>CM062615.1:21987023-22547324 GCA_025617555.3 Puccinia polysora | reverse complement strand
ATTCTATCACCTCTGGTAGCTAAAAGGTAGCAAGGACCTTGGCATTCAGGAGGATGACATGGAGGGAGGAAGGATAAAATAATAATTGGATATATATGGAAAAATGTTGGAAGGGAGAATATGTGTGGAAAGTAGAACTGGGGATAGAGTGGGGAGGTAATTGGGTGGTTTTTTTAGAGGAGGAAGGGAAAGAAAAAATAATTTGGGGGAGGTGGAGATCAGAAATCAACAGAGATTCATACATTTTGCATATGGATGTTATTGGAAATAAAGGATATTGGAGGAGCTAGAGATTTTTGAGACATGTAATCCCAAAATTCCAATTTAACACTTAAGTTAGAAAAACTTCTTGGATATCATCCGTGGAAAAGTGGGTGCTTGGGTGTTTGAATGTTTGGGAGGTAATTTGGATTTAGCTTTGCCATTTTTCTCCTGTGAAAGAGATTCTCTTAGCCTGGATCCAGTATCTCTTGTATGGGCAAAAAAACACTAAATATGGAATGTTGAACATCACTGATGCCCTATTTTTTGTTTCTTGCTCCCTCCTTTAATTATAATAATTCCTTACTTTCCTCCATTAAATTTGAGAATTATTTCTTTATATAATCCTCATCACATCCAACAAAACCTGGATGGCTGTTGGTACCAATTACCGAAATTCTCCACTTTGATTTGTGGAAGATATATTTGGGCAAAAAAGGACCACTGTATTGATTTCAATAATGAGAAAGAAACACGTGAGACATGAACAACACCAGAATTTGTTGTGCAAAGAAGAACCAACAGGTGAGAATTGAAACTTTGAGTTATTGAGTATTCATCAAGTTTATAAGTTTGAATTGCAGGCTGACAGCTTAAATCTAATTGAAAGGAATTATCAGAAAGCAGGAACTAGGAAAAAGGAACTCTGAAAATGTTGTACCAACGGGTTAGGTCTTCATGGTTGAGGAGGACCTGCTTTACTTGTCTCTTTAACTGATTGAAATGAAAGGTTAGATTAGTTTTGGTGACTGAGAAAATTGAGTTATGTATTTACCAGCTTCAAGGGTTCATCAACGTGAGTTGTGATGTTCATTGTTGGGGGTGAGTTGAATGGAGAGTTAGAGGTGTGGAAAAATAAAAATATGAGATAACCAATGAAATATTTGTTGTTTTTGAGATGAGATAAGGACTGTAAACAAGGATTCAGGACTGAGTGCAAGTGCACGCAGGACTGGTCATTTCAAATCTGCAAATTTTCAAATTGGAGTTTTGACACTGTACAAGTTGCAAATTTTTATGATGTCCTTGAGATCCAACATGAGTCATTTAATTCAATTTTCCAGGTTTGTTTTGAATGATCTTAATAAATGGTGAACTTGATCTAGAAGCATTCCTTTGTTTACTGTGCTATCAAAAAAATCTCTGATTTCTACAGGTCCCTCCTGCTTGAAGTGCTTAGTGGATGTAAATTTTTCCTTTTTGTTGTCAGAGGTCATTTTGAAATCCTTACAAATCCCATGTTCTAGTACAAAACACATTCTTTGGTTGGCTTGAGAATTGGGGTTCACCTTTTGGAAAAAAAATGCTTTTTATCCATCACTTCTGGTATATTAATTTTTTTTATTTAAAAAAAAATCTCTGTAGTTCATGGAATGGGCCCCTATTAACATGACCAGTTCACCCTGAAACCTAGCATTCATCTTCTCAAGTACCTCATTTCCCTCTTAAAAAATGATTATCTTTTTGATTTTTTTTTTCAAAGGATTAGATTGGATTATGGCATGGCCTGGCCTCAGTAGCCTAAGGTCTTCTTTGGATGGTGGTAGAAGAGTGGGCCCTTGGAGATGATCCTTTTGGGTTGTCTTGGAGGCATAGTAAATTTTGGCATCAGGCTTTGCAGGAAGCTTGTGTGGGCCTGGGTGATTTAGTATTCTTTTTCAATGCACCAGCATAATTCTTTTCACCTGTTCTTCCATCAACTTCATTTTTTCATCCTTTCTTTTATCTGCCTCAGAGCCATCTTGTTTGGTGTGGGTTAAGATGTTAATTGGTTGAATCATAGTTTCATTGATCAGAATATCTGCACTGTTGTATTAATTCCCAGAGTAAGAAATCATTCAACTCATAAAGACTTCACAACCACTGTCACTAATGGTGCTTGGGGGAGGGGGATCCTCCTTGAGTCACATTTGAATTTTTATTGACCCCCATACCAGAAGTTGAGTTTTCCACCACTCCTGGAAGGTCAGGAGGGCAGAGGAGGGCCATGAATTCAAATCAAGAGGTTTTATTCTAAATAAAAAATTCCAATTTTTGACAAAAAAAGGGGGGAGCGTATTTTTGGGGGAAGGGGGGTAGGTGATGGGATTTGGTGTTAAAGAGGATTACTCATCAATTTTGGATTTGATTTTTGAAGAAATTTTGAGGGGATGTTTATGGATTTTATGATGTGGGGGTGTGGATGAGTATTTTGAATTCCACGTAGGATGGATGGTTGATGATGCATAAAAATATGATTTAATTTTTGAAATTTTCCCTTTCCATGAAACACACTATTTTCAAATATACCAGTTGGAGGGTATGTGCATTTCAGGAACCCAAAATTAAAATTAGGGTTTTGGTCAAAATAAAATAGAAGTCTCCTAATGAAATTTGAAAAGTGTTATAACTCTGATATTCCATAATTTCACCATGGAAAGAAATCCCCATTTAATCAAATATTGGTTTCCTAATGAATAATTCATGCTTTAATTAACAGGTTCAAAGGATTAAATAAAAAGGTAATTATTTGTGCCTGCTTGTTTCTGAAACATACCTTTGTTTAAACTTTTCCAGAAACAAATCAACTCATTGTAGGGGTCTTAGTGAGCTTCCAAATGAAAATATTATTCATCCTCTTGATATGTTCCAAGATAAGAGTGATTTCAAATACCTAATTAATTTTTACCCTTTTATTCTTATTTTATTGGGAACTTCTAATTATATTTAACAATCCAAACCATCGATAAACTTTAAACCATGATAATTCCATATAAGTAAGAATTGAATTAAGAAGGAAATATTTTATTTTATCCCCTTTGATACCACCTCTCTGAGCTAAAGTTGGGAAAGTCCCTTGGAATGTAGTAGGCTAACACAGACACCTGGTGTTTCTTGTTTTAGTTTCCTTTTCAAGAGGAAAACACTGCTGAAAATTAATACAGGTTATAGATTTCAAATCTTTTGAAGGTTGAAGCTTCATAAAGTTAAAAATAATTACACAAAATGGATCAAAAGAGGTCCTAAAACAATTGGTTTATTTGCTGTGGCCTTGAAGCTTGTCAAATATTTGATAGGTAAAAACCACCCCAAAATTATCATTGATTATTCTTTCAATTTTCTAATTGAACCAAAGATTTTATTTTTCTCCAAAATTCTCAAATTGATCCAAAGAAATTGATTAAATCAGGCTCAAAAAGTTTTACCAACCACCCCTTCTTTGTGATTCTTGGATGACTTTCCTAGGGGTCTCAAGCCTTTTCCTGATGAAATTTTTTGGTTTTTGAACACCCATCTAAATTAAGTCAGCTTCAGAACTTTTTAAACATATTTTGAAGAAGAAAAATCAAATTCAAGTAAATCAAAATGAACACAAGATGATTTAGAGACCTCAAAACCATGTGATTTCAACAATTTGGGGTGAAAAAATAAATGAGGCCTCAAACAATAAAATAAGAAAAACAAAAGCAAAAGCAAAAAATGAAGGAACATCCAGAATTTTTTTTTGATGTCCTTGATGCCCCTCAAAGCAGTTTCCACTTATTCAAAGAGAGTAATCACTTTAATTGCTGCAGGGGCTATAAAAAATTCTGACTTTTAAAGTTTTGAAATTCCTTGAAGCCATCAAGCTGGGCTTCCAGGTCCTATGGGAAAGCCCTACATCCTTTCATTCACTTGAAAAAAATCAAGGGACAGAGGGGTGGGACAATTTTTCCCAGTTTAAAATTCCTGAAAATTCCATTTGAATAGAAATATGCTTTTTGAAATTCTATCTATTCAATATTTGAATGCAAACAAAGCTTTTATGCCTTTATAGGGTGTTTCAAAACACCCAAAGGTGTAATTTTGTTGGTTTTTTTATGAATTCATGCCTTTTTGAAATATCCAGGCCTTTGATGCTTCTTTTTTTGAGTAAATTTGAATTGTGTGAATTTATTCTTGGCTAATCTAAACTGAAATTTTTTTGGTAAATTCTTTTTTTTCCACTTCTATTTTATTCTGACAGGCATGAATCCCCAGGCCATTCTAAATTCAGTACTTTTTCAAAAACAAAATTATATGAAAGACTCATTTTTTATGCCATTTTCATGTCTATTTTGTTTCTATTTTTCCATGCATTTCATTCAAATTTTCACTTGGAAGAAATGGAAAACCATTGTAAAAAAGGGAAAATTCTACAGGGACCCTTCATGTTTTGTTTCTATTTTTATTCTCACACAGAATTTTCTAGTTGGGTAGCTTTTGCAAAAAAAAAACCTTTTGAATTGAATTGGTTGACTCAGACCATTAATCAACTCAAGAAAATGTAAGACTACACTTCCATTCAAAATCTTATTCAACATAGGTGCTTTGGTATTTTTAAAATTACATTTCTTATCAAATACTGTTGCTTAATACCTGTCCTTTCTCCAATATAAACCAAAAATTTATTTTTTTGATTCTTCAGTCATGATTGCCCACCTCATTAAGCTCCAATCCTGTTTTTGTAGTATCACAATATGTGTTGTAAATTTTCAATATCCAATCTTAGAAGACCTAGCTTCTATGATTTCCTGTTATGAATAAAGGAGGCCATCTTTTACTGGAGCAGGTAGAAATTTTAATGGTCAAAAAGAACTAGTTAAATTGAATAAAGAGGTGGGACAACTGCATTGAATACAAAAATGCTAGAAACCAAGATTTAGCAGACACATTCTCTTTTCCACTGGTGTTTCTAGCCTAGTTGATGCAGAAAACTCAGAATGGAGTGGGTTTGTATGCAGAAATTAAGCCTTAGGATTTGATCATAGTGTGAGAAGTACATCATTGTATGAATGGAGAGGTTAGATTGATAAAATATTTTGCTTGATGATTAAATTTGGTGTAGGAAGATGAATGGGACATTAGAATTGCTTGGTACCTCCACCTCAGTTGCTTTAGGCTCCTCCTGGTTTCTTTGGCTTTTCTGAGTGGTGGATCCTAGGAATAGGTTTTATTCAAAAGTTTTGGTACCTCTAGTTAGATAGGTCAGGGGGCTGAGACTGATAAATGAATATCAAGAGGAAATAGTAAGAGAGGAAAGAGGATGGGAAGGAGTTTGGAGTTTGGATCTAGGAAAGATGTGGTGGTCAATCAGTCTTTTCATCTGGGGTCCCAAGAGCCTGGGGAGTTGATTGTGGCGCGCAGCTGATGCCTGATTGCTGCATGCTTGGTGTGAATTTGTAGCTATGCATGCACAAAGACCGTGGCAAGTCTCTAGCTGATACTCACTAATCCAGTGTATCATTTTCCCTACCTGTATTTCATTTCAGTGCTTTATTGATGCTTTGCATTTTTTCATTTTCATAAAAATTATACTGTTTGTCCAGGTTGTTTTGAAATTTCTAGTTGTTCTATCTACATTTGTTGTCAGGTCCAATGGATGAAAATTTTCCCAATAATCTGTTTATTCCAGAGTTTGAGTTAAAAGAAAATTATACCACTAATCACAAAATGCAAAGTTCTAAACGCAAGCTAGTCACAGATGTTCTATGGAGTTGATAAAGATTTATCAAGTCTCAAATAAGGGGAGGCGACAAAAGCCGAAAATTTTTTGAGCCCTCGAAGGATTATGTAGCTGGCTTGGAAATATGTTCAGTTGAAAAGGGTTTCATGATGCTCTATATAAGTGTCAATGTGTTCGGTTTTGGCGAATTTAACTAACCGATTCAGCAATATAGCTTGGCAGCTGTTGGCATCAACTCTTTGGTTGAAACAAGCCAAATTTTCACTAGTTCATTAAAATAGGGTTGTTGTATACAGAGGGAATATTATCGAACGGGAAGGGAAGACGATCATTAACACGCCGGACTAGGAAATGGGGGGAGTATTTTGCTAGCTGTCTTAGCTGCTTGGGCTTATGTCCAGCGGCACCAGATCAAACAAGGGAGAGGTCCAAGAATCCCAATCCGCGTCTATTTCTTCCTTACCATTGACTCTCAAGGCCCTAAAAAATATTCACCATGATGAGTGACGCCACATCAAACAGTAAACGGCGAGAGCACTAACCTCATCAGCAGCTTAAAGCGGCCTTTGCCTAGGGGAACAAACTTTTTTGTGTTTCCCACTATGACGTTGCCACCCCAATCCAGAGCATAATCGTCTCCATCCCTAATGAAATCCGATGAAAAAAACAGAGCGGATGAATTATATTTCCTGGGGGGGGATGATTGAGACTGTGAACACTTACAGGGAGCGAGGCATCGATGTATATACAGCGCCCGGAATCTGGCCAAGCAACACCACACCTCCAAATTTGGCGCCGGGGTTAGTCTTGTTAGGAACTTTTGAAGGGATAGGGTTTGAGTCTCCGGGCATGACATCTAGACGAACGATTGGTGAACCAACTGAATGTGGCATTCCGTCAGTCTAACCACTAGCACACGACAGACTAGTCCTATGGTAGAAGTCATTAGGTTGCTTACAGACTGTTCGGAATTTCAGGTGGATCGAAGGAGCTTTATTGAGATCCCAAACAAAAGGCTTTAGCTGAGGGATGAATGATAGCTGATTATTTGATCCCTCGACGGCTTTCTTTTTTGACGTGCTTTGTAATAGGAAGGCCAAGTACGGGTAATGCACCTGAGGATTTGAGATATCTGGACCGCGGTCAATGACTGAAGTTGAGTTCCAAGGTTAGCGAAGCTTACTCCTCATAAGGACTAGTTAAAACATTATAGGAGGGTACACGTACCTGCTTGATCCTTCAGTGATCCCAAAACCCCGTAGTACGCCAAATTTTGATTTGGGCAATCGGCATCGCCCTCCTACGATCGAGGTCAAGGAAACTTATGAGATTTCACTACGGGTGCGATGGCCATGTTGGCCGTTTCACTTACGATCTTGATAAACCCCGAGTAAACGGCAAGGAGGTGACGGTCCTTAATCGTGGGGGGAGTGAAGCGAACTTTGACAATTTGTTTAGCACCCGGCGCCAGGCTGAATTTCGACGGGTTGATCGCCGCAGTGGCAATGATTCCAAGGGTATCAGGAGTCACATCTGGACGGGAATATCTCTCCGAGGATGCAAAAGTTTGAACAGTCTTGGCAGGGGTGTGCGTTAGCTGGTAGTGGATGGTGGCTTTACCAGCAGAATTGGAAACGATAAATTCTTGGTCGGCCTTGAAAGAAACCGAATCAAATAACGGTAAACTGGAGGTCGATATTACAGTGTTTGCCATCACGGCGCACCAAGCATCCGTCAGACCTCCGCCCTGGTGTACAACGGCTAGTATGAGGCAGGCGAATGTCAAAATAAGATCAAGATCAAGGCGCAATTGATTTGGATTTTTAAAAAAAAACTGACTTCCGGGAGCATGATCATGGATAGTTCTCTTGACAGGCTGGCCGGAAGTAGCTAGGCGGGCTCGCATTGAAAATGCATCAAAGCCCGTCTTGCCTCGGTGGCTAAGTATGAGGGCTGCTATGCCTGCGATCTGACAGAATCACAAAGAAAGTGAATCCACGCCCACCGAGCCTCATGAATTTGGGCCTACAGCCTACCTGTGGCGCGGACATCGAGGTACCACTCTCAGAGGCCTGATGAAGTCCATCTTATCAGACTTGTCAGGCCTCACATGAATACTGAGCAGAAGACTCACATATCCACCCAGTTGCATCGGGTAAGTTGCTGGAACATCATTCTCATCAGCGTTTCACACTAATGCGTCAAATACTTTTCCTTTTAGCGGTGCACTTACAGACCACATTACCGCCAATTCCTGAGATTGCAGGTTGAGGGCTACCAAAGTCACAGTTCGGGCCACTGGAGTGTCATCTATGAATCAATATAGCTGAACTTTCGATAGTCTAAAATGAGGGATGACTGAACAATTGTGAAAATTGACTGATGAGTCCTGGCTCAAAGGGAAGGACTGTAATCGGCTTGGCAGTCAGCGCTCCGTCAATTCGTATACAAAACTGTAATTCCTTACTGTGAGATCCGGATGGATTTCCAAACGTGATGCTATACTTTTTGGGATTTTTTTTATTTTCTGCAAACATGTATTGTGCAGCTCGCATAGAGATACCAGCGACTGGAATCCCTAAGACGGTCGGGCGCATAGAAACCACAATTCTGGTTTTCTGACAGAAGCAATGAATTTGAAATGAGTGTAGATGAAAACTTCAGCTGTCACGACGAGGGTGCGAACCATGTAAAAAAGAATGAGCTTTGCCCCTTTAGCTTTAGCGTTCAGCACTTTTTCGGAGATAAAGCAACCCCTGGGGTCGTATATCTTGTCAGCTTTCAAGCTCATCGTGAGGCGGAGGTTGAAGAACTCACCCGATTTTGATTAACACGACAAATTTACCGAGGCCTGGGGTCTTGGACGGGAGCGGATCGCAAGAATCTCTTTCATTCAATATGTCTTTTGAAGTAAAATACACTGGGAACGTCCCATCTGGTAGAACCTCATTTTTGTAATAAGCAATTACTTCTTTCGTCGTGTCGGTCAAGAGTCTCTTCATCGGAGCAGTCGAATCGACGGAGCCAACGGATATGGCACCTCGAGCGGATGCAGGAGACGAGGAGGCGAACAAGCCATCCTGGGTGACGGAGACATAAACGTTCCAGTTTCTCGATGCCGCTCACAGGGTGCTCAGAAACTTACTTACCATCCCGTTATTTCCAGCAGAGAAGATCATAATCGCCCCTTGTGTTTCAGTCAACCTGTTTACTACGTCGACCATGGGCGAGTTGGTACTCCAACCTCCTGGTTGGCCAAACGACCCCGAAATGATATCGGCTGCCGAAGGAGTATCTGCTTAGTTCGATTTGTGTCACCTCATGTGGAATATTCGAAGCAACTTTGGTTACCTCCATCTATATGAGCTTGAATGAGCGCTGCTAAAATCGAATCGTCCGAACTAGTATCATTGCAATCGAACACTGGAAAAGACAAGAGAATTGAGCCATTGCATGTTCGAAAAAGTCTAAGGAGAGTTTCCAGGAGGTACCTCCTGTCGTTGAAGGGTAATCAGAAGAAGCATGGATCATCAGTTCGCGGTCTTTGACTTCCTGGGGGTTTAATTGCTCACGGTACATCCCGATGGTAGCGTTGGGAGCGACTCCTCGAAAGCCAAGACCGACCTCCGCAGCAGCAACTATTCCGGCCACGTGAGTTCCATGGCGCTTGAAGTTGCCCCAATCATTCCACCTCAGCTCAAACTAAATGCTTTAGAGATTCCAGAGACCTCGGTACTTACAGCGCAATCGGTGCATGGATTCTTATCGCCGTCGATATAACTCCTGCCAAAACCGAGTTTGCGGCCTGGTCCGAACCCGCCTGGAAACGCGGGATGAGTGCAGTCGATGCCGGAATCGATCAATGCAATCTTAATTCCTTTTCCAAAAATACCTTGGTCATGTAGCAGGTTTATCTTTGTCTGGATGTGCGGCGGGTATTTATCAACTGTAGAGAAGAGTGGGCTCGAAAAAATCTGTTCATTATAGGTGGGCCTGCGAGACACAACGCTAGCTGGTGCGACTTCCTGTTATTTGGTGATCATCGTGAAGGCAATTGATTCGTCAGGAAAGCGTTTGAACTATAGGTTTGACTGGACAGTGACGTACATCGACACCTTCTAAGCCGCGCACTTGTTTGGCCTGTGTCTTGTTTGCAAGCTCGATCGAGGCGCCGTAAAATATTTTGGGCGCTTTGGTTAGATCTTGCACTAGCTTATACTGGACCTTGTGGTCCCTGAGCTTTTTTTCGAAATCTGCTAGAGCATGCTGTTTCCGTTCAAGTAAAGATCAGTTGATCGCCTTCCAAAGAGAAACCGTGGAAACACTGAACTGTATTCTTAGGGTTGAGTGTCACAATAAATCGTGCACTTCCTTCTGATGCAGGGTGCTTTGTGTTTTTGTGCGGTAACGAAGAATGGCTGTTGTGATGATGTGGTGAGGGTTCGGGCGGTTCACCGCTCTTCACCAGGTTATCAACAAGTGAGAGTAAAAGTACTACGAAAACTATTATTGCTCGGTTGAAAGAACGCATCGAAATGGGATAAAACGCGTAAAAAAATATGATGCAATAGGATACTATAGAAACCGGTTGAAAGGTGAAATGTACTGAAATCCAGTTCAGGACGGCTTGCCGTAAGTTAACGCCTGCTCTGCAAGACCTCCCAGTTCTGAAGTTCTGTAGGGTCAGGGTCCAGAAAGGGTTCTACTCGCCTTATAAGTAAGTACATCACGAGACTTATCCTCTTCAACAGATCGACCTAGTTATGGGGGGATTCTGCAAGAATCTGAAAGAAGGGTGCATCCTTGGGCGACGGGCAGCGCCAACGCCACAAGTACTCCCTTGACTCAGATTCTTACAGCTCCCTGGGTTGGCAGGGTGGACAGTACAGAATCACTGAACCCCAAGATAGTACAGCCGTTGCCTAAATCGTCGTCAACGTCAACGTTCGAATCGAGAGGTGGAGAGGGGGAGGGAAGGCGCCAGCACAACAAAAAACCAGGTCAAAGCCAATTTTAAAAAAGCCGGTGGAACTGTAGCAGGGAGCACGCGATTAATGTGTACGCAGTATCACGCGGCTGAGCGAGCCATAGTAGTGTTTTTCTAATTCTGAGGACTCGCTCCTGGGCATCTCCGGGATGATCAACTAGGTGACGGCTATCCGGGCAATGGCCGTCACGCTGGCCGGCGGGTCCCAGCACCGGTTTCCCCAAGCGACGGTGGCTGGCAACGGCACAAAAAAGGCGAAGCGTGATGTATGTATTATGTGTACATGAGGGGGGGGACAAAAGTCGACCCACTGATTGGTTTTTTTTCTCCTTTTTTTTTGTACCGTTTTTGGTTCTTTGCTTTCAAAACAAAACAAAGGAAAAGAAAAGAAATACAAAATGGAGTAATTATGTTGTTTTGTGTCTGTTATTTACATAGCAAGGATTTTTTTTGATTTGAAACCAAAAATCAAGAACTTTTTTTTTAAAAAAAAAAAAAAAAATCCAAAATTGGATGATGGTTTTCTGTATATGGATTACAAAAAAAAAATAGGTTAAAAATGGAATGATCACAATTTTTTGATACTGGGTAAGGATTGATAGGGGATCATGATGGAAAGGAAAATGAAATGAAAATGAAAAAAAGGTGGTTCTACCATTGAGTAGAACCACCAGGAGCTTTGACAACTGCCTTCATTTGTTCAGACATGCTTTCAATGAGATGGGTGAGTTACTGCTTTGGAAAATTGTCCCAGGCACCCTTGAGGGCCTTCTTCATTTCATCCGGAGACTTTGGTTAGTATAATTTCTGTATATTGGTCTTCATGGTATGCCAAACGTTCTCAATGGGTTGAGGTCTGGTGATTGAGCTGGCCATTCCAGTTTTTTGAGGCGTTTCTTGTTTTGCCACTATTCACAAATTCTGGCCTTGTGAACTGCAGCAATCAGGATGGGATCTTGATGGTTGATAGATGAAAGCCATGGCCCCAAAGTGCCATTGTAAACAATTTCAATGAAATCTTTTGCCAACCTTCTTTTTGGAGGCATGAAAACCATTGGACAAGTGCATTCACCCATGAAATCACCCCATATCATCATTGTTGTTTGGCCACTCTTGAATTTGGGGGCAAGGCAGGTTGATTCAAACTTCTCATGGGGGAGCCACCACACATTTGCTTGCTGAGTATTTGTACCAACTTCAAAGGAGGATTCAGTGATTCAGATGATCTCCATTCAATCATTGATTGTCCAATGGAGATATTCCCAAGCAAAAGCAAGTTGCTAAGTCTTGTGGGAGTTATTCAAGAATGGTTTTCTTGCAGCAACTTGGCAGTAATAGCCCAGTTGATGGGCACATTGGCGGATTGTCCTGGTTGAGACTTTGATAACAATTGAATTGGCCAGTTCATTCAAGCTTGACCTTCTTTTGACTCCCCAGACAAGACCAAGCTGCCAAACATCTCAATTCATGAGTTTTGGTGGCCAATCCAATTGCTTTTGGTTTTCAACAGTCCCTTGGTGTTATATTTTTTTAGAAGGCTATACATTGTGTATTTGTTGAGTGCCATTTTCTCACTGATCTTGTTACCTAACATTCCACCCTTGTACATCTCCACAATCCACGCCTTGAATTCATCCAGTAGTTCTTTACTTTGTTTGAGATGGACTTATCATTAATTGGGAAATGGATGATCAATTGATTAGTCAATTGGATAAAACAAACAACCAATCAATCAATTTTTTTAAAAAAGAGTTTGAAATGATAGGAAAATAAAACTTACCTGATTGGATAGACAAAATCAAAGACAGTCATGAAACTGAAGATCAAACAGAGATCAAGGTTGGGTTCTGAGAAAGGTTGCCCAGAGCGGACTCCAAATTTGGGATTGTTGGCACTTTGGCTCATTTCAAAACAGTGGGACAATGTTTGTCCCCCCCTTTGTACAGTGGGTGGTAGAAAAAATTCTTGGGACTTATTGAACCAAACCAGCCCTTGTACTTTGAAGTCATTTTTTCAAGCTACATCTGAAACATATGAAAAAATGTGTAGTTACATCAATTGTTATATTTGAATATTTATGCATTAGTAATTTAATTACAACAGAGTTAACAAGTTGAAAGCAAAATTAATCTGGAATTTACAGCAGAAAAATAAAATACCAGAAATACTTGAAAAATGTGTTAGATTCAAAAACAAAATCCAAAGAGGTTGGCAAAATCAATATATCTTTTCATAGATTATTTCTTGAAGGAGGATGATAAGGGCCATATTAGATAAAAAAAGAAACTAACATTTGATTCTAAAATTCAACATTGCCACAATTGATTGCCATTCATTTTTTGATATTTGGTCCAATTCCAATCAAATGAGTGATTTAAAACTGTTGGTATTCATGGAAACTTATCTGAAAGGCGCTTTGAGGCAAAATATTCTTATAAACTATCTAGTTTTCATTTGACACAGTGTTGGTGTCTTTGAAGCATTTGAGGATGAATCATCCATTTCTTTCTTTGAGAAAAAGCACCTTTAAATGCCTCTACAATTTGTTTGGACAAGTACAACTTTTGAAGGCTTTGATCCCTTGATTTCCTGGATTTTTGAGATGGAATTATTGTTAGATAAACATGGATAATCAAACAAAGAATCATGAACAATAAATATTGAAATATGACATCTTGCTACTATTTACAGCGCAACCTGTCAAAAGTACCAAAATAAATAGAAAAAAAAATTAAACTTATAAAATTAAGAAGGAGTAGGAAATCCATAAATATTATTGCAGATTTGGATTCCCAACCCAAATTCAGGTAGGGTCACTCACTGACCCCACCATTGAGTTCTCACTCCTTCACATTTTGAATAAATCAATGAGATACTGCACAAAAATCACAACACCCCTATAGTGACTTTTTGGCCATTTTAGTATTTCAATTATATTGTCATGCACAGGTTTCACAACTAAAATTCAGTCAGAATTGGAGTTTTTTGTATATTTGAAGAGTTACAGGTGGATTGGTGTTTTGTCAGAATTCCTTCATGCAGCCCTGCATCCACACAATGCAAGGCTGTGTGCATCAAGTCTGCAATAGTGCAGAAACTTGAGCAGAAACCCACATTAAATATGCCCCTGTCTGCTGTCTGCACCCTATCTCAAATTCCTGCCCACAGATCTCAACCCCTGGGGCATCAAATCATGAATAAAAAATGCCTTTCAACAAGGTACAGCATGCAACTGCTACAACCAATATGCATGCACCATGCAGATTTGATGACATGGCTAAAGGACAGAGAAAATTTTGAAGCCTCTGGAAGTCAAATTAAAATAAATAAAGTGAAATTATAAAGGAGACAGCTTAAAGGAAACTGTCACAAGGGCTGCTGACATGCAAGCAGGGCTTGGCAACAAGGGGACTCTACCCTCAGTAGGCTTGGGGTCAAGGTTTAATGGAAGATGATACAAGGAGCAGAGTAGGGATTATTTGAAGATAAGGTGCTGATGACACTTGCTGGGATGAATTCCTAGTAAGAAATAGTAAACTGATTTCTTGGGTAACAATCAGGAAGGAGGAAGAGGAGGCCAGTTTAAATAGACAAGGGCTGTAACTACAACAGAGGTACAGTTGGTTGGGGCTCAGACTACATATGTAATGACAAGGGAGTAGTCTAAGTAACAGAGAGGGCTAATCAGGCATGCAACTACATTGGGATAGGCTGCTTCTACATTGGGACAATTTTACAGGTCTGAGATTTCTACGTTGGGAGATTACAGTTGAAGGATGTACAGTGTACATGTAGGCCATGACACTATGTACTAAGTAGAGAGAGTATAGGATACAATCTGCAAGAGGATGTACATAAGTATTCCCAAAGGATAAACCATGATGGAGTATGGGTTAGAAAGAGTGAATAATGTTAGAGGATGTGCAGACATGTGGGATCAAGTATGTGCAAGCCTATGGAGTCTATCTGCATGTTGTATGAGTTTTGACTATATGTAGATACATACTTCATGAAGATCCTGAGGATATATAGTTACTGGAGATATATTGATTGAATTCTCCTGAGCCCTGAGGTTGATTGTCCTTGGCAAGTAGATTAGGCATGAGGGTTAGATGAGTTTGCTGAGGTTACAATGAGTTAGGTGTCAGTATGACAGAAACAATAGTAAAAGTTGTCAAGAAATCATTATTACCAAATCTTTGAGGACCATGAAACTTACCAAGGATTCCAAGTAAAATTTATATAAAATAATTGAAACAATCAGAAGATTACAAGCAATTACAAATACCTGCCCTTGATCATTTCAATCAAATAAATAAAATGAAAAACTAAGAAATAATTCAAAACAAAAAATGAAAAATTAACATAAAGACACATTTTGACATGAAAATCACACACAAATACTTTATAGACAGGTAAATCTGAGTGAAAGAACTAAAAATGCATGCTGAACAAGCCCTAGCCAGCCTTCTAGCCATGGAATATGAGCCCCACCCCCTCTACGTTCCCTGAGGAGACTCCTTTCACCCAAAAAGGTGTTGTGACCACCACTTGACTCAGTTTCCTCAGCCATACTCAACCCTCAGCCAGCCTCAGTCCTCAGTAAAATACACCTTCTACCCCTGGATCTAGATGCTGCACCTCCTAAAGTATCCTCCTGCATGCCCTGCAGGTCCTAGTAAACTTTCCCAGGCTCCTCTTTCCCTCTCTATGGCTTGGTTTATCCTCATCTCTCCTTCAACTCTATCTGGTACAAGAAGTACATACTCCTGGCTGGACAACCCATACTCCAGCTCATTACATGCCATAACTTTCTGGACAGGCGTGTTACCCAATCCTTCCAGCCACTGCCTCAAGCTTCATTGGTTAAAATTTAATACCATGGGGTATCCCAGGCCCAGAACCAGTCATCCCTCCTCAAGGCCTCCCTTCAATTCTCACATATACTGGCCTCTCTTCCCTTCCTGGAATAATTCCCCCCAAGGAATTATTACACTACTTCTTATTGGTTGGTCCCTCTTCCAATAGGTACCGTCTCAGCACAAAAAAGCAAACCAGCCTACCTGACTCATCTCACCTTCCACTTTGGTGTTACTCTTATAGTATTCATTCCTCAATCTAATTCAGAGCTCTACTCCCGGATTCTCTTCCTTATCATTGTAATTACTCTACACCTCTTCCTTATTGAAATCTATCTCAATTCACCATCCTGAGGTCTGTGAGAAGTAGTGCCTGTTCATTACTCCCCTTTCAATCCAGGGGCAGTTGCAACATATTTACACATAGGAAAATAACACCCAACCACAGGAAAACACTTCCCATGCTATTTTGAAGTCTGAATCCACCTCACCACCTTCAAAATAATACATCAAAGTTGATCTGGGCCCCTTTTTATTATTTATTTGTATTAGCTGATGCCCCAGCTGTGAGTCCAGCAGCTGAAACAGTGCACAATTGGACCCAAGGAGGTAACCAAGGTTCCCAAGAAACAAAGGAGGAGGAGAGTAACTGGCAGGAAAAAAGGAAATGGCACAAAGGAAAAAAGGATTGACTCCCTCTCAAGCCCAGGTAAACAGTTGGTGTGCCGCAAGCTCTAAAAACTACAATCTCACCCATACAAGTGATTCAAGGAGGGGAAAGCACTAAAAGCCAACTCAATCCCACTACTTGTATAAGTCTCTTTGAGGTGAGATTCAGCTAGTTGAGCTGCACCATCAGGTAACCCCAATTGCTCTTTTCCTGTGCTTTCTCTCAATGCATCAATCTGTTCTCAATAACCACTCCATCTTAGTTATTGTGTTTTTCTCATTTCTTTGTTGTCTAAGACTTTCTCATTTCTATAAGAGTTAATAAAATCATGCACATGACTGCAATAAATATATAAGATCATTATCTCAGTTTTTACCATCTCTTCCCAGCCATCCTTACAGTCCACTCTGCAATCCTCTTCTTTCCCTTACCATTTCACCAAAAAACTTTTGTATTGTCCCTCTCTTCCCACAATCTATTTGCTAAAAATTCTGTCAAGAGCCTTGAGCACAGGCCAATTTATTCCTAAGCAACAAAACAACCAAAAAAAAAAACCATCTGCATAATGTTCAGGATGAGCTAAGAGAGCAACAAGTGGAGGTGGGAATGATGGACTAAAACCAAATCTCACCCATCCTTGAGCCTCATTTGACTCTGAAATCATTTCTTCAATATCACCTCTAATCATGTTTCTTCATTTGGGGCATATTTTTTGTTTTCTTAATCAATCTCTGGCTGTGTTTGTTTTTTTAATATATCTCTGGTTGTGTTTTTTTTTAAATAAATCTCTGGTTGTATCCATCATTTTTGGACCACCTTTTCTGCTGACTCATCTGGTGAATAACCATTTTCACAACCTCAACTCTCTATATATTTAAATTTGCATTATTTAATGTGATTTTCTCTGACTTGTTTCTCTGTAATCACAATATACTTCTACAAGGGTTGTCAAAAAATCTTGCAGGAAAGTTATTTGAAGATTTTCATTGATTCCTCACTCAGTCATTCTTGTTTTTTTCTGTCTCAGTCTCAAAAAATCTTCAACATCCAGCTTGCAAGTGAAGGCCTGAAGTATCAGCCCATCAATACCTTCAACTTCAGGAGGAGTTCAACATAAATGCACAGAAGGTTTTTTTGCCAAAAGTCCAGTGAAAACTTCTTGTTACTTTTCATGCCTCTTCCTTTCAAATCAATTCTTCTTCTTTCATGTTTATCTTACCTTTCAGTTTTTGTCAGCCAGCTGGATGCCAAGACCCTTGCTATCCTTTAGCTACCAGAGGTGATAGAATAAATAATAAATATATTATTTAATAAATGCAGCAAAAATCTGTAAAATATTTGGATAAAGCTTATTGCAAGTTTAATTGGTTTGTGTCAGCTTGCTACTATTTCAGAGCAAGCTGCAAAAGTAACAAAAATAACTTAAAAATGATAATAATAAAATTAACCTAAGAAGGAGTAGGAAACCCAGAAATATTATTACAGAAATGGATTTTCCACCCAAAATTAGGTAGGGTCACTCACTGACCCTACCCTTGAAATCCAACTCCTTATATTTTTAAATAATTAAGGAAAGAAAGACCAAAATACTACGGCTCCACTATTGAGATTTTGGTCAATTAAATATTTCACACACATTGTCACGTATAGGTTTCACACCTAAAATTCAGTCAGAATTGAGGTGTTGTGTATATTTTAGGAGTTACGGACGGAAATGTGTTTTGTCACAATTCCCGCACGCAGCCGTGGCAGCCAATGCACCCGCGCGCGGCTGAGATACAGCCCTGTCATTCCGTCAAGGTTGTGTACGCAGCCCCGGGCCTCTGACAAGTACGCAGCTGTGGGACTACGGGTTGAAAGAGTGACAGGCGGCCTGAGAGGCTCAGGTACCGCGTAAACATGCTACAACATACACCGGAACTTCCTACATATGTAATAAATGTTCCTGTGGATAGTAGACTGTCTAAAAGTACATAATATCATATAAAAATACTTAAATAATCTTTATATGTATTTTTTATTTAATATAATTCAAAGTACCAAGAATGTCCAAAATAACACAATGAAAACTTCTAAAAATATATTAAAATACTTTAATATACTTTTATGAGAATTTTGAGAGATCAATATCTCCATGAAATAATGAGAAAACTAATTATGTAAAAATATTACATGAATTCCCATGACTTATATTTTTAAGTAATTATCTGAGTAAATTAAATGGAACTCAAAAATTAGGAGTAAAATCAATATCATGACTTTTAATCCAGTTATATAATACATAATGAGAACTCACCTGACATCAGGATGTCCGTAGAAATGTCTTTTTATATAATTATTAAATTACTGGGAACATTTACTAAGGATAATTAATTAAATAATATATAAATGGGACTGATAAGTGTTATTCAAACGTCCTAATATCTATTAGGAAGTAGAATAATTCCCATACCCTGAGGAATTAGATGCTACCCGTGCTATAGCACCAAGAACACATGACAGGCTGCCCCTGGTTACCCTGCTAGCCTTAGTGTCCGTCCCTTTGAGCCCCTGTACCCCTCAGAAGGACAATGTTGGGACTCCAAAAGCTATAAATAAAGAGCTCTTTTGAGGATATTGATTGGCAGAAACCCAGTTATATTTATATCCAGACACCGTGCCAAGGTAATCAAGTGCTTATAAGAGATAATTAAGTGATTTATGGCTAAGTCTGATCAATAATATCCATCCTCAACCTCTTTTTTTATTGATTAAAACTGCTGAACAACCTTATAACCCCAGTATACAGGTTTAACCCATCAGTGCAAGTCTCAAAAAGATACCCAAAGGATTTAAAAATATACCAGTGGGTTTTATTATTCTTTCTCTGTCGTGGCAGCTTGGCTACAAGGCCCTGCCACTCCACCGTGTATTTTATATACATATTATCTTTGGGTGAAATATCCTTTAAACTAAAGAGCCCAAAGTAACAAGGACTACGTGTTTTCATACTGAAATCCCTGAAGAGAGGTGTTAAAGATCCCCAATATAATTGTGGCCCCTCTATAAAAATATTTAATAATCAATTAATTCATATTGAATCAAAACAATAAACCATAACCAAACTACTTAACCTTGCAACAAGCTTAATCCAAATATTTTACAGATTTTTGCTGCATTTATTAAATAATATATTTATTATTTATTCAATCACCTCTGGTAGCTAAAGGATAGCAAGGGTCTTGGCATCTAGGAGGCTCAAAATTGGGGGTCTGGCCAGGAAATATTCCATTTTATATTTAATAGCTTGGACCAGACATTTCACCAAAAAATAAGTCAAAGATAAATTTATCTAACTTTATAACCGTGATTTATCATTAAATTCTTTTGCAGTGGATTTAAAAATCAATGCAGAATTAATAATCTATTGTTTAAATTCTTTAAAGATAAGAAAAGAAGAATATATTAAAAATTATAAACCTACTGGTTGGAAAGCTTTAACTCAAGCTGAGAAACTTAATATCTCTTCTGCATCTAAACACTCAGATAAACTCCTTGAACAAGAAGATCTTGAAAGATGTATCAACTTTCAGGCCCTATTAAGGAAACATAAAGCTTGGAAGAAATACCATATAAATTACTTTTTGAAATATAAAAGTAAGTATACAACTTGTATTACCATATTATTGTTATATTTTAATAACCAATAAAATAAAACTTTTTTATCAGTGAGCCCTCCTGTACCAGAAACCACCACTACTGAATATGGTTCATTGGATCAGGAAATCCCAGATATCTCTGGAAGCCCTGAAAATATTGATTGGGAAGTTGAAGACCTCATTGGAACACACCAAGACCCCGTAGGATTACCTACTAAGGATCAATTTGACCCCAATAAGGTCTTGGTACCTTTGAACATCAACTTAAGTGAGTTTTGAGTAAAAATTATTTTTACAGATTTTTTCTGTGAAATACTTATAAAAATATTATTCTAAAATGAATAGACGTAACACAAGAGCCTCAGGAAGAATTCCCTCCTATGGATCTTTGCCAACAGCTCTCAGTAATTATGAGACCACCAATAAGGACAACCATGAAGGGACTAGAACCTGTGAATCAAATGTTGATGGACAAGGAGCAGCACAAATTACTTCTGCCCTCTCCCAACCTAGAGCCGGAGAAGGTAGTAGAATCAAGCCAACCTCCTTTACAAAAAGATTCCCTGCAGCCACCCCAGCAGAATCTGGCCAAGGAAGCCAAGATCAAAGACTTAGTGAAAGAGCATGTGAAATATTGGGAAGAATTCAAAGAAGCCCAAGCCAAGGAGGACATGGTGTCTATGAAAAAGATAATCTCCCAGGCAAAAGCCACCCAGATAGCTCTTCAGAAAATGATTCCAAGGAAAGAGGTAGAATCCTATGTAGAAAAGTGGAATCCTTGGGATCAATTAGCCCAACTGAAAGGCAAAGGATCAGGAAAGAAGAGATCCTCTTCCCATCCCAAACCAAAGGGAAAGAAAGACTGGGATCAGATAATATCCCTAGCTCAAAAATGGAAAAAGGTTTACAACAATTAGCTTCTAATTCTGAGCCCAAACAAACCTCTGATGTAATTACTTCCTTTTCTAATCATATGCGTCATAATTTCAAAATTTTTTGTGAAAATTTGGACGGTGTTTATACCCAAATGAATAAATTAACCTCAGTAGTAGCCAAATTGATTAATAACCAAACAAAGACGGTAGGAATGGAAGAAATCAAAGAACAAACAGAACAGTTATTGGAGACAATTAATCAAGGTAGGATCAGACAGACTCAAACAATTGAGAATATTTTATCAGGAATCCAAGAAGATTTTATTATGTCTTTCCACCCCTTAAAAGAATAATTGGCAACCACTACTAACAGCTCTATTCTATACCTTAGTGAAAAATTGGATGTGCTTAATAACAAAGTGGACCTGCCACTTAATCTGATCAAAAATGATCTTAGAGACTTGAAAGTCCATCTGACCAACCACTTGGGGAGTACCACAGAGGAACCAAAACCTCCCAGACAAACCACTACTCCTTATGCACCACCCTTATTAGGAATGCATAGGAGTGACACCTTTAGGCCTAGTCCTACCCCTGAGATGGAGCAAGCCCTCAAACTGTTACCCCCTATTTCAGAATGTCCCAAGTTCTCTGGTGAAGGAGAATACAATGATATAAATTTTATTAAATTTATTTACTAAACTATTAACTCTTATGACCTACCAGAAGCTATAGCTGTAGTCAGGCTGCCCAGGCTATTTGAAGGAGTAGCATTGGACTGGTTTATCAGTAAAAGAGAAGAAGTGGGATCCTTACCATGGAATTCTTGGATACTTCTGATTAAAGAACAATTTGGTTCTAGAATGTGGAAAAGAAAAATGATGAAAAATTTTGAAAATTCCTCATTTGACCCCTCCAAGGATAAACCTCACAAATGGTGCTTGGAAAAGAAGAAAAGGTTGGATTGCTTCTATCCAGATGCTGATAAAGAGGAAGTAAATGAAAGACTCCTCAACCTGTGTCCTGGCAATCTTAACCATAGTGTAAGATGTAGGATGAGTATGGATGCTGACTTGCCAACTCTAATCAATGTGCTAGGAGAAGTAATAGACATGAATGGGTTAGAAAAGAAAGCCCCTTCTAGACCCAAAGAGAACTATAACATTAACAAAACCAGAGAACAACCTCCTCTGATGAATACCTCTGATGATAAGAAACCTAATGAGAATAGGGATAAAGAGAGGATGCCTGAAACTTGTTGGAATTGTAACAAGACTGGGCATATGAGACAAGACTGCCCATTACCAAAAAGAAAGATAGCAGTCTTGGAAGGAGAGCAGGAGGTTGAAGGGAATCAGAACTATGAAGATATAGCTGATACTGAAGGATCTCTTTCTGAATGTGAATTTGTCCTGACCAACCCTGTTAATGTTATAGAAGGAGATATGGGCACTTCTGTAGAAATCAATAACATCCACTGCCAAAAAAACTTGGTCAACTGCCCCCAGTTGACATGCAGCAAGCTCCCTTCAAGCATTGAGTCTTTCTACACGCACCCAGCCCCTCAAGAAGAACTTCAAACTGTCACTATGTGCATACTCAGGAGACCTGTGCAAGCATCCAATGTACACTCAGTGCTCATCACTAAACATTCCTTGCAAAAGGGAGTTGTCCCATCAACCTCGAGTCTTCCTCGACGTCCACCGTCCCCCTCTTTGATTAACCCTCACTTCCCTCCTCCCCAACAACCCTTCCTCAATCCAATCCTTCCCCCAACCTTCCATCCCATATGTCCCTCCATCCTCAACCAATAACCTTATCTTCATCCCCCTCTCTCATCCTCCATGTCCTCATACCCATTCCCATCATCCCATCAACCATCCAACTTTGAGCAAATAAGATTCTCAAGCAACTCTGTCGACCGCTTCTGACCCCTTATCTCTCAAAAAATCAAAGAATGGTAAAGCAAAGGACCCCCTCGCGACCAAATCATGTGATCAATCATTACAAGTTTGTTGGATTCCTGCCTACTTTCCCATTACCAGTCCTAGCTATGAGGTCGAAGTCTTCTATTGTGGTCAGTTTCTTTTACAAGTCTTCAGCGTGTGGACTCAATGACTCACCTATCTCTGACATCTAATCATCTCTGCCAGCTTCCAGAGTTTTAGGTGCTTTTCTAATTTATTCGGAGCTTCTCTCGGCTTCATCTCGCGACCCACATACACACCTGTCTGACCCCTTGCTCAAGCAATTGTTTTTGTCTACCACTCTGGATGGCAATCGCCTACACCTGATTGCGTACTACTCCAAGTCAGCTTTGGACTCCGGACAACTTCCCACTCCGACTGTGGATGAAAGATTGCGATTGATTGTGGTTCCTCCGGGAATTTATCCTGACCACCGAGCGACAGGAGGTGTAGAAGGCTTGCCATCCAGAGACCATCCGCGGTTGAAACCAGCGCCTCGCCAACCTGTTGGCTCTTTTGACACTCCACATTCTGTTCCTTCGTCCAACTCACTCGATTCAGCGACTTCTTCACTTGACACCCCTCTTCTTCACCCCGCTACTCCGACCCACATTGGGGGTAAAGTCGCTCATCACCGTTCTTCACTATCTGGGGCGTCCCACCCCACCCAACCCACTTGTTGGGTTGTCCAAAGCATTTTAGCGAGCTCAAGTATGGGAATACTTCTAACTAATACGTAGTAGTTAAATGAGTTCTCAACATATTCGCAAGCCGGCTCAACTGTTAACCAGTCATCACTGTTTTCACAACAGTATACCCCTAGTAGACTTTCCCCGTCTGTCATGAATAGACGCGTTCAGGCTGAGCCAAGTCAGTCCCCTCAAAGAAACAGCCACGAATGCGCTGAAAACGCGGATCGCTGCCTGAATCAACAGGAATTCTCTGCCGGCTCTGATGCAACTTCGACCTCTAACCTCCTCCCAAGCCGACCAGATACAAGCAAGGATATTGAAGCCAGCTTTTGTTTGCAAGAAAGCATGCCTTAAATCTTAGGCCTCTCGATTTTAGTTTTGCTTTCAAAGTGCATTTTTCTTGGATACAATCTCCCTGGGTCACGCAAGATATGACGACAATTAATTTATGGAAAAGATTCTCATCCTTTGTATCACATTTAGTTGTTTTCCTTGCAGTTATGTTGTTTTTTGAATTGCTCTTTTTGGTCATCAAGGTTGCATGAGCGAAATCCCCCATCCCACCAAAAGCATTGGCTTGACTGATCTGATGGGTCTGGATAGATGGGTTGAAATATGCTTCTTGCCAGTTACCTCCTGCCTTTTATGTCTTCAAAAACAATTTAGCTTTCAACTTCTCCCAGGTTTTTATACCTGCTTCGCAATTGTTTTTCTTCTTTGTTGTCTGTATTGTGAATTCCAACGCTCAATGTTATACCAAATCAACATACTATCAGGTAATGAGATTGTCTCCAGAATTCACACTCCATTCAGCCTAAACCCCGAATTGAAAAATGAGGGCTTGGTCAATCTAAAGATATTTTCCACTGAGCTTGAAGTATCTGCCTGATGAATGTATCTAGTATTTCTACCTCACCTTCAACTTGTCTTTCAATCACAGACGTCCTGTTGATTTTGGACCTAAGTATCCGCCGTTCAACAGTTCTTTTTCTTGAAAAGATGCTCCATTGGATTTCAATCTTGATACCATTTTTTTGTTTGAACTGATCTGCTTGTAACTTATGCCACATGCATTGAGCTTTAGATAGTTTTAGTCCGTTTGTCTTAATCTTAATACAATTATCTTTCCCTACTCAACGTGAGGCAGGCAGGCCAATATCCTGTTGGACTCCCTTCCAAAGGCATTGCGTCATGTGAAGATACAGACCCACAGGAGCTGCGGCAACCAGAAACGCAAAGCAAGGAAAACCCATGCATATGCATGGGAGGACGGATCACCGACTGCACTTAAATAGCCACTGTTGTTTTCCCGTTGAGATTCTCCTTTTTCTTTCTTTCTCATCTTTTCTGGTCTCTAAACTCATCACCCTCATGTGATTCTTGTGTCCTTGCTCCTCATTTGTCTCACTCGTCCGGGCTTCTCTAAATCTAACCCGCGCTGGTTCCATCAAAGGTTCATCTCCATTTCCCTTCTCTTCCTCCTGCCAAACAACTCTTGTGTTTCCTTAATCTTCTATGTCTTGCTGGGTCGGAAATCTAACATTGGATCTTTTCTGGTCTCTAAACTCATCACCCTCAGGTGATTCTTGTTTCCTTGCTCCTCATTTGTCTCACTCGTCCGGGCTTCTCTAAATCTAACCCGCGCTGGTTCCATCAAAGCTACAAAATAGGTTATGAGCCCAGCAAATCGCAACCGCATCTTGCTTCAAAACTAAATCAACCCACTACAATCGACCATCCTGGAAAACTCCCAGCGGACATCACCCCCAGCCCCTTCTCCTTCTCCAACCACCTTGTCCAACCACGACAAATCAGAAGATAACTTGTCATACCACTCATCCACTATATCTAACGCAACTGAAACCATATTCCAAAATCTCACCGTTTCCCCATCTCAACAAATACCCTCACAACCCATCATGGCTGAAGAACTATTTTGAACCAGCATTCCAAAGCTCAGGGGTCCAAACTTTCCAAGTTGGAGAAACGCAATAATCACGCAACTAGGCTTCAAAGACCTGGACAACCTAATCCAAAACTCTCCTCCCGCCAACCCTACCGCGCAGGAGCGACTTAGACTCAAACAGGCCACCACGTTTATTCAGATGCACCTGGATCATCAAAATTACACCATGTTTGTGGATTACCCCTATGAGTACCTTCCTAAGAACCTATGGGACGCCATCTGTTCACACTACGCAACAAAATCAATGGAAAACATCTCGAACACCATTGGTAAAATGCACAACATCGACTTCTCCTCAGGAAATCTCACCGCGGCAATAAGTGAATTCAGGGAATTATTCCGACTCCTACGAGAGGTTTCTGCAGGAAAATTTGATAGCCACACCTTGGAAGCAATGTGGTCATACCACATCCTTGAACAACTTCCCAAATCCTTTCACGTTTTCAAGTCCCTACAATATTCGCGATTCAAGGACACGGAAGTAATTGAACTTCAAAGTCTTCTTACGGACCTGGAGATGGAGCTGAGAAGGCAAGACAAATTAACTTCCTCCAACACCGCACTGCTGGTAAAGGCGCCAATTGGGTCTGGATCCGGACCGAATCACGAAGGGACTCGTAAGCCTAAGCAACGGGCCTTCTGCTCCGATGGGAAACATAACCCTCTCACCGCTCACTCAGGAGCAGAGTGTCATCAACTACACCCAGAATGCGCAATAGCTTATTACCAGAGCATCATGGAAAAGCGAAACAACGGAGAGGAAGAAAGTCATTGCGGACACTGCCTTTCTTCTGGCCTGCTTTCCAACTCCGTGATTCTAGACAGCAGAGCCTCAGGACACTACTTAAAGGACGAGGGCCTCTTCAACACCTACTCGGAAAGCTCCAATCTCCTATACGCCGCAAACGGATCAGGAATCCCAATAGTCGGATGTGGACAAGCCACCATCAAGCTCAAAAATGGAAACCTTAATGTTGAGAAGGCTTTTCACGCTCCGAGCCTCACCCATTTTCTGGTTCCACTATCCACCTATCTAAAGCTTGGCTACTCTCTCGCTCCGACCCCATATGGATTCAAATGCAGCAAGGGAGAAGACGTCATCTTCACTGGACAGGTAGTTGAAAATCTATTGATTCTTGATTACGTCATAGACCAAGCCTTCACCTTGCTGTCTAACTCTGCAGGGTTACATTGAGCGTTAGGACACCCCAGTCACAAGTACCTGCAAGCCGCGTTCCCATCTCAATCCCTGACAAAAAACCAAATGTATATTGTGCAACATATCCAAAATGCATAGTCAACCTTTTCCGGGTAAATTTCCGCGACTGACCACCAAACTTGAAGTAATTCATATGGACCTGTGTGGTCCCGTTACTCCAACCTCCGAAGGGGGGAACAAATATTTCCTCAATATTATGGATGGCTTTTCTAAGTATTGATTCCTGTTTACAATGGAACAGAAGTCCCAAAACATTTGACCTATTCAAGAAATTCCTCAAAGTAGCGGAAACTCAAAGCGGAGAAAGCGTAAAGTTTGTGGTATCGGATAACGGGGGCAAATTTGTCAATAATGTGTTCCAAGAATTATTTGAAACCAAAGGCATCACTCATCTCATGTTGGCACCATACACACCTCAACAAAACCTGCTTGCCAAAAAAGGGAATTGGATCACTATTGAGAAGGCCCGGGCCATGCTACTTGACTGTGGACTGCCGCTACACTGGTGGGGGGAAGCAGTAAGTACTGCGGTCTATCTAGAAAATTTTTCCCATGATAGCTCCATAGAGATGAAGAGCCCCTATGAACTATGGTTCAACAAAGTAGCTGATCTCTCTCATTTGAAACCGTTTGGTTGTAGAGCTATCCTTTTCAACCAGAAACACTCACGCTGGTCAAAATTCTCCCCAACAGGGGTGGAATTTATATTTGTTGGCTATGAAGAAGGGCACCAAACCTATTGGGTGTGGGATCCTGTTGCAAACAAGATCCACGTATCGCACCACATTTGTTTCAAAATCAATAATTTTCTGTATCTTCATATTAAAGCTCTCAATCCCCCATCTCCGTCCGACTCCGTTCTATCATTTCCTCCTCCTCTCATTCCCTTTTCTCACTCCCCTTCTTCTTCTTCTCCCTGCATCTCTCCTTCTCCTATTCCTTCTTCTCCTACTCCTTCCGTCCAATTGTCCCCTCCCCGTCTTCCATGCGGAACCCACTCTACCTCATCTTCCGCCGTCTCTTCCCAATCTCCCATCTTGCAAACTATGATCTCTCTAGGCCAGGCCTCTTCCTCTGGAACCACAGAACCTACCACAACCTCTCCCAGTATGGATTCACCAGTCCACAAAACCCCCAAAGGTGTCACAGATACCACCGCTTCCACCCTTCCTTCATCCAAAGGATACGTTTATGTTCCTCACTACCACATAGCCCCAAACGACATTGATTTAAGCATAGGATCCCATCAAATCCTGAACCACCCTTGTCGACAACAAGCAAACATGATCATCAAAGAACCCTCCTCTCTGTCCAATCCAACCTCATACAAATCCATCCAACAAAGGCCAGGCGCTGCCAATTGGATAGCTGCTGAAGATTCAGAACTCACCAACATCATTCAACATGGCGTCTGGGAAGTAGCACAAAAGAGACCTGGTGAAAATGCGTTGGACACCATGTACGTCTACCGGAGCAAAAAGGATGCAAACGGAATTGTAGTAAAAAAGAAGGCACAACTTTGTGTTTTGGGCAACCGGCAAGTCAAAGGAATCAACTATAATGAAACTTTTGCTCCTACAGTCCGTGACGCCTTGCTACAATTACTCCTCACAATTGCCACATCTGAAGACATTGAGGTAGACCAAATGGACGTACGCTGTGCTTTCCTCAATGGGCTAACCGACATGCGGATTTTCATCAAGCCTCCAAAAGGCATAAAAATTGCTCTGAAACCTAATGAGGGACTTCTGCTGAAGAAGTCACTCTATGGTCTCAAGCAAAGTCCGCGCTGCTGGTACAAGGCTCTCTCAACCTTCTTCTCTGACCTGCACTTCATGCCTACTTCATCCAATCCTTGCCTCTTCATTTTGTCCAATGCCTCAAACCCAGTGCTAATCTTTGTCCACGTGGACAATCTAATCATCACCGGTAAGAACATCAAACCAATCAAGGCTGCCCTCAGGAAAAGATTTGAAATGCACAATCTTGGACCATGCAAGTGGGTCATGGGGATGCGGATCACAAGGGATCGAAACCAACATACCATTACGCTAAAGCAGGACCAATACATCCAAGACATGCTCAAAGAGCACGGAATGCAGGACTGCAAGCAAATCACATCTCCCCTTCCATCCAACTACCTTCTTGATCCAGCTCCGCAAACCCCCCCTTCATTGACATTCAATTACCGGCGGGCTGTGGGGCTACTGGGCTACCTAGTTCAGCAGACAAGGCCCGATTTAGCTCACGCACATAGTTATTTCTCTCAGTTCCTGAATTCCCCCACCTCCCACCACCAGCACTGCTTCTCTCACCTGCTACGCTACCTTAGTTACTTGTCAGACCTTGGCCTAACACTGGGGGGTGAGCCCTCTGAACCATGGATGCTTCAAGGATTTTCCGACGCCAATTACGGCTTGTCGACGGATAGGAGAAGTTTCTCAGGATCTGCCATCATCCTCAAGGGCCTGCTTGGGTGGAGATGCGCCAAGCAGCCGATTGTCACGCTTTCAACAACCAAAGCCGAGCATCGCGCCTGCACCGAGACGGCTCAGGATCTACTGTGGTGCAAGCAACTAATTGCCCAGGTCTTCCGGACCTTCTCCCTTCCCGTCCCGCCCTCAACTCTGTACTGTGACAACTGGGGTGCCATAGACCTCATCCTCAACCCACTATACCAACATTGTACTTGCCAAATTGACATTTGCCTCCACTTCCTGCGTCAACATGTCCACAACAATGATTTCCAACTCTCTTACATTTTCACCGACCTCAATCTGGCTGACTCTCTCACCAAGCTGGTTTCCCCAAAGAAGCTTTGGCAATGAATTGCCCAATTTTGACTGAACCACCAAGTATCATTCCCGACCAAGCACGGGGGCGTGTGAAGATACAGACCCACAGGAGCTGCGGCAACCAGAAACGCAAAGCAAGGAAGACCCATGCATATGCATGGGAGGACGGATCACCGACTGCACTTAAATAGCCACTGTTGTTTTCCCGTCAAGATTCTCCTTTTCTTTCTTTCTCATCTTTTCTGGTCTCTAAACTCATCACCCTCAGGTGATTCGTGTGTCCTTGCTCCTCATTTGTCTCACTTGTCTGGGCTTCTCTAGATCTAACCCGCGCTGGTTCCATCAAAGGTTCATCTCCATTTCCCTTCTCTTCCTCCTGCCAAACAACTCTTGTGTTTCCTTAATCTTCTATGTCTTGCTGGGTCGGAAATCTAACATTGGATCTTTTCTGGTCTCTAAAATCATCACCCTCAGGTGATTCTTGTGTCCTCGCTCCTCATTTGTCTCACTTGTCCAGGCTTCTCTAAATCTAACCCGCGCTGGTTCCATCAAAGCTACAAAACACGTCACATAATTTAGAGATGAGGCGAGTGACAATGATATTGGCTTTGGTCAATTGCAATTGTAGGCAAAGGTTGTGATGGTTTGGGCTTTCTATCTTGTCCGCTCAGAAACTTCTGCAATATAATCTTGTTCTATTCTTTGGATTTTCATGATCGCTATCATCATTATCATGCGTGTTTGTAATTCTTCTAGTTGTCACAAAATTCACCATAATGCCATTGGTTGAACTGAGACTTAAAGCTATGATGATCAACTGCTTCATCACCATAACATAACATGCCCCATACTTGTGGTCTGCCAACCACCTTATCACTTTGATTCTTATCCATGTCATTTGATATCTTATTGAGTATTTATTTTACATTAGGCTGAAATTTTGGTGGTCTAGTTGTCCTTAAATCAACTGGACTCTCTTTTCCTCTGGATGAAATATAATCCATTGTTGTCCCTTCTATACAGTCCAAATCCTTTGAGCCCAACTTCAAAACTTGTCCCTTCTGGTCCCCCAATAACAAATTGTAACCTTGATAAGCAGTTGAGATGATTTCTTTATAATGAAGCACTTCAAAGCAGTAATATTAAAAGAAATGAAAATAAACTAGAATTGGAAATCATGAGATGCTTTGATTGGGAAAACAAGAAAACAATAAAGAAATCAGATCAGATGAAGAAATGTGGCATTTAACCATGTTTTTTCTCTTTTAAATTAAAACATTCAGAGCCTCAGACCAGATTGCAGTTGAGCAATAAATTTAAGCCACCACTTAAGCAACATCAGAATCCTCCTGGTTACAGAGGTTGCTGTTGAGATTAGTTTCTCCTAGAGCTGGAAATGATCTGCAGAAGCAAGTAATCTGATTCCAGGGGGTTAAGCAGTGATTAAGTGAGGATTGGTAAAGCAGATGAGAGGAAGGTGGAATAAAAAGAAGGAAGAGGAGATACAAGAGAAATAGAGAGAATCCAGATTGAAGGAAACTCCTGATGGGTTGAGATCTGTGATGCAAGTCAAAAGACACATTCAAAGCATCTAGGAGGTTCAGTGAAAAAAAGGGTTGTTCTGGGCCTAGAAAGGGAAAAACATTCTTTCAAAAGCTCCCCCAACCCTTGCTCAATATTGTTACTTTGTAATTTGAATTGAACAGGTCATGATCCCAGTGCTTTTGTTGCACATTCAGATGTTCATTCAAAACTTCTCTTTTTTGATTACCAGAATTCTCATTACTCCATAAACTCCATTCACCTCCTAACCCCCAAAAGCTTCCTGGAGTTTCAAATCAAGATAAAAAATATCCTTTGTGAAAAATTATTTCTGTCAGCTTCCTGATGCCAGGAAACTTGCAGTCCTTTAGCTAGAGAAATTGATGCCATGATGGAATAATAATATTTCCAAAAACAAACACAGTGGGAGCTCCCAAAGAATAAAAATAAAAGGAGAAAGTGCAAGTTTTATAATGGTTTGGTTAAATGGTTTTCAATATGGTGTAAGAGGGGCCACAGTCTATAGAAAACTGGGGATCTTCAAAAACTCTCTTCAGGGGGATTAAATTGGAATCTGTATCCTGTGAGAATGGGTTCCTTATGACTTAAAAAAAAGGAGTAACACCTAAGGGAATGGTATTTTTGGCTGGGATAGACAGAACACAAGCCCAAGCAGGAGAGGAAATAACTTGATTTTGAGTAGTTACTCACAAGATAACTGAAATAATTCATGGTTGAAGGGTCTCAGATGAAATGTGGTGTGCTTGATGTTTTAAATTCAATGATAATAATAAGGGTGTTGAATTGACAATGATAATATCAGACTGAGGCTGTATATCACTTGCTTGTCTCTTCTGAGCACCTGATAATGAATGAAAAAGGTTCTTGATTGATAACTGATGGATTCTGGGGTTAAAAAACCAAAAGGGTGCTGTATAAATACCTTGTTGGGGTGAAGGGAGCCATCTCATGGCACATAGAGAGGGCAGGGCTCAAATTCTAAGTCTAGAAAGCTGGTCATTTCTAGTTTAGAACACATTCTTAGTGCTTCCACCCAGCTGTACCTTTCTCTGAAGTATTTTTGTGTGATATTTATCTCAAAACCTGTCTTTGTGTTTTTTTCTATTTTACAGTTTTGACATATTTCCTATTTTTGTACTATATTTATTTGAAGGAAATGGTCAGAGGTGAGTATTTTTAGATTCTCTGTCATCTTCTAATCATTTTATAATTTCAAATAATTTTTATGGTGGTATGTATTTGAAATGAAAAGACACTCTCCAGTGCTTCTTGCCTTGTTTGTCACCCAAACATGTATCTAGCATCTATCTAAACCATCTCTTTCTGACCTTCTATGAGGTACACATTGTCAATATGTCTCTTAACTTTTATTTCCTTCCCATATCTTGTGGTATCCCATTTCTAATTCTGCCCCCCTCTCCAAACATTCCAAAAAACATCTCCATCCTTCTCCAATCTATATTTAATTTCCTGAAATCCTCTTCACCCAACTCCCCCCTTCCTCACCTTGTGCTTTTTTTCCTTAACTCACCAGGTCCATCTGTGCTGCACCCATTCCCCGCTTCATACCTGAGCATCTGATCTTCTTTGTGCTCTCAAAGTTATTTATTCTTCCATCTCCCATCTCTGTCTCTCAATGCTTGTTCTTCTGTGTTCTGTTGTTTTCATTTATCAATGCTCTCCACTTTAATCAATCTGAAATCAACCTCACATCATGCTTTTTTTCCTTAAATCACTAGGTCTGTCCATGCTTCTCCCTTTCCCTGCATCCTACCTGAGGATCTAATCTTCTTTGTGCTCTTGAAGGCCCGTCCGTGCTGCTCCCATTCCCACATCATACGTGAGGATCTAATCTTCTTTTTGCTCTCAAAGTTATTCCCTTTTAACTGATCATGAGAATGGAATAGCTCTCAAATACCCCCAAGAAATCCTTCAACATAGTAAAACTCCCCATTGAACTCCTCTAAAATTCAAAGCTGTCTGGGTCATAATATTTTGACTGGAAATTAAGAATGGAATTGATCATCCAATTGAAACACCTTTTCAGACTAGTCATCCAGTTCAAATCTGAAGACAAGAAAAATCATCTTAACAATCTTGATCCCAACAGACTAGCAGACACCTATTCCATCATCTCCCTCAAACTGTGATCCAAAGATCATCTCTCAATTCAGCCCCAAATCCCAAAGAGACCCTTCCAAAATATGGAACCTCCTTAAAAACTACTATCAACCTAAAACTATTCAGAACCAAACTAAATATCTTAAGCGCATCTTCAACAGTACCCTCTCCTCTGGTTCACTCAAATAAAACTTAACCTTGCTTTCCAAAAACACTTGTCTTCTATGCGGTCTCATTGATGATACCACCTTAAAACCCTCTGTCCTCCTTAACTGCATAATTTCTATGTGGGCCATTTTCAACCTTACCCCCAATCTTTTTTCACTGGAGAGCTTCTCATCAAAAAATGTGAAATCAAAGAGAAGTCCCCCTCCCTCAAAGATACCCTAGAAGAACTCAGAGCCTATATCCAATGAAACACTGAAACTTTGGAACACTCTAAAGCCCTTGCAATAAAACAAAGTTATCTCAGAACAGACTGACCCATCTGCTCAAACAACATCCACAATCCTCTGGGCAAGCATCCCAAATCTGAATGCAGCCAACTCAGAAAGAAGAACACAGCTAAGATTTTGAAAACCATGGTATCTGGATTTGCCAATTTAATTTCCAAAATACTTCTGTACTCCAGGGCATTGGCTAATACTATGTTCAACTCCCCCAACTACTTCTCAACCCATTCATCAACCAACAAAAACGTCTACCTTGCCAACAGAAATTCCATAAAAGCCACCAGAAATGGAACCATCTCCCTGGACCTCCCTCTGATGAAAATCTCTCTCAAAAACTGCCTTTTTGTACCCTCCCTGGACACCAATCTCATCTGCATGGGAAATTTCCTCCAAAAAAATCACACCATCTCATCCAGAGGGGAGAGAAAATTCTTAGTCAAGGAAAACTAATCCAATATTGTCATGACGAGAAAGTTTCACTTGGGAAAATTTGTGGTCCACCAAGGGCAAAATGCCACCCATAGCGTGTTCACCTCATCCCCCTTCAGAAGCATGAACATCCATCAAGCTGCTGCCCACCCATCAGCCAAATACCTCTCTAAGATTTACCAAAACAACAACCTCTCCAAACTTGTCTGCTCCTCCTGTGACATCAAAAAAAGCCACAAGGCCTCTTTCCTGGGAAATTTCCCTACCCCCACAAGAAAGCTCAAATACCTGTACATGGAGCTCTGAGGTCCAATCTCCCCCACCTCCCTGTCCAGAAAGAATTACTTCCTCAGTGGAAGGCTACTCACAATACGCATGGATCCATTTCCTTGACCTCAAATACAACACAGAAAACGTCCTTAGGACTCTGTTTAACAAAATTCAGGTCAAAGGCAAGGAAAACATCACATACCTAGTAAGCAAAAATGGAACCAAGTTCAAAAACACTGTACTTTCCAAATTTTACTCCTCCTTGGGTATCCAACAACTCACCACTGCCCCAAATTGTCCCCAGAAAAACCCTCTTTCCACACAAGGTAATTAAACCACCATGGCCAAAGCTTGTTGTATTCTCAAAGACTCAGGGCTTCCACTAGGCTACTGGTCAGAAGCTGCCTCCACTGCCATCTACCTGTAAAACCTTGTACACTGTAGGAAAATCAATTTCTCCACCCCTTGCCAGAATTTTTTTGGCAGAACCCCCTCCCTTAAACAATTTCAACCTTTTGGATTCCAAGTCTTCTACCACCTAAACAAACCCAAAGCAAAATTTGGGGATCAAGGAACAGCTGGAATTTTTCTGGCATATGGGAATGGGAACCGGACCTACCAAGTACTGGATACTGAGACAGGTGAAATATGTATTACCCACCATGTCAAATTCCATGAATCTAAATTCCCCTCCCTTAAACCTGAAGTCCCTTTCAACACCAAAAACCTTCATATCCCGCTTCCTCTTTATTATCCACTCTCCTTTTCACATCCCCCCTGCTCAACGCCCTCTGAATTTACCCCACCCAGCTACTGTCCCCCTCCTCTGATACACCAGAACTCCAGAAGACTCCCACCCCCAATCCCCCCCTCCTACCCTCCCTTCTCCTGCACCTGCAAGTCATCCCCCCCCCTCCAACTCTAACACCCCCACTGTCTGCCCTTCCAGAAAGCATTATACCTGTCAATCCAACCCTCTCTCTGAAAAATACATTGGAGATATTGAACCCTGCAATATCATCAGCTCTTAATGAAAAAACCACACAGCTAATGCCATCTCCTATCTGAATCCAGATCCAAAAACCCACAAGGAGGCAGTCAATGTGCCCAACGCCCCAAACTATATCAAGGCAATCAATGCAAAGCTGGCTAACGTGGACAAACATGGATTCTGGTCCCCATACCACCCTCAGACCAACAAAAGTATCCATTGTCTAAGCACCATCTGGGTTTTTCTGCAGAAAACAGATGCTGATGGTAACCTAACAAAGTTCAAGGCTAGACTGTGCGTCCGCAGCTTCTGGCAGAGGGAGGGCCTTGAACATTTGGATTTATTCTCTCCAACCAGGAAGCTCACTTCCCTATGACTCCTTCTCACCATGTGCACCAACCATTCCTTTCCAGTCTACCAAATGCATTTCAAATGTGCATTACTGAATGGGAAACCGGAGGAAAAGCTATTCATCTCCTTCCCCAAAGGTATTTTCTCTGTTCCAACCAACACCCTCATTCTGAAAAAATTGCTCTATGGTCTGAAGTAAAGCCCTTGGTTCTGGCACATCATGCTTACCATGGCTCTCAAGAGTATTGGGCTCACCCCTTCAAGTACTGTCCCCTGTTTTTACTACTCAGATGACCAAAAACTTCCCCTCTGGCTTTACGCACATGTTGATGAACTTCTATTTGCATGGTTTTGGTCCAGGGAATTCAGAAGAAATATCCTTGACCACTTTGACATGGAGGATCTTGGTGTTGCAAAATACGCTTTGGGCATCCAAATAACCCACAACAACGGCCACTTCTCCCTTTTCCAGGACAATTAAGTCAAAGGGATCCTCAAAGAATTTTCCATTGGCTACCAAAATAAAAACCCCACCCCTCTCCCAAACACGTACAAATCCCTCAAGGCAGACACCTCCCATGCACCCATCAACCCCCCCTTCAGCTACCAACAAGTAATTGGGCTTCTGAAGTACATGGCCTTGTCCACCCATCCTGACTTGTCTGTTTCCTGTGCCTTCCTATCCAAGTTCCTTGAGAAGTGCACCTCCCACCACACCCTCCAGTATCTCCATCATTCCAAACACCTCAAACTCAGCCTGGGCAAATAATCTTCCCTCAATCCCCCAAACAAACTCATGGGCTTCTGCAACACCAATCATGGAGGCACCTGTGAGTGGAGGTCATTCTCCCGTTCCCTGGTTTACTACAATGGGACCATGGGTTGGTGCAGTCACAAGCAGGAGGTGGTCTCCCTATCATTGGCTGAAGCAGAATTCAATGCCCTCACTGAGTGCCGCCAAAGCCTAACTTGGGTGGCAAACCTGATGGAGGAGATGACTGGGGCTTTTCCCACCATCTCTCTTCTAACCACCAACAAAAGCTCCTGGGCTATATCTTCCAACAAGACCTACCACCCGGGCACCATACACATGAATTTTGACTGTGCTTCATTTGAAACCTGGTCCTCAAAAAACAGCTGTTCCTAGAATATCTCTCAACCCACCAATTAACCGCCAATGCTCTCACCAAGAACCTCACCAGCCAAAAGATTAGTGAGCACCTGCAGTTCATCATGGGACAAACCCCAGAGGGTGCAAATTGAGTCAAGTGCCTGGGTATATTGGAAATGACAAGAACCTCTCCAGTGCTTCTTGCCTTGTTTGTCACCCAAAAATGTATCTAGCAGCTATCTACCCTATCTCTTTCTGACCTTCTATGAGGTAAATGTTTTCAATATTTCTCTTAACTTTTATTTCCTTCTCACATCTTGTTGTCTCCCATTCCAAATTCTGTCCCCCTCTCCAAAAATTCCAAAAAAAATCTCCATCCTTCTCCAACCTATATTTAATTGCCTGAAATCTCCTTCACCCAATTCCCCCCTTCCTCACTTGTGCTTGTTTTCCTTAACTAACCAGGTCCATCTGTGCTGCTCCCATTCCCCACCAAATACCCAAGGCTCTAATCTTCTTTGTGCTCTCAAAGGTATTTCTCCTTCCATCTCCCATCTCTGTCTCCCATCGTTTTTCTTCTGTGTTCTGTTGTTTTCATTCCTCAATGCCCCATACTTTACTCAATCTGAGATCCACCTCAAATCATGCTTGTTTTCCTTAAATTGCTATGTCTGACCATGCTTCTCCCATTCCTTGCGTCATACCTGAGGATCTAATTTTCTTTGTGCTCTCAAAGTCCTTCCCTGCTAAAAAATTTCTTCCCTGTTGAAAGCGTGTTTCATGCACTTCCAAAAGAACTGGCTCAACTTCCCACAGTTGACATGCAGCAAGCTCCTGTCAAGCTTTGAGTCTTGCTCCGTGCACCAATCCCCGCAGAAGAACTTGAAGTTGCTGCTATGTGCATACTCATGAGGCCTGTGCAAGCATCCAATGTACGGCCAGTGCTCAACACTGAACATTCTCAGCAAAAGGGAGTTGCCCCTTTCACTCCCAACGCCAATGGCCAACACACCTACAAGCCAACGCCCTCCTCCCCCCTCACCAGCCTACAGCCTCAAGGCTTGCTCTCATCACATCAACGGCAGTGAAATTTTGGACAATGTCTGCGCTCTACAAGCCTTGATATTTCTCAAGCTGACAGCGTGAGTGCTGCGCTGAAAGCCTATTATAAATTTGACTGGCTTGAGGGCACCAATCATGTCAGCTTGCTACTTGAACAGAGCAACCTTTCAAAGCAGAAATAAATTGATAAAAATAAATTGACTAAGAAATCCCAAAGTATTATTACATATTTGGATTTCTCACCCAAAATAAGGTAGGGTCACTCACAGACCCCACCCTTCAATTCCAAACCCTTATATTTTAAATTAATTTTTCAAGAATAACCTACAAAAACCACAACAACACCATGGCACCTTTTGGCCATTCTCATATTTCACACTCAATGCCACGTATAGGTTTCACACCTGAAATTCAGTCAGAATTGAAGTGTTGTGTATATTTTAGGAGTTACAGGCGGATTTGTGTTATGTCACAATTCCCGCGCGCAGCCCCGCATCCATACTGTAAGAGTACATATGCCTGGCACTCAATATGTAGGCGCATGTCCAATTCCCGCATGCAAAATGACAGAATGGCCGCAGGTGACAGATTCCCGCACGCAGCTGTCAAGCCTGCGCGCATCAACCAAAGCTGTACTACAACTGACAGCCAGGTACCGCACGAACAGGCTACAACCTGCATGCATACCACATGCATATGTAACAACCTGACTGAAGGATAGAGTGACGTCTCAAACCTAAGAATATGGAATAAAAAATATGAAAATCGGAATATAAAGCAATTAAATTGTGACAAACAATGATGAAAGTTGTCACGTAAATGAGATTGCCAAATCTTTATGAACCATGAAACATACCAAGAAGTTAACAAAAAAATTATTAAAAATTACAAACATTTTCAGAAGATAGCTTAGAATCTACAAATACCCACTTCTACCAATTTCACTAAAAAGAAAGCAATACAAAATGAGGAAATATGTCTAAATAATAAAATTAACAAATTAACATTTAAATATCTTTTGACAATTATTTCACGGAGAAATATGACACAGAAAAGGCTAGCAGATTGACAGCACCAGAAATACGTGCCAAACTACCCCTGGCTAGCCTGCTAGCCTCAGCAAACAAGCACAACCCTCTATACGTGCCCTGAGAAGATCTTAATACCCCAAAAAGGTATATATACTGCCCTTTTTAGATGGTTTTAACCCAAGTAATTTTTAAATATCAATCCAGGACCCTTGCCATGCGTGATCAATTGTTTATTCAAGATAAAAAAGTGATACATGGCTCTAGTCTGATAGTATCATTATTAATTCTAACCCCATTATTAATTCCTTGAAGAATACCAGCAAATAACCCCAACCATTGTCCTGAGACCCTTCAAACCGTGAATTTCTGCAAGTTTATTGGAGTGATTGCTTAAACCAGTAAGTTATCTCCTCCTTGCATCCCTGTCATAAGTGCTGTGAGACAGCCAGTTCACCCATTCCCTTGAGTTAGTCTTCTGTGAGCAATCATTTAAGACCTCATTGACCCAAGGTCTTTACACGGTTCCAAAGAGCCCCTTGAAGAGAGGTTGTTAACTCAATAACAATCCCTTGTTTGCATAAAATGTGGCCCCTCTTTTTAATATATTTTAATCAATTTAAACCAACCAAACCAATCCAAACTTTGCACTTGCTTTAAATCAATCTTTTGAGCATTTTACCGTAATTTCCTTGGAATCATTGATTCCAACACCAATATCACTTTCTGTAGCTAAAGGACTGCCAAGTTCCTGGTATCAGTAAGCTGAAAACTGGGGGTCTGGCCGGGAAATATCCCTGAATAATTAATTTTCAATTAATTTATTTCTTTGGACCAGATAATCTAAGTAAATATACGTAATAATACTTATTATTCTTTATTTTTGACCATTGTTTCTCCAGTGGACCTTAAAAACAACGGATAATTGATCAATTATTATTTGAACCTTCTTAAACATCAAAAAGAAAAAAGAATCCATAATTTTGTGCCTGTTATCATAACTCCTGAACAACAACAAGACCAATTACTTTATTATAAACAACAAGCTATTAAGGACAAAGAACTTGAATTTGAAAGGCTTATTAATTTTAATTCTTTACTCAGGCAACACACGGCCTGGAAGAAGTATCAAAGGCAACTTTATTTCTTTAATAAAAATAAAAGAATTCAGCTTCAATAATTTTTTTTATTTTTTCTTAAAAAAAAATATAACAAAAATTAGAAAAAAATCACAAGTTAATAAAAATTAATAAAATTAATAAAAATTAAAATAAAACTAAAACCTATTAATTTTATTTTTCCAGTGGATAGAACCTTTTCCCTGGCTGACTTTATTGCAAAGGACCTATTGGAAAATAGCTCAAACCACGGTTCCTTGGATTTAAGCCAAGATTTGATTGGTACCCACAAAGACCCCCCTGGATGACCCCCCAAGGACTCTTTTAACCCCAATAAAGCCCTAGTACTGTTAAACTTAAGCTTAAGTAAGCCTAATCAATCAAAAAAAATAAATAAAAATATTTTTTCATATTTTTTTTATATTTTTTTTATATTTTTTTTATATTTTTTTTATATTTTTTTTATATTTTTTTTATATTTTTTTTATATTTTTTTTATATTTTTTTTATATTTTTTTTATATTTTTTTTATATTTTTTTTTTACCCCTTTCAAAAGTTTTTCAACAAAAAACTTACATTTTTTTGCATCATGTCGCAAAACAGGCCCAACACCCGCGTGTCAGGACGTAACCCGTCCTATGGACCTCTTCCTGGAGGAAACCGCGCCCGTGCAAGCGCCCGTAGCGAGAACAATGAGTGGGCTCGAACCCGCAAGACGAGTGGTGCAAGAAGTTCCAACTCCCGCGCCCTCCAACTCGACCAAAAAATTGTTGGAGATGGATCATTTGCCCAGACTGTTTTCCCAAGCAGTCACACCTCCTCCTACGCCTCCCAGTCCGGACTTAGCCAAAGAGTCCAAAATAAAGGACTTATTGAAGGAAAACGTGAGTCACTGGGAAGCCTACAAGCTGGCCCAGGAGCAGGAGGACCCATCAGCTATGAGAAAGGCCATTTCACAGGCCAAGTCCTCCCAAATAGCCCTACAAAAGATAATCCCCAGGGAAGAAGTGGAGAAATACGTGGAAAAATGGAATCCTTGGGATCAATTGGCCAAGTTAAAGGGAAAGAATACCAAAAAGCCAAGATCCTCAAACCATCAAAGATTGAGAAACCCAAAAGATTGGGACAATATAATATCTATATCCCAGAAATGGAAGAAATTGTATCACAACTAGGTTCTGATGATATCTTGTTTTCCAAATTCTCTGATGATGTTTATTAAAATTTTAACATTTTGAGTGGCAATCTAGACAATATACATAAACAACTTGAAAAAGTAATTCTGAACTCCACCAAAATTATCCAAAAACAGGCTTCTCAATTGAAAGAAAATGAGTCAGAAATCAAAATATTAAGGGACACCATTGAGATGACCAAATCATCCATAATCAAAGAACTGTATACCAGTCAGTTAGAACATAACAAACTAAGAGATACTTTACATGCTGAAAACCTTACACTAACAAAAAATATCAGTACTACTTATTCTTCTGGACAAGAAGACATTCTCTTTTCCCTTGAACAACTTAAAAATGAAATAAAGAACAAGACTGATACTCCCTCTGCCCACTTAGCCAACAAAATTGACTTGTTAAGTAGCAGATTGGATCTGGAATTGGGTATGATCAAGAATGACTTAAGAGACCTCAAAGTCAATGCAACTGCTCCTCCTACAATCAATTTAGAGGAAGTAAAGCCCATTAGGATAAGTAATACCCCTGGAACCCCCAATAATTAAGGACTGATAAGAAATGAATCTTACAGACCTAGTCCAACTCCTGAAGTAGAACAAGCTCTGAAACTCTCAACTCCAGTAACTGAATGGCCCAAATTCTCAGGTGAAGGAGAATATAACCATATCAGTTTCATCAAATTCATTGATTATACTCTAGCTTCCTATGAGTTACCTGACACTATAGCAGTTGTAAGGTTACCCAGACTTTTTGAAGGAGTGGCCTTAGACTGGTTCATCAACAAAAGAGGAGAAGAAGGATCTCAGACTTGGGATTCTTGGAAGAATCTTATCAAAGAACAGTTTGGTACCCTTATATGGAGAAGAAAAATGATGAAGACCTTTGAAATCTAACTTTTTGACCCTTCCAAGGAAAAACCCCACAAGTGGTGTCTGGAATAGAAGAAAAGGTTAGATCGCTTCTACCCTGAAGCTGATAAGGAAGAAGTCAATGAAAGGCTCCTCAATCTATTTCCTGGACACCTTAATCACAGTGTAAGGTGAAGAATGTCCATGGATGCTGATCTCTCCACCCTCATAGGTATCTTAGAAGAAACCATTGATATGAATGGTATTGATAGAAGGAACAATAGACCCAAAGAACTTGCTCCCAAGACCAGAGAGGAGTATAATTCAAAATGTAAAGACTCCACTATTCCCCCAGTAGAAGTCAAGAAAACCTCTGAAACCAAAGAAAAGGTGTTCTGGAATTGCAATCAAACTGGGCATGTAAGACCAGACTGTCCTCAACCCAGGAAAAGAATCAATCTCATTGAAGGAGAAGAGGATGATAATGATTCTGATCCCCAACTAGATGACACTGATGGGTCACTGTCTGAATGCAATCTAGTGTTCACTAACCCTATTAATGTTATTGAAGGAAACATAGAATCTTCCTTGGAAATTAACTCTGTCAACAAAGATTCCAATTTACCTCAACAATGGGCTCCCAAAATGAAGATTCAGCATATTTCTGAAGCCAAAACTCTGACTCTGAAACCCTCTGCCGGTAAAGGTTACGCTGTTGGTAGTACCTGTTATGCTACTGGACTGATCCATACTTCTCCAGTAAAGTTACTCTTGGATAGTGGAGCTTTCTGCTCCTGTTTTGGATCTGACTACTTGGAAAGCAAAATCCCCAATTGGAGAGATAAAATACTACCAGTACCACAAGCTAAGTTCAGCAGTTGCAACTCTTCCCTTAATCCTATTGGAGTATGGCCTACAGATCTCATTCTACCCCATTCCAAAGGCTCCTTAAAACTGAAGGTTGAATTTGTTGTACTTCAGAATGGAATGTGTGACCACTTCATTCTAGGAAATGACTCCCTCTGCTTGTATGGGATAGATGTATTCCAAATTAAAGGAAGGTACTTTACTATAGGAGGTGACTGTAACAAGAATTTCCATATATGCCATGTTAATGCTCAAACTACTGATTCCACTTATCAGAAACACCTCAAAATTTTTAACCAGGAATACTTCTCCCAAGCAGCTTTAAATGCTCAAATCAGTGAAGATCAGAAACAAGATATTCTTCAGGTCTGCTTTGAGAACCAGAAGGGTTTCTGCACTTAGGACTACCCCATTGGTAACATCAAAGGACATGAAATGATTCTTACTTTAACCATTAAGCCCCCTTACCCTCCCAACCTTAGAAGGCCTGCTTACCCTTCTAGTACTAAGTCAAGAACTGCCTTGGAAACTCATATTCAAGAGTTAATTGAGTTACAAGTCTTAAGGAAAGTAGGACACAATGAACAAGTGGACATTACCACTCCTGTCATCATAGCATGGCACAATGATAAGTCCAGGATGGTTGGAGATTTTGAGATGCTGAAAAATTATACCCAGGCATACTATTACCCCATCCCCAGGATTGATCACGCTCTTCACAATCTCTCAAAGGCTAAGTATATCACTACCATGGACATGCTTAAAGGATTCCACCAGATCCCTATTAGCCCTGATAGTAGAAAGTTCATGAGGATAATATGCCACTTAGGGATATATGAATATCTCAGGATGCCTTTTGGGATAAAGAATGCTCCTTCCCACTTCCAAAGGATGATGGATACTGTACTTGGTCAGTTCATCAGACAAGGATGGATGATGGTATATATTGATGATGTTATCATCTACTCTGATGACTGGACTTCCCATATGGATAAAATGAGATTAGTCTTGAAAACTGTTTCTGCCATGGGACTAAAAGTATCCATGAAAAAGTGTAACTTTGGGTATGGAGAACTTAAAGCTTTAGGACACATAGTGTCTGGTCTAACCCTTAAAGCTGACCAAAGCAAGATAGCTGCTGTTATACACAGACAAATGCCTCAGAACAAGACTCAACTCTTGTCCTTTGTCAGTTTTTGCAGCTATTACAGGAAGTACCTACCCAAGTTTGCTTTAATGACTAAGTGTTTGTATGAGATCTGCAACACTAACACCCTGTTCAAAATGACTGATGAAAGATTCAAGAATTATGAGGAACTCAAAGTAGCTCTAATCACTGCTCCTGTCCTGATACAGCCTGATTACAGTAAAACCTTCAAACTATACATTGATGCTAGCATGGAAGGGCTAGGAGCTGCCCTCCACCAAGAAATCATGGAAGATGATAAACCTGTAGAGAAACCTGTACTCTTCATCTCCAGACAAGTCAAGGACACAGAGAAGAGATTTGGTGCCAGCCAAATGGAATGCTTAGCTCTAGTATGGGCCTTGGGGAAAATCCACTACTCTTTGGAAGGAACTAAATTTGTGGTAATCACTGACTGCAACTCCGTCAGGACTCTCATGAACATGAAGACTCCTAGTAGGCACATGCTGAGATGGCAAATAGCTATCCAACAGTACAGAGGACAGATGACTATAGTACATCAAGCTGGTAACAAACACATGAATGCTGATAGTCTAAGTAGGAGTGCTTTGCCCAATGACCCTAGTAACCCTGCTAATGACCCAGAAGATAATGATATCTTTCCCATTCTGAACATGAACCTACTTGAACCTGAAGCACCAATCATGGGTATAAACATCTGTGAACTGGATGAATCACTGTTTGAATCCATCAAAACAAATTATAGCTCTGATCTCAAAACCTTAATTACCATTATGGAAAGTGACTCACCCCCCTCTGAACTAGTTAACAGCTTACCTGAAACTCTGCTGAAACCCTACAGAACTGGCAGGTTCACTGTATGGGGTAGTCTTCTATACTAAAGACATCAACATTCCAGCTTTATAGTGCTGAACAAAGAAGTAAATATCAAGCATATACTAGCTGAATGTCATGATAATTGCTCATCTGGTCACCTATCCACTGATAGGACTCTAGAAAAGGTGAAAAAAACTGCTTGGTGGGACAATTGGAGAGATTCCACTATCAAGTATGTTGCTAGTTGTGAAATCTGTCAGAAATCCAACCGGACCACTGGAAAGAAATTTGGTCTCCTTCAGAAAATCACTGAACCTAGGAAGAGATGGGAGATCATCAACATGGACTTTGTCACAGGACTACCTCCTGGAGGAGCTTACTCTTCCAACTCAGTTTTAGTCATAGTAGACAGGTTCTCCAAGAAAGCAAAATTTCTACCTAACCATAAGGAGGACACTGCTATGGAGGTAGCTCTATTGTTCTGGAACAGACTTATTGCTCATGTAGGAGTCCCCAAGATCATTATCAGTGATAGAGAACCAAAATTCACTTCTGAATTCTGTAGGAACCTCCATGACATGTTAGTAACTACCCTGGCCTTCTCCACAGCTTACCACCCCCAAACAGATGGATTAGCTGAGAGAATGATTCAAACCCTGGAAGATATGCTCAGGAGATTCTGTTGCTTTGGTCTGGAATACAAGAATACTGATGGCTACTGCCATGACTGGGTCAGCCTGTTACCAGAACTAGAAATGGCCTATAATAGTAGCAAACACTCAACTACTAAAGAAGCACCCTATGTACTGGAAAGGGGATGGATTCCTACACTACCAAAGGACAACCTGAACCAGCAGTTGACCAACATTCATCCTACTTCACTTGACTTCAAGAACATGATAGATTTAGCCAACAAACATGCTGCTAGATGTGTTCAAGAAGCCGTTGAATACAACCAACAGAGGTGGGATAAAACTCACAAAGAACCTGACTTCAAAATTGGTGACCAAGTCTTAGTCTCCACCACCAATTTTACCAACTTAGCTGGGAATAGGAAGCTCAGAACTGCCTTTGTTGGACCATTCACCATCCAAAAGCTTCATGGGAAGAATGCTGTTGAAGTAATCCTCAGTGATGAACAGTCCAGAAAACACCCTGTTTTCCCAGTCAGCCTTATCAAGCATTATCATCCCAGAGAAGGAGACCACACCCTTTCACCAACAATACCAGTTGCAGAGGAATCTGAGAAGGAGAAAGGGAAAGTAGACAAGATCCTTAAAGATAAAAAGGAGAGAGTCAATGGCAAAGACATTAGGCTCTACCTAGTCAGATATAAAAGAGAATCAGCTGACAAAGATGAATGGCTACCTGAGCACAATATCCCAGATGGCCCAATTCACCTCAGAAATTACAGAGCCAGTAAGAGACATTGATCTTCAAAAATTTTTTTAAGACCTAGATTTTTTTTTTCAGATATAGCCATATCTTGGAGTTGGGGAATGTCAGCTTGCTACTTGAACAGAGCAACCTGTCAAAGCAGAAATAAATTGATAAAAATAAATGGACTAAGAAATTCCAAAGTATTATTACATATTTGGATTCCTCACCCAAAATAAGGTAGGGTCACTCACTGACCCCACCCTTGAATTCCAAATCCTTATATTTTTAATTATTTTTTAAAGAATAACCTACAAAACCCACGACACCACCATGGCACCTTTTGGCCATTCTCATATTTCACTCAAAATGCCACATATAGGTTTCACACCTAAAATTCAGTCAGAATTGAAGTGTTGTGTATATTTTAGGAGTTACAGGCGGATTTGTGTTATGTCACAATTCCCGCACGCAGCCCCACATCCATACTGTAAGAGTACGTACGCCTGGCACTCAAGATGTAGGCTCATGTCCAATTCCCACATGCAAAATGACAGACTGGCTGCACGTGACAGATTCCCGCACGCAGCTGTCAAGCCTGCGCGCCTCAACCAAAGCTGTACTACAACTGACAGTCATGTACCGCAGGAACAGGCTACAACCTGCATGCATACCACATGCATATGTAACAACCTGACCGAAGGATAGATTGACGTCTGAAACCTAAGAATATGGAATCAAAAATATGAAAATCAAAATATAAAGCAATTAAATTGTGACAAACAATAATGAAAGTTGTCACTTAAATGAGACTGCCAAATCTTTATGAACCACAAAACATACCAAGAAGTTAACAAAAAAATTATTAAAAATTACAAACATGTGCAGAAGATGGCGTACAATCTACAAATACCCACTTCTGCCCATTTCACTCAAAAGAAAGCAATACAAAATGAGGAAATATGTCTAAATCATAAAATTAACAAATTAAATTTTGAATATATTTTGACAATTATTTCACAGAGAAATATGACACAGACAAGGCTAGAAGATTGAAAGCACCAGAAATACGTGCCAAAATACCCCTGGCTAGGCTGCTAGCCTCAGCACGCAAGCACCACCCTCTCTACGTGCCCTGAGAAGATCTTAATACCCCAAAAAGGTATATATACTGCCCTTTTTAGATGGTTTTAAACCAAGTAATTTTTAAGTATCAATCCAGGACCCTTGCCATGCGTGATCAATTGTTTATTCAAGATAAAAAAGTGATACATGGCTCTAGTCTGATAGTATCATTATTAATTCTAACCCCATTATTAATTCCTTGAAGAATACCAGCAAATAACCCCAACCATTGTCCTGAGACCCTTCAAACCGTGAATTTCTGCAAGTTTATTGGAGTGATTGCTTAAAACAGTAAGTTATCTCCTCCTTGCATCCCTGGCATAAGTGCTTTGAGACAGCCAGTCCACCCATTCCCTTGAGTTAGTCTTCTGTGAGCAATCATTTAAGACCTCATTGACCAAAGGTCTTTACACGGTTCCAAAGATCCCCTTGAAGAGAGGTTGTTAACTCAATAAAGATCCCTTGTTTGCATAAACTGTGGCCCCTCTTTTTAATATATTTTAATCAATTTAAACCAACCAAACCAATCCAAACTTTGCACTTGCTTTAAATCAATATTCTGAGCATTTTACCCTAATTTCCTTGGAATCATTGGTTCCAACACCAATATCACTTGCTGTAGCTAAAGGACTGCAAAGTTCCTGGTATCAGTAAGCTGAAAAATCAGTACAGGTGCAACAGGTTCTGGAGGGGTTTTAACCCTCCAAAATAAATTCTGGAGGGGTTTTAACCCTCCATGTCAGCTCTCTGATACCAGGAACCTTGCAGTCCTTTAGCTACAGAGAGTGATAGAAATACTGGAATAATAAAAATAATAATTATCCCAAAAATAAACACTTAAAAGGCTCAAATAAATGATATAATAAGAGCAGTTACAAGGTTTAATTGTTTTGGTAATAAAAAGGTTTTCAATATATATAAAAAGAGGGGCCACAGTATTATACTACCGGGGGTCTTTACAGACAAAACAACCTCTCTTCAAGGGGCCTCCTTAGGCAGTTTAAGAACCTTGGAATCAAGATGGGTGCCTTATAAGGACTCAAACACTGATATGGCCGGGAAAGACAGCACAGTGGCAAAGACAGGAAGGGAAACACTCACTCTGAGCACTTTACCACGAAAATCCTGCAATAAATGGAAGGGGTTTAAAGCAGTTGGGGTTAATTGCTTGATTTGACTTCAATTGGTTGATTGGTTTAAGAAATAAATAATAATACTACATTCTAGTTCATAAATCACTTGCTTAGACTCTTCATAAGCATTTGACTAACAATGACACAGTGTCTGGTTGATAATAATAATTCCTGGTAAACTGATAGGGAATAAAACATCCAAAGAGGTCTGCATAAATACCTTTTTGGGGTGATTATGAGCTTCTCAGGACACATAGAGAGGTTTCTGCTCATAGGCTGAGGCTGCAAAGCCAGTCAGGGCAGGATTAGCACGTTCACTTGGTGCTGCCAATCAGCTGACCTTAGATCTTCTGGATTTCTGTACTATTTTAGCCACAGGATCTGTTAATCTGTTATGGCCTAAATTTGATCATTCTGCACTCATCATTCATTTGTACTATTGATATTGTTTTAAAGTAGACAGGTGTGGATGTTTTCTGATTTTCTACCATCTGCCGATCCCGTGGATAATTTTTAATAATTTTTATGAACACTCCTTGTATTGTTTTGTGCTCTTCAAAGATCAGGATCTCTGATTTATGTGGTAATCCTCAATCTTTTATTTATTATTAAAAATTAATTTAAACTTAGTTTTTATTGTATTTATTTATCTTTTATACTTTTTAGACTATTACTAATGCATAGGTTAGCTTATTACATATGCTAGATAGTTCTAACTAGGTTGTAGCTACTTTGAGCAGTACCTAGCTGTCAGATTTGTCTTGACTGATCAAGGCGTGGGGATCAGTCAATGCAGATGCGCGCGGGGGAGTATCTGCTGCGTGCGTGGCAGAATTAGCTGGGCGCGTGACATTGGGACGCGGGGATGTGTAGCATTGGGTACGTAGGGTTATGTAAAGATGCAGGGCTGCGCGCGGGAATATGACATAACACATTTGCGCGCATAACTCCTAAAATATACAAAACACCTCACTTCTGAGTGAATTTTAGGTGTGAAACCTATACGTGACTATTCATGTGAAATATTAAAATGCCCAAAAAGTGCCATACTGGTGTCGTAATTTTTGTTACTTTTCTTTTTAATTATTTTTAGAATATAAGGAGTTAAATTTCAAAGGTGGGGTCAGTGAGTGACCCTACCTAATTGTGGGTGAGGAATCCATTTCTGTAATAATATTTATGGATTTCTCACTCATTCATTTGTAAATTAAAATATTCTTGTTTTTATTTTTTTTGTTTAAGTTTTGTGTTACTTTGACAGGTTGCTCTGTTCATAGTAGCAAGCTGACACTCCATAATACATGCTGGAGGCTCCATAATCCATTCTAGAGGGGTTTTAACCCTCCATAATAAATGCTGGAGGCTCCATGATCCATTCTGGAGGGGTTTTAACCCTCCATAATACATTCTGGAGGCTCCATAATCCATTCTGGAGGGGTTTTAACCCTCCATAATACATCCTGGAAGGGTTTTAACCCTCCATAATACATCCTGGAGGCTCCATAATCCATTCTGGAGGGGTTTTAACCCTCCATAATACATCCTGGAGGCTCCATAATCCATTCTGGAGGGGTTTTAACCCTCCATAATACATCCTGGAGGCTCCATAATCCATTCTGGAGGGGTTTTAACCCTCCATAATACATTCTGGAGGCTCCATAATCCATTCTGGAGGGGTTTTAACCCTCCATAATACATCCTGGAGGCTCCATAATCCATTCTGGAGGGGGTTTAACCCTCCATAATACATCCTGGAGGCTCCATAATCCATTCTGGAGGGGGTTTGACCCTCCATAATCCATTCTGGAGGGGTTTTAACCCTCCATAATCCATTCTGGAGGGGTTTTAACCCTCCATAATCCATTCTGGAGGGGTTTTAACCCTCCATAATCCATTCTGGAGGGGTTTTAACCCTCCATAATCCATTCTGGAGGGGTTTTAACCCTCCATAATCCATTCTGGAGGGGTTTTAACCCTCCATAATCCATTCTGGAGGGGTTTTAACCCTCCATAATCCATTCTGGAGGGGTTTTAACCCTCCATAATCCATTCTGGAGGGGTTTTAACCCTCCATAATCCATTCTGGAGGGGTTTTAACCCTCCATAATCCATTCTGGAGGGGTTTTAACCCTCCATAATCCATTCTGGAGGGGTTTTAACCCTCCATAATCCATTCTGGAGGGGTTTTAACCCTCCATAATCCATTCTGGAGGGGTTTTAACCCTCCATAATCCATTCTGGAGGGGTTTTAACCCTCCATAATCCATTCTGGAGGGGTTTTAACCCTCCATAATCCATTCTGGAGGGGTTTTAACCCTCCATAATCCATTCTGGAGGGGTTTTAACCCTCCATAATCCATTCTGGAGGGGTTTTAACCCTCCATAATCCATTCTGGAGGGGTTTTAACCCTCCATAATCCATTCTGGAGGGGTTTTAACCCTCCATAATCCATTCTGGAGGGGTTTTAACCCTCCATAATCCATTCTGGAGGGGTTTTAACCCTCCATAATCCATTCTGGAGGGGTTTTAACCCTCCATAATCCATTCTGGAGGGGTTTTAACCCTCCATAATCCATTCTGGAGGGGTTTTAACCCTCCATAATCCATTCTGGAGGGGTTTTAACCCTCCATAATCCATTCTGGAGGGGTTTTAACCCTCCATAATCCATTCTGGAGGGGTTTTAACCCTCCATAATCCATTCTGGAGGGGTTTTAACCCTCCATAATCCATTCTGGAGGGGTTTTAACCCTCCATAATGAATTCTGGAGGCTCCATTATCCATTCTGGAGGGGTTTTAACCCTCCATAATGAATTCTGGAGGCTCCATTATCCATTCTGGAGGGGTTTTAACCCTCCATAATGAATTCTGGAGGCTCCATTATCCATTCTGGAGGGGTTTTAACCCTCCATAATGAATTCTGGAGGCTCCATTATCCATTCTGGAGGGGTTTTAACCCTCCATAATGAATTCTGGAGGCTCCATTATCCATTCTGGAGGGGTTTTAACCCTCCATAATGAATTCTGGAGGCTCCATTATCCATTCTGGAGGGGTTTTAACCCTCCATAATGAATTCTGGAGGCTCCATTATCCATTCTGGAGGGGTTTTAACCCTCCATAATAAATTATGGGGGCTCCATTATCCATTCTGGAGGGGTTTAAACCTCCATAATGTAAAACCCCTCCAGAATGGTTAAGGAGGGTTAAAACCCCCCCAGAATGGATCATGGAGGGTTAAAGCCCCTCCAGAATGTATTATGGAGGGTTAAAACCCCTCCAGAATGGATTATAGAGCCTCCAGAATGTATTATGGAGGGTTAAAACCCCTCCAGAATGGATTATGGAGCCTCCAGAATGTATTATGGAGGGTTAAAACCCCTCCAGAATGGATTATGGAGCCTCCAGAATGTATTATGGAGGGTTAAAACCCCTCCAGAATGGATTATGGAGCCTCCAGAATGTATTATGGAGGGTTAAAACCCCTCCAGAATGGATTATGGAGCCTCCAGAATGTATTATGGAGGGTTAAAACCCCTCCAGAATGGATTATGGAGCCTCCAGAATGTATTATGGAGGGTTAAAACCCCTCCAGAATGGATTATGGAGCCTCCAGAATGTATTATGGAGGGTTAAAACCCCTCCAGAATGGATTATGGAGCCTCCAAAATGTATTATGGAGGGTTAAAACCCCTCCAGAATGGATTATGGAGCCTCCAAAATGTATTATGGAGGGTTAAAACCCCTCCAGAATGGATTATGGAGCCTTCAGAATGTATTATGGAGGGTTAAAACCCCTCCAGAATGTATTATGGAGGGTTAAAACCCCTCCAGAATGGATTATGGAGCCTCCAGAATGTATTATGGAGGGTTAAAACCCCTCCAGAATGGATTATGGAGCCTCCAGAATGTATTATGGAGGGTTAAAACCCCTCCAGAATGGATTATGGAGCCTCCAGAATGTATTATGGAGGGTTAAAACCCCTCCAGAATGGATTATGGAGCCTCCAGAATGTATTATGGAGGGTTAAAACCCCTCCAGAATGGATTATGGAGCCTCCAGAATGTATTATGGAGGGTTAAAACCCCTCCAGAATGGATTATGGAGCCTCCAGAATGTATTATGGAGGGTTAAAACCCCTCCAGAATGGATTATGGAGCCTCCAGAATGTATTATGGAGGGTTAAAACCCCTCCAGAATGGATTATGGAGCCTCCAGAATGTATTATGGAGGGTTAAAACCCCTCCAAAATGGATTATGGAGCCTCCAGAATGTATTATGGAGGGTTAAAACCCCTCCAGAATGGATTATGGAGCCTCCAGAATGTATTATGGAGGGTTAAAACCCCTCCAGAATGGATTATGGAGCCTCCAGAATGTATTATGGAGGGTTAAAACCCCTCCAGAATGGATTATGGAGCCTCCAGAATGTATTATGGAGGGTTAAAACCCCTCCAGAATGGATTATGGAGCCTCCAGAATGTATTATGGAGGGTTAAAACCCCTCCAGAATGGATTATGGAGCCTCCAGAATGTATTATGGAGGGTTAAAACCCCTCCAGAATGGATTATGGAGCCTCCAGAATGTATTATGGAGGGTTAAAACCCCTCCAGAATGGATTATGGAGCCTCCAGAATGTATTATGGAGGGTTAAAACCCCTCCAGAATGGATTATGGAGCCTCCAGAATGTATTATGGAGGGTTAAAACCCCTCCAGAATGGATTATGGAGCCTCCAGAATGTATTATGGAGGGTTAAAACCCCTCCAGAATGGATTATGGAGCCTCCAGAATGTATTATGGAGGGTTAAAACCCCTCCAGAATGGATTATGGAGCCTCCAGAATGTATTATGGAGGGTTAAAACCCCTCCAGAATGGATTATGGAGCCTCCAGAATGTATTATGGAGGGTTAAAACCCCTCCAGAATGGATTATGGAGCCTCCAGAATGTATTATGGAGGGTTAAAACCCCTCCAGAATGGATTATGGAGCCTCCAGAATGTATTATGGAGGGTTAAAACCCCTCCAGAATGGATTATGGAGCCTCCAGAATGTATTATGGAGGGTTAAAACCCCTCCAGAATGGATTATGGAGCCTCCAGAATGTATTATGGAGGGTTAAAACCCCTCCAGAATGGATTATGGAGCCTCCAGAATGTATTATGGAGGGTTAAAACCCCTTCAGAATGGATCATGGAGCCTCCAGAATGTATTATGGAGGGTTAAAACCCCTCCAGAATGGATTATGGAGCCTCCAGAATGTATTATGGAGGGTTAAAACCCCTCCAGAATGGATTATGGAGCCTCCAGAATGTATTATGGAGGGTTAAAACCCCTCCAGAATGGATTATGGAGCCTCCATAATGTATTATGGAGGGTTAAAACCCCTCCAGAATGTATTATGGAGGGTTAAAACCCCTCCAGAATGGATTATGGAGCCTCCAGAATGTATTATGGAGGGTTAAAACCCCTCCAGAATGGATTATGGAGCCTCCAGAATGTATTATGGAGGGTTAAAACCCCTCCAGAATGGATTATGGAGCCTCCAGAATGTATTATGGAGGGTTAAAACCCCTCCAGAATGGATTATGGAGCCTCCAGAATGTATTATGGAGGGTTAAAACCCCTCCAGAATGGATTATGGAGCCTCCAGAATGTATTATGGAGGGTTAAAACCCCTCCAGAATGGATTATGGAGCCTCCAGAATGTATTATGGAGGGTTAAAACCCCTCCAGAATGGATTATGGAGCCTCCAGAATGTATTATGGAGGGTTAAAACCCCTCCAGAATGTATTATGGAGGGTTAAAACCCCTCCAGAATGGATTATGGAGCCTCCAGAATGTATTATGGAGGGTTAAAACCCCTCCAGAATGGATTATGGAGGTATAAAACCCCTCCAGAATGTATTGTGGAGGGTTAAAACCCCTCCAGAATGTATTGTGGAGGGTTAAAACCCCTCCAGAATGTATTATGGAGGGTTAAAACCCCTCCAGAATGTATTATGGAGGGTTAAAACCCCTCCAGAATGTATTATGGAGGGTTAAAACCCCTCCAGAATGGATTATGGAGGGTTAAAACCCCTCCAGAATGTATTATGGAGGGTTAAAACCCCTCCAGAATGGATTGTGGGGGGTTAAAACCCCTCCAGAATGTATCATGGAGGGTTAAAACCCCTCCAGAATGGATTATGGAGGGTTAAAACCCCTCCAGAATGTATTGTGGAGGGTTAAAACCCCTCCAGAATGTATTATGGAGGGTTAAAACCCCTCCAGAATGTATTATGGAGGTTTAACACCCCTCCAGAATGGATTATGGAGCCTCCAGAATGGATTATGGAGCCTCCAGAATGTATTGGACCAGAGTCCATTAGCCAGCTTTGCATTGATTGCCTTGATATAGTGTGGGGCGTTGGGCACATTGACTGCCTCCTTGTAGTTTTTTGGATCTGGAGTCAGATAGGAGATGGCATTAGTTGTGTGGCTTTGTCATTAAGAGCTGATGATATTGCAGGGTTCAATATCTCCAATGTATTTTTCAGAGAGAGGGTTGGATCAACAGGTATAATCCTCTCTGGAAGGGCGGACAGTGGGGGTGTTAGAGGTGGAGGGGGGGGGATGCCTTGCAGGTGCAGGAGAAGGGAGGGTAGGAGGGGGGGATTGGGGGTGGGAGTCTTCTGGAGTTCTTGTGTATCAAAGGAGGGGGCCAGTGGCTGGGTGGGGTAAATTCAGAGGGGGTGGAGCGGGGGGGATGTGAAGAGGAGAGTGGATAATCAAGAGGAAGCGGGATTTGAAGGTTTTTGGTGTTGAAAGGGACTTCAGGTTTAAGGGGGGGCAATTTAGATTCATGAAATTTGAAATGGTGGGTAATACATATTGTACCTGTCTCAGTATCCAGTACTTGGTAGGTCCTGTTCCCATTCCCATACCCCAGACAAATTCCAGCTGTTCCTTGATCCCCAAATTTTCCTTTGGGTTTGTTTAGGTGGTAGAAGACTTGGCATCCAAAAGGTTGATAGTGTTTAAGGGAGGGGGTTCTTCCAAAACATTTCTTGCAAGGGGTGGAGAAATTGATTGTCCTACAGGGTCCAAGGTTTTCCAGGTAGATGGCAGTGGAGGCAGCTTCTGACCAGTTGCCTAGTTGAAGCCCTGAGTCTTTGAGAATACAACAAGCTTTGGCCATGGCGGTTCAATTACCTTCTTTGTAAAGAGGGTTGTTCTGGGGAAAATATTGGGCAGTGGTTAGTTGTTGTATACCCAAGGAGGAGTAAAATTTGGAAAGTACAGTGTTTTTGAACTTGGTTCCATTTTTGCTTACTAGTTATGTGATGTTTTCCTTTCCTTTGACCTGAATTTTGTTAAACAGAGTCCTAAGGACGTTCTCTGTGTTGTATTTGAGGTCAAGGAAATGGATCCATGCGTAGTGTGAGTAGCCTTCCACTTCCGTGAGGAAGTATTTCTTTCTGGACAGGGGGGTGGGGGAGATTGGACCTCAGAGCTCCATGTACAGGTATTTGAGCTTTCTTGTGGGGGTAGGGAAATTTCCCAGGAAAGGGGCCTTGTGGCTTTTTTTGATGTTTCAGGAGGAGCAGAAAAGTTTGGAAAGGTTGTTGTTTTGGTAAATCTTAGAGAGGTAGTTGGCTGATGGGTGGGCAGCAGCTTGATGGATGTTCATGCTTCTGAAGGGGGATGAGGTGAACGCGCTATGCGTGGCATTTTGCCCTTGGTGGACCACAAATTTTCCCAAGTGAAACTTTCTCGTCATGACAATATTGGATTAGTTTTCCTTGACTAAGAATTTGCTCTCCCCTTGGGATGAGATGGTGTGATTTGTTTGGAGGAAATTTCCCATGCAGATGAGATTGGTGTCCAGGGAGGGTACAAGGAGGCAGTTTTTGAGAGAGATTTTCATCAGAGGGAGGTCCAGGGAGACGGTTCCATTTCTGATGGCTTTTATGGAATTTCTGTTGGCAAGGTAGACATTTTTGTTGGTTGATGAATGGGTTGAGAAGTAGTTGGGGGAGTTAAACATAGTATTAGCCAATGCCCTGGAGTCCAGAAGTATTTTGGAAATTGAATTGGCAAACAAAGATACCATGGTTCTCAGAATCTTAGCTGTGTTCTTCTTTCTGAGTTGGCTGCATTCAGATTTGGGATGCTTGGTAAGAGGATTTTGGATGTTGTTTGAGCAGATGGGTGAGTCTGTTCTGGGATAACTTTGGTTTATTGCAAGGGGTATAGAGTATTCCAAAGTTTCAGTGTTCCATTGGATATAGGCTCTGAGTTCTTCTAGCGTATCTTTGAGGGAGGGGGACTTCTCTTTGATTTCACATTTTTTGATGAGAAGATCTCCAGTGACAAAAGATTGGGGGTAAGGTTGAAAATGGCCCACATAGAAATTATGCAGTTAAGGAGGACAGAGGGTTTGAAGGTGGTATCATCAATGAGACCGCATAGAAGACAAGTGTTTTTGGAAAGCAAGGTTTAGTTTTATTTGAGTGAACTAGAGGAGAGGGTACTGGTGAAGATGCGCTTAAGATAGTTAGTTTGGTTCTGAATAGTTTTAAGTTGATAGTAATTTTTAAGGAGGTTCCATATTTTGGAAGGGTCTCTTTGAAATTTTGGGCTGAATTGAGAGATGATCTTTGGATCACAGTCTGAGGGAGATGATGGCATAGGTGTCTGCTAGTCTGTTGGGATCAAAATTGTTAAGATGATTTTTCTTGTCTTCAGATTTGAACTGGATGACTAGTCTGAAAAGGTGTTTCAATTGGAGGATCAATTCCATTCTTAATTTCCAGTCAAAATATTATGACCCAGACAGCTTTGAATTTTACAGGAGTTCTATGGGGAGTTTTACCATGTCGAAGGTTTTCTTGGGGCTATTTGAGAGCTATTCCAGTCTCATGATCAGTTAAAAGGGAAGAAATTTGAGAGCACAAAGAAGATTAGATCCTCACGTATGATGTGGGAACGGGAGCAGCACGGAAGGGCCTTCAAGAGCACAAAGAACATTAGATCCTCAGGTATGATGCAGGGAAAGGGAGAAGCATGGACAGACCTAGTGATTTAAGGAAAACAAGCATGATGTGAGGTGGATTTCAGATTGATTAAATTGGAGAGCATTGATAAATGAAAACAACAGAACACAGAAGAACAAGCATTGAGAGACAGAGATGGGAGATGGAAGAAGAAATAACTTTGAGAGCACAAAGAAGATTGGATTCTCAGGTATGAAGTGGGGAATGGGTGCAGCACAGATGGAACTGGTGAGTTAAGGAAAACAAGAACAAGGTGAGGAAGGGGGGAGTTGAGTGATGAGGATTCCAGGAAATTAAATATAGATTGGAGAAGGATGGAGATGTTTTTTGGAATATTTGGAGAGGGGGGCAGAATTTGAAATGGGAGACCACAAGACATGGGAAGGAAATAAAAGTTAAGAGAAATATTGACAATGTGTGCCTCATAGAAGGTCAGAAAGAGATAGGTTAGATAGATGCTAGATACATGTTTGGGTGACAAACAAGGCAAGCAGCACTGGAGAGTGTCTTTTCATTCCAAATACATACCACCATAAAAATTATTTGAAATTATAAAATGATTAGAAGATGACAGAGAATCTAAAAATACCCACCTCTGACCATTTCCTTCAAATAAATATAGTACAAAAATAGGAAATATGTCAAAAATGTAAAATAGAAAAAAACACAAAGACAGGTTTTGAGATAAATATCACACAAAAATACTGCAGAGAAAGGTACAGCTGGGTGGAAGCACTAAGAATGTGTTCTAAACCAGAAATGACCAGCTTTCTAGACTTATAATATGAGCCCTGCCCTCTCTATGTGCCATGAGATGGCTCCCTTAACCCCAACAAGGTATTTATACAGCACCCTTTTGGTTTTTTAACCCCAGAATCCATCAGTTATCAATCAAGAACCTTTGCCATTCATGATCAGGTGCTCATAAGAGATAAGCAAGTGATATACGGCCTCAGTCTGATATTATCATTGTCAATTCAACACCCTTATTATTATCATCGAATTTAAAACATCAAGCACCCCACCTTTCATCTGAGACCCTTCAACCATGAATTATTTCAGTTATCTTGTGAGTAACTACTAAAATTAAAGTTATTTCCTCTTCTGCTTGGGCTTGTGTTCTGTCTAGCCCAGCCAAACATACCATTCCCTTAGGTTTTACTCCTTTTTTTAAGTCATAAGGAACCCACTCTCCCAGGATACAGATTCCAATTTAATCCCCCTGAAGAGAGTTTTTAAAGATCCCCAGTTTTCTATAGACTGTGGCCCCTCTTACACCATATTGAAAACCATTTAACCAAACCATTATAAACCTTGCACTTTCTCCTTTTATTTTTATTCTTTGGGAGCTCCCACTGTGTTTGTTTGTGGAAATATTATTATTCCATCATGGCATCACTTTCTGTAGCTAAAGGACTGCAAGTTTCCTGGAATCAGGAAGCTGAAAGAAATAATTTTTCACAAAGGATATTTTTTATCATGATTTGAAACTCCAGGAAGCTTTTGGGGGTTAGGAGGTGAATGGAGTTTATGGAGTAATGAGAATTCTGGCAATCAAAAAAGAGAAGTGTTGAATGAAAATCTGAATGTGAAACAAAAGCACTGGGATCATGACCTGTTAAGTTCAAATTACAAAGTAACAATATTGAGCAAGGGTTGGGGGAGCTTTTGACAGAATGTTTTTCCCTTTCTAGGCCCAGAACAGCCCTTTTTTCCACTGAACCTCCTAGATGCTTTGAATGTGTCTTTTGACTTGCATCACAGATCTCAACCCATCAGGAGTTTCCTTCAATCTGGATTCTCTCTATTTCTCTTGGATCTCCTCTTCCTTCCGTTTATTCCATCTTCCTCTCATCTGCTTTACCAATCCTCACTTAATCACTGCCTGACCCCCTGCAATCAGATTACTTGCTTCTGCAGATCATCTCCAGCTCTAGGAGAAACTAATCTCAACAGCAACCTCTGTAACCAGGAGGATTCTGATGTTGCTTAAGTGGTGGCTTAAATTTATTGCTCAACTGCAATCTGGTCTGAGGCTCTGAATGTTGTAATTTAAAAGAGAAAAAACATGGGTAAATGCCACATTTCTTCATCTGATCTGATGTCTTTATTGTTTTCTTGTTTTCCCAATCAAAGCATCTCATGATTTCCAATTCTGGTTTCTTTTCATTTCTTTTAATATTGCTGCTTTGAAGTGCTTCATTATAAAGAAATAATCTCAACTGCTTATCAAGGTTACAATTTGTTATTGGGGGACCAGAAGGGACAAGTTTTGAAGTTGGGCTCAAATGAGTTGGACTGTATAGAAGGGACAACAATGGATTCTATTTCATCCAGAGGACAAGAGATTCCAGTTGATTTAAGGACAACTAGACCACCAAAATTTCAGCCTAATGTAAAATAAATACTCAATAAGATATCAAATGACATGGATAAGAATCAAAGTGATAAGGTGGTTGTCAGACCACAAGTATGGGGCATGTTATGTTATGGTGATGAAGTAGGTGATCATCATAGCTTTAAGTCCCAGTTCAACCAATGGCATTATGGTGAAGCTTGTGACAACTAGAAGAATTACAAACACGCATGATAATGATGATAGCGGTCATGAAAATCCAAAGAATAGAACAAGATTATATTTCAGAAGTTTCTGAGCGGACAAGATAGAAAGCCCAAACCATCACAACCTTTGCCTACAATTGCAATCAACCAAAGCCAATATCATCGTCACTAGACTCATCTCTAAATTATGTGACGCAATGCCTTTGGAAGGGAGTCCAACAGGATATTGGCCTGCCTGCATCGCATTGAGTAGGGAAAGATAATTGTATTAAGATTAAGAAAAAAGGACTAAAACTATCTAAAGCTCAATGCAATTGGCACAAGTTACAAGCAGATCAGTTCAAACAAAAAAAATGGTATCAAGATTGAAATCCAATGGAGCATCTTTTCAAAAAAAAGAACTGTTGAATGGCGGATACTTAGGTCCAAAATCAACAGGACGTCTGTGTTCGAAAGACAAGTTGAAGGTGAGGTAGAAATACTAGATACATTCATCAGGCAGATACTTCAAGCTCAGTGGAAAATATCTGTAGATTGACCAAGCCCTCATTTTTCAATTTGGGGTTTAGGCTGAATGGAGTGTGAATTCTGGAGACTATCTCATTACCTGATAGTATGTTGATTTGGTATAACATCAAGCGTTGGAATTCACAATACAGACGACAAAGAAGAAAAACAATTGCGAAGCAGGTATAAAAACCTGGGAGAAGTTGAAAGCTGAATTGTTTTTGAAGACATAAAAGGCAGGAGGTAACTGGCGAGAAGCATATTTCAACCCATCTATCCAGACCCATCAGATCAGTCAAGCCAATGCTTTTGGTGGGATGGGGGATTTTGCTCATGCAACCTTGATGACCAAAAAGAGCGATTCAAAAAACAACATAACTGCAAGGAAAACAACTAAATTTGATAAAAAGGATGAGAATCTTTTCCATAAATTAATTGTCGTCATATCTTGCGTGAACCAGGGAGATTCTATCCAAGAAAAATGCACTTTGAAAGCAAAACTAAAATCAAGAGGCCTAAGATTTAAGGCATGCTTTCTTGAAAACTAAAGCTGGCTTCAATATCCTTGCTTGTATCTGGTAGGCTTGGGAGGAGGTTAGAGGTCAAAGTTGCATCAGAGCCGGCGGAGAATTCCCGTTGATTCAGGCAGCGATCCGCGTTTTAAGCGCATTCGTGGCTGTTTCTTTGAGGGGACTGACTTGGCTCAGCCTGAACGCGTCTATTCATGACAGGCGGGGAAAGTCTACCAGGGGTATACTGTTGTGAAAACAGTGATGACTGGTTAACAGTTGAGCCGGCTTGCGAATATGTTGAGAAATCATTTGAGCTGCGTGGAATGGCTACACAGATTGTCGGAGGTGTTTGATTTGACAAACATGGTACATGGAGAACTTGGCCAGATGTATTCATTTGACGTTGGGTGGAAGATGGGGCAAGCTCCATCCCGGCATTTCGCTCCAACGGGGAATGTGTGATCGAGGGATTGGGTCCTGCTTGTGTGCCCAAAGGAAGGGTATCATTGCTCCTGCCAGGCAAAGGGTAAACACGTGTCAAAGGCGAGCCCGGCGCGGTGGTAGATAACTACTGGTGGAAAGAAGAATTGCAATGGTCTGTTGCCCGTTGTATGGCTTTTGATCATTTACAAAGTGCGTTTGGAGCGACACGTAGAGCTTCAGAATCTAAGCCAACCATAGTTGGCTCTGAGCGTTTGGCAAAAAAAAATTGATTCGACGAGAGCCAGTAATGATCAAGGCTAAGGCGACACACTGGAAGGGGTATAAAAACTGGCAGCCGCGATTCGTCGGACGTCAAGTTGTGATTTGGCTGTCCTGGGTCGACAATCATCTGCGGTTTTGGGCCTACTGTGAAATCTATTTCCCGCTGTTGTAGGAATAGAACGGGTGGGTTGAGGAGCCATGCCAAAAACAGGGACAATCAGTAGTGGTCCAAGTGGGCGACTGGGAGGAGCATAGCGCGCTGCATCGGCTGTGAAGGGACGTTGGAGTTGCTTGTTAGTTTTGGCTTTTTGTAAGGTTTGCTTTGTCGCGTTGGTCTTGTCGAAAGCGGTAACTGGTCGCAAGCGACTAGCCGAAGCAGGTGCAATAGTTTTGAAAAAGTGAGCCTGGGCGCGTGAGAGCTCATCGTTGTGACATGACCAAGCACTTGTCCTGGATGAAGGGACGGTATTGGCGGATGGGATAGAGTCGGGTACGAGTTGATTAGGCTGGTATGGTTGACGAGGGGGTGTGCCCAACAGCCTGGCAGTAGAATCTGACCATTTGCGGGAGTGATAGCCAATGAAAGATTTGCCTTGTGGACGGCTTATTTGTAAATGTTTGAGAAACTGATTGTACAATCAATAGTTAGTGTCTTATAAAAGACAAGTGATCACTCCGTAGGTAAGGACTCAACGAACCTGATTGTACAATCAATAGTTAGTGTCTTGTAAAAGACATGTGATCACTCCGTAGGTAAGGACTCGACGACTGATTCCCCAAACAGTTGTGAAGTGATAGGGTTAATCAGTACAGGTCTGATCAGGCATATGATGGAAAACAAAGTACAGCGTATACATGAGACTAACACCTGATTGTACAATCAATAGTTAGTGTCTTATAAAAGACACGTGATCACTCCGTAGGTAAGGACTCCTGAAGTTACAAAAGTATAGTATAGTCAATGTTAGATGCTGTGGTACAAAGTGGTGACGTGAATAAGAAATAAGGGACTTACGACAACTTATTCCCCAAACAGTTGTGAAGTGATGGGGAATCAGGTTGTAAGAGGTGAACAGGCCAGCTTAAATAAACAAATCAGAACATGATACAACTACAATGTCACTAACAACTACATCGTGTATGACGTCATGGCAACACAACGCTCAGATTATCAGTTCTAGCTTTGACAAGTTGATAGACGTTGAAATTGAGTAGCCCGTATACTAAATGTAAAGAACCCAGGTCCAAGCGTAAATGAAACTGGACTGAATTTTAACACCCCCCCTCAGCTTGTCAAAGTGATGACGGGTTTAATACCAAGTTGATCTTGTAATTTATGGAAGGTGCGTTTAGGTAAAACTTTAGTAAATAGGTCCGCTGTCATTTCTGTATTGGGACAGAATTCCATTCTGACTTTCCCAGCCTTAACTAATTCTCGGATCCAATGATGCTGGATTTCTCTGTGTTTTGTTCTAGCATGGAATATGGACTTTGACGTAAGGTGGATGGCGCTTAGGTTATTGCAGTGGAGAATTATTGGTACAGAGCAGGGAAGTCATAAGAAAGTTAGGGAGTCGATGAGCCATATGGATTCTTGACCGGCCTCAGTGGTAGATTTGTATTCAGCTTCTGTGGACGATAGGGAGACAGTTTGTTGAAGTTTGGATTTCCAGTTAATAGGACTGTTCATCATAGTGAAAACATATCCCGTAGTGGATTTCCGCGTGGCCTTGTCTCCTGCCCAATCAGCATCAGCATGTCCAAACGGGACATACCAACTTTGATTGGCAGACACTGAGGTGGTAGAGGGTGAGTACTTGATACCAAAATGGTAGGTTCCCTTCAAGTACCTGAATACATGACAAAGCCCCTTCCAGTGTTGAATCCCGGGTTTGTCCATGTACCGAGCTAGTAGTCCTACTGTGTGACTTAAATCTGGTCGAATACATTGAGCTAGATATAGTAAGGAACAGACACCACTACGGTACGCAAGATTTAGTTTTAGAAACTCTTCATGTTCCGTATCGGAGGCCGGGAGATATGACGCAGTGATTGGAAGAGGAGTGGAGGTAGGCTTGGAATCAAAATGTTCAAAAGTTCTGAGGATTTGTTCTGCCATGTGATGTTGGTTTAACAAATATCCTGAGGAGGTTTTTCATAGTTGAATACCAACTATGCTTTCAGCTAAACCTAGGTCTTCCATTTCCCACTTGGAACAGATCTGGGATTTAACATGATCAGTATTGTTACCGGTAATGACCATGTCATCAACATGTATATATATCAAGCAATATTTATCCTGTTCAGTTTGGAGGTATAGGCATGCATTGCAGGGGGATTTGGTGAATCCAATACTTGTTAGGAATTCATTCACACTGTCGTTCCACATGCGGGGAGATTGTTTGAGACCGTATATAGACTTATTCAATTTCCAAACTTGATTTATCCCTACTTCAAATCCCTCGGGTTGTTCCAAATAGATTTCTTTGTCCACTGGGGCATTTAGAAATGCCGTTACAGCATCCATTTGATGGATTTCCCAGTTATGGTAGGCGGCCAAGGCAATAAGGATTTGTAGTGAGGTTGGTTTCCCGGTGGGGGAAAAGGTGTCATGGTAGTCAATTCCTTCCACCTGTGAAAAGCCCCTAGCAACGTATCTGGACTTCTTTTTGATGAAATTACCATTAGTATCTCGTTTTGTCTTACATAACCATTTGCCCTTGATGACCTTCTTGTGGGATGGACAATCAACTAAGGTGAACACTCCTCGGGCGATCATGGAGTCAATCTCCTTTTTGAATGACTTCATCCAATCCGGAGCGTTGGGGCGATTTTTGGCATCAGGGAAGGAGATAGGGTTGCCAGTGACCAAAGTAATTTTGTGTACTAGGCTGGCTAGGGCATTCAAGTTGGATGATAGTTGAACTAAGTTAGAGTAGTTGATGCGTGGTAAGTTGCGTAGTTGGGGTTCTCAAGTGTAGGTGTTGGCAGGTATGTGGTCGGCATTGGTGTTACTGTTCAACCGGTCTTTAGGAGAATTGGGAGGCACCGGTGGAGGACCAAGGTTGAGTATTAGTTGTTTTGGTTGGGTGTCAGGAGTTTCTGTCAAGTTATTGTCAGGTGTGTTAGTCGGATTAACATTGTCAGGTATAGGAAGTTCAGAAGAGTCACAGTGAATAAATTGGTGGAATACATTGGAGAAGTTGTTGGAAGCTGTTGTAGGGTCTTTGAATGGAAAAAGGTTTTCATTAAATTTAACATCACATGATATTGTTATATTATTGTTGGTAGGTTTAAGAATGTAATAGTTGAAATTTTCCTCAGTATTTTGTGGAAAATTTAGAGGTTATCCCTCACAAAGTTGTCCCTAGTTACAGGATCGATGGTTCTAGCGTCTGTAAGACCGAGAATGCTTCCTTTCCTTTCCTCCGAGAGAGAGAGAGAGAGAGTGTGTGTGAGTGAGATAGAAAGATAGAGATATATTGCCCCATGGATGTCCCCCTACAACCCGGAGTCAAGGGGAAGGGTATTTGAGCCCTCCCCCTCAACCCTAACCTAAGCACAAGCACAAAGACAGACTGGCAACCATGAAGAAGGAACCCTAGGCCCAGAACCCTGAACCCATACCCATACCCTATCCCCGCCAGCTCGCCTGCCATTACGCGCATCCGGTTTGTCTTTTCATGGCGCGGCCCTCCGCCGCGCAATACCCAAAGTTTGCCGCGCTTGCGCACATCCACCCGGCGCGCCGTTGTGGATTTCCCGTCCCGTGGCCGGGCCGCGCTTGCGCACGGCCGCCCACGCATATAGCCCCGCTGTCGCCCCGCTTTTTCCTCCCCCGACTAGCCGTTCCGAGAACCTGGTCGGCCCAGCTCCATCCATGAGTTGGACATCCAAGCGGGTCGCAGCCCGCCTCCCTTAGTCAGGCCCGGCCCGCAGTCGCGTGCTCGATCCCACCGCGCCCACTGCTGAGCCCGCAGCCGCTACTGCTGAACCCGCAGCGGCTACTGCTGAGGACCGGCGCACCCCCACTGCTGAGCGCGCAGGCCGCGACGCAGTCCCCGACCCGAGGCTATATAATGACACCACATCCCCCCCCAACTTGAGTTCTGTCCCCAGAGGTCCCTTCCCATCGCCACCTCGACTACCCGCACCCTGCTCCTCCCTACCCGCTCCTCTTCTCAAACTCCACCGACTCCCCTCCCACGCTCATCGCCGTCATGCTCCCCTGCGAATTCTGCGCCCGGCACGGGCACGCGTGCTCGATCGCTCCTGGTTGACGCGCCTGTGTTGCTTGCCGTTGCGGCCATCGCCGTTGCTCGCTTAGCAATGGCATGCCCCGAGCCCCCCCAACTTCGGCTCCCGCCCCAGGCCGCGCAAAAGGGCTCGTCCCGACCCGTTTGTGGTTTTGGACAACGACACCATCTCGGAGGACTCGTGGACTCCGCCGGGCTCCCCTTCCCGCCGCCCTCCGCCGAGCAAGGTTCGCGACTCGGCTTCCCCCTTTCGCCGCGCGGGACCGCCACGGAAGGAGGATTTCTCATCCGTTGACAACTATCGGAGGGCCGTACGATTCTGGTCGGACCGCGTTTGGATGAGGGAAGGCGCGAGGGACCCGCGACTCAATGAGATTCTCCGGCGTCGCGCTGCTGCAGTCCCGGTTCCCCCTCCGGCAACTACACCGGCTCCTTCCGCCCCGGCTCCACAAGGTACTCCACCGCCGCCCGCGTCACCAGTGGTCTCGGATGGGAGGCCTACTACCCCCGAGGTCCCTCCTCCGCCGTCCCCAATCATTGTTCCGTCATCGCCCCCAGATGGACCGAGCCCTCTGCGCGATGCCCCGGGAACCCCCTCATCACCTCCTCGCTCGCTCGGATCAAGCACCGTCCCAGCACCGGCACCGCCTTCCCTCAATTCCCCCGAGATCCCGGAGATCCCGGTCGTGATGGCACTCCCGGCAGCTGGCTTTGAGGCTTTCGCGGAACGGTCAACCGCGATGCTCCGCAACTTCCTGGCGACCCCCGGAGCCCAATCCTCCGAATCCCGGCGCGAGTTCTTGGCGTCTTACCGGGCCCTACTGGCATCATTGAGGGCGGACATGGAGGAAATGATGCAAATGGCTTAGATGCCCCCACCCCCTTCCTTTTCTCCCTTCCCGCCTACTTTTCTTATCCTATTGTTGTACCGCGTTTGTTGGAGAAATACATATTGCTGCGCGAGGAAAAGAAAGGGCCGCGTCCACGCGTCCGGGTGGAAAGTGAGTAAAAGACCAAGAGCCGCGTCCGCGTGAGAAGTGAGTGTGAGTGAGGTTGAGGTTGAGATCCACGTCCGCGCGCTCCCTCCGTGAGAAACCGTAAGTGACCAGTTATTCCAAGAAAAGAGGTACCTGGACCGCCCCAGACGGACTGCCACACAGTTCCCCGTACCCGTACTACAAAACAAAACAAACACCGCGTCAACAGCGCGCGCTCACAACCGGGAGTATAAGGGAGAAGCAATGGGAACAAACATTCTGGGGTGTCTAGTTGTTCCGGCTGTGAACCGGCTAGAGCACCCCCTTACCAAGCTAAGCTTTAATCCGCGTCCATACCATCCCTGACCGTCGCGCCCGTCCGTTGAAGAAAGAAACAGGAGAGAAACAGACAAAAAAAAGGAAAGAAGACAGCCCAAATCCAAAGAAGAGAAAGAAAATATCCTATATTTATTATTTCATTCTTCTCTCTTTTTTTTTTTTTTTTTTTTTTTTTTTTTTTTTTTTTTTTTTTGCAGAGCTCTTCGTCCCGCCATCCGTGCGCGGGGCTCGTCCTCGCGTTTGCGGGCCCGACGCCATGCCGCGCCCGCGTACCTGCAATAAATAAACCATAGCCAGTACCAATCCAAAGCCAAGCCCAAACCAAAACATAAGGAAACAAACATTCTGGGGTGTCTAGTTGTCCCGGCTGTGAACTGGCTAGAACACCCCCTCACCAAATCAAGCTTTAACCACCTAGCGCCCCCCCCCCAGCTTGACAGCTGTCCCCAGCCGTCTGCAACCTCCTACTTCTCCAGGGTCGCGCGTTGCGCGCCGCTACTTTGCTGTCCGAACGATCCGGGCCGTTGTCTGACTCTGGAACCGCTTCGCCCCCGGGCCCCAAATCATTGCTCGCCGTCTTGTTGAAGGAAGTGGAAGCGCGCGCGAAGAAGCGTTTCACGTGCGAAGCCGCGGCCTTCCGCTTAAGCGGCGTCCCGTCCAGTTCCTCAAGTCCGTAGCTGCCGCCCAAGAACTTAGAGGCCACGCGGTACGGCCCGTTCCACCGGTTGGCAAAAAGCCAGCCCCACTGGGATTCCAGACTCCGATTATACAGCAGAACCAGGTCCCCCTTCCGCAGCGGATCCCGGAGGCGATGGGAACAGCGCTCGTCCCAATAGCGGACTGACGCCGTCCGGGTTTTCTTCAACCGCTCCGCGGCCTTTCCCAAGGTCTCCTCACGCCTAAGGAGCTGTTCAGCCCGCGCCTCAATCAGATCCGCGGACGTCTTAAACTTCCACCAATCCACGCCCAAAAACGTGTTCAGCTTGATGTCCACGGGAAGCACGGGCCGCTGCCCGTAGAGTAACTCGTAAGGCGAATACCCCGTCGAGCGCTTCACGGAGATCCAATTGGCAAAAAGGACCGGGGGGAGTGCCACCTGCCATCTTTTGCTGTCCTTGCCGCACATTTTCATCAGGGCATCCTTGATTGGTTGATGCCCCTGCTCGATCATCCCCGCGCCCTCCGGGTAGTATTCCGTCACGCGGCCGAATTTTGCTCCACAACTCTGCACCAGCGTCATCAGGCGTCCCCAAAACTCTGCCCCTCCGTCAACGGTGACCAAGCGAAGCGACCCGTAGCGCGCGAACCAGTCTTCTTCCAGAAACTGAGCCACCTTTTCCGCCAATAGCTTTGCTAGGGGCCTCGCTTCCACCCACCCAGACAGATCGTCGCGCGCAACCAGAAAATACGCAAACTTACCCGCCTTGATGTGGACCACATCCAGCAAAACGCGCCCGAACAGCGCGTCCTCGCCCGTGGGGCGGCCGACCTCCTTGGGCAGCCTTGAGCTTTGCCGTTGGCAGGCCTCGCACGACTTCACCCAGTCGCGCACCGCGTGAACAACCCCCGGCCACCAAAACCTCGCTTTCACCCTCCTCCGCGTCTCGACCTCACCCCGATGACCAAGGTCGTCGTGCAGACTTCCTAGAATCACCTCCTGGTCGGCCCTAGAAGTCGCGACAACAAGAGGCACGGAACCGCTCCGCCGCCATAACTGACCATCCTGTAAGAAGAAGTTCAGAACGTTTCGCCTCACCCATTGGGCGACCGTTTCCGTCGTGCCCTCGGGGAACCGGAGATCCTGCAAATAAGAGCACAAGACCGCGTAACGTCCCGACTGACGCAACGGAAGACAAACCGCCGCCTCCGTCTTTCCTACCCAAACGACCGGAGCTTCCACGTCCAAGGGTTCCGCCCCCTTGTATGGGTCGTCCCGCGGGTACCGCGACAGCGCGTCCGGCATTGTGAACGCCTTTCCTGGGATGTGCACCACGTTAAAGGAGAATAACTGGAGAAACGCTTCCCACCTGGTCATGGGCGCGTTCGGCAGCGTTGGTGAGTTAATCATTTGCGCCAAGGCCTCCGCGTCAACCAGGAGCTCGAAGTGCACGCCCCAAAAGAGGTGCTGCAACCGCCGTACGATCTTGGTGACACCGCACAGCTCCAACTTCGGCTGCGAATACCGACTCTCTGTCGCGGTAAAGGTGACCGATTTGTAGAGCACCAGCCTATCTTTTCCGTCCTCCTCCTGTGTCAAGACCCCCCCGGCGCTGAACTCACTAGAGTCGACCGCCAGGCGTATCCCTCCAGCGTCGTAATCGAGGTCCCGAAGGACGATGTCGCGCCCCACAATTTCCTTGAGCTTTGCGAAAGCGGCATTGCATCCCTTGGTCCACTTCCAATCCGCCCCCTTACGCGTCAATGCCCGCATTGGGCTCGCTACTTCCGCGAACCGCTCGATAAACATGCGGACGTAGCTGCACAACCCCAGAAACTGCAGGACGTGCAACACTGTCCGAGGGGTCGGCCATTCAAGAACCTTATTCCGCTTCTTCTCCGCTATTTGCCTCCCGTCGTAGGCCACAACATGCCCCAGTACTTCGAGCGCCGGAACGCAGACCGCCAACTTTTTCCCGGACACAGTAAGGCCTGCCTCCTCAATTCGGAAGAGGACTCGTTCCAGAGTCTCCGCGTATTCCCAGACGAATCGCCGGATTGCGGGTGCATCCTCTAGGACCGCGCCCTCGTAGTCCGTTCTGGGGCCTTTAATGCCAGCGTCGTCGATGAAGGTCTGCACGCCTTCCGGAAGGTCGTCGCGTAGTATCCAGGTCATTTGGGCTTGGTATACCGCCACTGAGTTGGTTGCACCTTGCGGTAGCCGCGTCAGCTGCATCCTCCCTAGCCCGGTTTCAAACGCCGTCAGTGGCCGCGAGTCAAGGTGGAGTTCTCGCTGGTCATATCCCCCCATCACGTCCACCAGCCCGTAGCAAGCGCGCCCGGCCATCAACTTCAGAAATTCTTCAACGCGCGGGGGAAGCCCCGCGTTGCGAATAGTGAACGAATTTAGCCTCTGAAGGTTGTGAACAATCCTTAGCGACTTCCCGTCCTGCTTAACAACCACGAAGATAGGACTCGAGTAGCTTGACGTGGATTGCTTGTAAAGCCCCGTCCTCACGTGCTCCCGTACCAACTCCAGAAAGGGCTCCCAAACGGTACGGGGGATTGGAATTGGCTTGATTTGCCACGGTTTGTGAGGGACAGTGGGAATAACGTAAGGGTCCCCAATCTCACCTCTCAACAACCCGCGCTCGTCCGGTCCAAAAGCAAGCGCCTTCTCCCTCATCACCAATACCAACACCAGCAGATCCATCTCCTCTGCACTCAGCCATCCCGTCGGTCCGAAGTTAAGGGCGTCCACCCGCTCGTCCGTGATTCGCGCCGACCGCATTACCCATCCATTCTTCCTAAGGGGCGTCTCCCACGGGTCGCGGGACCACGCGATTGGTCGTAAGGGTCCGTTGAGCCCCTGAGGCATTGGCTCGTTCCGCGCTACCGGTTTGTACTTGCCCGCGTTACACCGCGCCTTCCAGACCCAATCGTCGCTGTCGTAAGTCCTAGTAATGACCAGACCGGGGCTTTCGCCTTTGCTCACGACTGTGGCACGATGATAGGGTTTTCGAAGCGTAGCGCCTTCCGGCGATGCATACTGAGGAATGGGACTTACTTCTGGAACCTGCGCCCCACGCGCGCCCTCCCCCGCTTGCTCCTCACCTGTCGGCCGCCCATGCTGAGCCGGAGCCTGCTCCGCGCGGTTCCCGCGGCCGACTAGGAAAAATCCTCCGCAGGGTAACCCTTACGGTCAACCCCCGCGCCGGACTCTTCGTTGCCGCCAGACATTGGGTCCTGTACCCATTTCCCTCTCCCTTGATCGCAGATCGTTGTCTCGAACCGTGCTCCGAGCAAGTCTTCGACGGTCAGCGCCTCCGTTCCTTCCTTGGCGTTGAAGGCCATTTGGGCTCGGAACCCAAACATGAATGGCCGTCCTAGAATCACGTCTCTGCATTCCACTGAGAGAAATGACAGAGGCTTACAGACCTTGGCGACTTCCACCTCCTCCGCCTCTACTACTCCATCCACGCGGCATTCCCCGCCATTTAACGCCCGAAGACCCATCGCACACTTCCTCCGCACCAGACCGAGCTCGTCCACCAACCTTGATGGGAGCAGGTTGACCATCAACCCGCTATCCACCATCGCCCACACCTTCCGCCCGGCAATGGTCATTGCGACATAAGCAAGCGGGACGGATACCAACTTCGACCGGCACGGCTCGGGATCCATTTCCTCCTCCGCCACGTTAACCCGCTGGACCGTTGTTGGCACCCGACCCTGACCGCAATCTTTCAAGGCCTGGACCATCTCGTCGACGACCGCAGGGGACACCGCCGCTAGCTCTTGTAGGGTCAGGGGTATTGGTGAGTCGTTCCCCATTACCCTTTGGACGATGTCCGCGGCCTTCTTCTTTCCCGCGGAATTAGAGGACGGCCCGTCCGAAATCGGTACTCGCGCGACTGGCTTCGAGGCCGTTGGTCGCTTGTCGACATCCATCGCAATACGCTCATTTGCCGCCAATGCCCTGACTTCAGCCTCCGCTCTCGGCGCTACCCAGGTTCCGGGCGCGGTGACAATCCCGAGCGAGACCCGAGCAGTCTCGGTCTTGGCCTTCGCTCTTTCCCGCACTTGCACCATTGGTGGCGGCTTGTCCTTGGTCAGGTCCACCGATTCACCCGTCGGAAATATGTACGTCATCCCGGATGCGCGAACAAGCCCTTCGTCCATGTCCCGAGTGAGATCCTCACAAACTGACTTCCAGTGCCCTCTCTCCCCGCAATATGAACATTGCGGCGACCCGTACGATCCGGATGATCCGCTAGGGGGCTGGAACACCTCCGCCATGTGAGGCGGCACCGCGCGCGGTTGAGAAGGAGCCGCCGGAAACGGTGCGGCTGCCGGAGCTGTAGGAGCCAGTGTCCGGTTGAGGAAAACCCTTATGTCCCGCAGAATCTCCGTTATCTCCCCGACTGATGGTCCCGGAGGCTGCTGGGAAAGTCCGGCATGAGAGGGCATTGGCGGCCGCGCGGCCAAAGTTTGGTCGGGGGCCGGCGCCGAGATCGTGACCGATTTCTTGGAGGAAGACGGGTACGTTCGTGCCATATCCGCGATGAGCTTGTCCAAATCAATTTCGCTTTCCACGGCTTGACGGATAACCGAAAGATCGGGGAGAATCGCGACGCTTCCATCCAGCGACCTCTTAACCAGGCCGTGGTCGTACAGGTATTGTTGCACTCTGGAACGGAGCTGGGGCGCGAGACCCCCCAGAAACGCCCGCTTCATGGCACCCATCTGACCCGCGACGACCTTGTTCTTTGCAAGGTACCCGTAGATTCGCTCAAACCTTGACATATATTCCACTAATCCTTTGCGCGATTGCACCCCGCCATTCTCGATAGCCTCCTCCGCAGCTTGATTGAAGTCGCTTTCCCAAAACCGGGGTTCACGCTTTCCCCACCTCGCCAACATCTTGCTTTTCAACTTCCCCCAGTCTTGCCTCTTGTATCCAACCATTTCTTCCACGTCCCGCAGCTTCTCCTCCTTGGTAATGAACAGCACAATAGTCCAAACCTTATCCGCGCCCAACGCGCCCTCCGAGTCCGCGATCCCTTCAAACCTAGAGAGGAACCGCCCAACATCCGAGGTACTGAACCAAAGATGAGGGAAATCCCTCGGCCTCAACCAAAGGTGGCAAGGGGCCTCTGCCGCCATGTCCGACGACCCTTCCGAGGGAGGAGCAAACCCGCTAACTCTAGGAGCATGAGCGGACGGCGGCGGAGGGGGTTGAGCAGCAGAGACAGGAGTCGGGCGTGGAGGGTAGGGAAGGGGAGCATTGGATCCCGGAGCGGTTGTCGGTAGCATTCTGCGTAATCTTCAAGAGACTGAGAATGGATCAAAATTTCCCGGCCAGACCCCCAGATGTGGAAACTTTAGAGGTTATCCCTCACAAAGTTGTCCCTAGTTACGGGATCGATGGTTCTAGCGTCTGTAAGACCGAGAATGCTTCCTTTCCTTTCCTCCGAGAGAGAGAGAGAGTGTGTGTGTGTGAGTGAGATAGAAAGATAGAGATATATTGCCCCATGGATGTCCCCCTACAACCCGGAGTCAAGGGGAAGGGTATTTGAGCCCTCCCCCTCAACCCTAACCTAAGCACAAGCACAAAGACAGACTGGCAACCATGAAGAAGGAACCCTAGACCCAGAACCCTGAACCCATACCCATACCCTATCCCCGCCAGCTCGCCTGCCATTACGCGCATCCGGTTCCTCTTTTCGTGGCGCGGCCCTCCGCCGCGCGATACCCAAAGTTCGCCGCGCTTGCGCGCATCCACCCGGCGCGCCGTTGTGGATTTCCCGTCCCGTGGCCAGCCCGCGCTTGCCCGCGGCCACCCACGCATATAGCCCCGCTGTCGCCCCGCTTTTTTCTCCCCCGACTAGCCGTTCCGAGAACCTGGTCGGCCCAGCTCCATCCATGAGTTGGAAATCCAAGCGGGTCGCGGCCCGCCTCCCTTAGTCAGGCCCGGCCCGCAGTCGCGTGCTCGATCCCACCGCGCCCACTGCTGAGCCCGCAGCGGCTACTGCTGAACCCGCAGCTGCTACTGCTGAGGACCGGCGCACCCCCACTGCTGAGCCTAACCTACCAGATGCTGAGCGCGCAGGCCGCGACGCAGTCCCCGACCCGAGGCTATATAATGACACCACAATGTCCAACAAGAATACCTTCAAATGCTACTGGGGAGAACTTATCCTCATGTAGAGCTTTTCTAATTAAAACGTATGCCCTACAACCAAACACTCGTATGTGATTTAGATTAGGTCTGTATCCATACCATAGTTCAAATGGAGTCATCAGTTGGATTGGTGTTGATTGTGTAAACAGTCTATTGGAGAGAAAAATGGCACTGTTTATAGCCTCCCACCAATAGGTGCTTGGAGTGTGGCTGTGAACCATCATCGACCGGGCCCGTTTGACTATTGTTCGATTTCCCCTTTCAGCCACCCCATTTTGTTCAGGAGTGTAGGGGGCAGTTGTACGTAGAACTATACATGAATCGTTAAAATATTTCATAGCCTCTGAGTTGTGAAACTCACTTCCTCCGTCCAAGGTGAACGATATGACCTTATGGTTGGTTTGGCGTTCGGCACGTGCAATGTATCTTTTAATTGCTTCTAGGACTTCAGAACTTGACTTGGAGTACAGGGTATAACCAAATTTGTAGCATGTATAATCATCAGAGAACAATATGTAATAAGAGTAGGGAGAATTAGTTCTAATTATCCCACTTAAATCAACGTGAATGTTTTCCAGTGGTTTAGTGCTTCGGCGTCAAGGGTGTTTGTGAGAGGATCGGTGGATTTTTGATTTAATACATGTATCGCATGAGGCATTGTTAGGAGGATCATAATTAAAGTAATTTAGTTTGGACATTTGAGATAGCACCACTGGATTAGTATGAGCCATTCGCGAGTGAAAAATTTCTTGTGAGGCCTGTTTACATTGAATGAGGTAGGATGTTGGGCTCACCTTTGGTGAGGCAGTGAATTCCATTAGGTTGTCCAAAAAACGCCCCTCTAAGATCACAGTATTGTTGTCTTTGAGTTCTACCGATGAGCCTTCAACTCCTATGCTGATCTTCTCCTGAAGTAATATACATCCTGCAATCAAGTTCTTTGCTAGTTCCAGAACAAAGAGGGCATTTTCAAAGTGGATAGGTCATTGGTCTTTTCCTTTGATAACTGCACATCCAATGCCTTTGATAGGTAAGGTGTGGCCTCCACCAGCAAGCTTGAGTTCTAACCCTTCTGTTTGAGTTGTAAAGTCCTTTTCGTCAAAGAACTCAAGTTGGTTAAACATGTGTTGTGTGGCGCCGGTATCAAATACCAGTGCGTTTTCTTGACGTCCAGTCTTTTCATAAAAACATCGTGGATTACTTAGGTTTGGAGACTCAATAACTATACTAGTTAAATGCGCATTTGAATTAGTAGCTGGTTTGGATTGGTACCATTCAGGTATCTCTCCTCTCCATTCCCCATTTCAAATTTTCTTTTCAATCCATAGTCGGCGGTTAGCTTTGTTTTGGGCATGGAATTGACTTGGGCTGTGGGGTCCTACACAGTGGTCTTTTGTGCATTTAGGACGGGAGGAAGGTCTCAACGTTAGATTTGCCTCTTCAGTAGTTACGGCGGAGGTGAATTTGTGGGTGAGTGTGAGACAGGCAACATGTCAGATCTTAGTCTCTCGCTACCATGTAAATGTTTGAGAACATGATTGTACAATCAATAGTTAGTGTCTTATAAAAGACACGTGATCACTCCATAGGTAAGGACTCAACGAACCTGATTGTACAATCAATAGTTAGTGTCTTATAAAAGACACGTGATCACTCCGTAGGTAAGGACTCAACGACTGATTCCCCAAACAGTTGTGAAGTGATAGGGTTAATCAGTACAGGTCTGATCAGGCATATGATGGAAAACAAATTACAGCATATACATGAGACTAACACCTGATTGTACAATCAATAGTTAGTGTCTTATAAAAGACACTTGATCACTCCGTAGGTAAGGACTCCTGAAGTTACGAAAGTATAGTATAGTCAATGTTAGATGCTGTGGTACAAAGTGGTTACGTGAATAATAAATAAGGGACTTACAACGACTGATTCCCCAAACATTTGTGAAGTGATGGGTAATCAGGTCGTAAGAGGTGAACAGGCCAGCTTAAATAAACAAATCAGAACATGATACGACTACAATGTCACTAACAACTACATCGCGTATGACGTCATGGCAACACAACGCTCAGATTATCAGTTCTAGCTTTGACAAGTTGATAGACATTGAAATTGAGTAGCCCGTATACTAAATGTAAAGAACCCAGGTCCAAGCGTAAATGAAACTGGACTGAATTCTAACATTATTGGACGACCCTGCGCGTCCAAAGCTATAGCAGTATTTTTTGAACCAATGTTTTTAATGATTGAATTTAGAAGAGAGGGCTTTTTGGCGTGGCTAGGATTGAGTATTTCAGGGGAACAAGCAAATGTAATTGGAATAAAAGCCTGTTCATGATTCAAGAAAAGCAATTGGGAAAGCAAGGATGAGTGCCTGAGCCACATCAAGACAATAAGAGCAACATACCCTTTCCCCAAGCATGGGCTTACCCATCAAGCTTTTTTGTTCCTCAACTTTGTAGGCCAAGCGCCATATCCACTTCCCCCCTTTTCCTTCTTTGTCCTCCACAAAATATTTGCCAGCTGTCTTCATGTTCAAATAAGCTTGCCGACTGATGAAGTCTCTTCTTCCGGCCGCATTACGTTGAGTTTTGCCTTCCAAGAGGGCATAAGCTTCCTCGTAATCTGGCGCCACAACCTTCCAGAGCACTGGAACTTGCTGCATCAAATCATAGTGGAAGGGATAACCAACCCGCTCCGTAGAAAAGTAAAGCAAATCATCGTCTTGGCTGTAAAAATCAAATGTGAAGACCAGCGCAATTTCTCAAAAGCCCTCTTGATCAAACCATATTTGCAGGGTGAGGAAGAGTTCCCCAACGGGCCAATGAGTAAAAATCAACAGTGGTGATACGTCATCAGCTGAGATATGTACGTTCTCTGAGCTGAATGGGTAACTGGTGTTGAGTCATGTCAGTTGGCTCAACCACCCAACCCTGTAGAGCAGCACTCCCTTGAGCTGTGAAGAAAGGCATTCTCAGATTAATCTAAACACATAATACCCCGTACTACCACCAAAAAAACTGGAGTATGACATGAGCTTGAAGTGTAGCATGGCAGGAGTAACTGCATGTCAACTGCACGCAGTTGACCAAGTTATTTTGGCAGTGATCCATGGGGATTCTAGCTTGCCCCAACAATGGGATCCTACCATAATTCCTAGACATTTTAGGGATTTCAAACCATTAACAGTTAAACCTATGAGTGGGAAAAGTTATACCACTGGTCAAACTTGTTATGAAACAGGATTGTATAAAACCAGACCTATAAGGTTATTACTGGATAGTGGAGCCTTTTGCTCATGTTTCTGTGCTGAATTCTTAAACAAATGGGACCCCAATTGGAAAGAACACCTTCTGCCCATCACAAAAGCCAGTTTCAGCTCTTGCAACTCTACCATGAATGCTATTGGAGTATGGACTGCTCCTATAATACTACCTCATACTAAAGGGTCTTTGAGGATACAAGTGTAATTTGTAGTATTGCTCAACGGAATATGTGACTAACTAATACTGGGTAATGATGCCTTATGTCTATATGGTATAGATGTGTTCCAGAGTAAAGGGAGATACTTCACAGTAGGAGGTAATTGGGACAAGAAGTTGAAGATATGCACCATTCAGTCAAACTTCCCCTCCTCTACTTATCAAAAGCATTTAGAAGGCTTTGACCAAGAATACTTCTCTCAAGAAGCCCTGAATATGAAACTTTCTGAGGAACAGAAGAAAGATATATTGAAAGTCTGCTTTGAGAACAAGAATGCTTTTTGTACTAAAGATCATCCCATTGGTGATATTAAAGGACATGATATGGTATTGACATTGACCATTAAGCTTCCTTATCCTCCAAACTTAAAAGGCCAGACTATCCTTCTAGTCCTAAGTCTAGAAAAGCTCTTGAGGAACATATCCAAGAACTAATAGACTTACAAGTATTAAGGAAAGTAGGGCATAATGAACAGGTAGATGTGACCACACCTGTAATCATAGCTTGGAATAATGACAAGTCAAGAATGGTAGGAGACTTCAGTATGCTAAACAATTATACTCAAGCAGATTATTATCCTATAACCCTGATTGATCATGCTCTGCATAACTTGTCCAAGGCCAAGTACATCACTACTATGGATATGCTCAAAGGTTTCCACAAGATACCAATAAGCCCTGAAAGCAGGAAGTTTATGAGAATAATCTGTCATTTGGGAATATATGAATATCTTAGGATGCCCTTTGGTATAAAGAATGCTCCATCACACTTCCAGAGAACAACGGATACAGTTCTAGGTACTTACATCAGACAAGGATGGATGATGGTATATATAGATGATGTTATTATATACTCTGATGATTGGGATACTCATATTAACAAAGTAAGACTAGTATTCCAGACTATCTCCAGAGCAGGATTAAACGTGTCCATGAAGAAATGCAACTTTGGCTATGGAGAATTGAAAGCCTTAGGACATATAGTCTCTGGTCTAACCCTAGCTGCTGATCCAAATAAGATAGCTGCTTTCATGAATAGACCTATGCCTCAAAACAAAACAGAGTTACTTTCTTTCATTAGTTTTTGCAGTTATTACAGAAAATACATACCAAAGTTTGCTATGCTAACTAAGAGTCTTTATGAAGTATGCAACAACAACACTCTATTTGAAATGACTCATGAGAGACTGAAAAAATATGAGGAATTAAAAATAGCTATGACCTCTATTCCTTTACTTATACAACCAGATTACTCCAAGCCCTTCAAACTGTACATTGACGCCTGCATGGAAGGTTTAGGAGCTTCTCTACATCAAGAAAGGACAGAAGAAGACAGACCAGTAGAGAAACCAGTACTCTTCATATCTAGACAGATCAAAGATACAGAGAAGAGATATGGGGCCAGTCAGTTGGAATGTTTGGCACTAGTATGGGCTTTAGAAAAGCTACACTATTACTTAGAAGGCACCACTTTTCAAGTAATCACAGACTGTAACTCTGTAAGAACTCTTATGAACATGAAAACTTCCAGAAGAGATATGCTCAGGTGACAAATTGCTATACAACAGTATAGAGGTCAGATGACTATAGTGCATAAAGCTGGAGCTAAACATCAGAATTCTGATAGTCTAAGTAGGAATGCTTTGCCTAATGACTCTAACAATCCAGAATATGACCCTGAAGATCAAGATATTTTTCCTATCCTGAAAATCAATCTCTTTGCATTGAATGCTCCAATAATGAGGATCCACTTATGTGAATTAGATACTGCTTTCTTCAACCTGGTAAGGGACAACTACTCTCCTGAAATCAAGCTGCTTATTACCAATATGGAATGTGAATCCCCAGAAGCAGCTCTGATAAATAGCCTACCTGCTTCATTACTTAAACCCTATAAAGCAGGAAGGTTTACCTTTTGGGATGGTCTCCTTTACTACAGACACCAACATTCCAGTGTATTAGTACTAAGTAACAAAGAACATATAAAACATATACTCCAGGAATGCCATGACAACTGTTCATCAGGGCATCTATCCACAGAGAGAACTTTGGAGAAAGTAAAACAAACTGCTTGGTGGATAGACTGGAAAGAAATCACTACTAAATATGTTACTAGCTGTGAAACCTGCCATAAATCTAATAAAACTACTGGAAAAAGGTTTGGACTCTTACAGAAAATCTCTGAACCTACAACCAGATGGGAAATCATTAATATGGATTTTGTCACCGGCCTCCCCCCTGGAGGTACTCATTCATATAACTCTGTCCTGGTTATAGTTGACAGATACTCTAAGAAGGCAAAATTCTTACCTAACCACAAAGAAGATAGTGCTATGGATGTAGCTTTACTATTCTGGAACAGGATCATAGCTGATGTGGGTATACCCAAGATTATAATCAGTGACAGAGACCCCAAATTCACCTCTGAGTTTTGGAGGAATCTACATGATATACTGGGTACTACTCTAGCATTTTCTACAGCATACCATCCCCAAACTGACAGATTAGCTGAAAAAATGATACAGACCCTAGAAGATATGTTAAGAAGGTTCTGTAGCTTTGGTCTAGAATACAAAAACTCAGATGGTCATTGCCATGATTGGGTAAGCCTACTCCCAGCCCTAGAAATGGCTTATAACAGCAGTAAAAATTCTACTACCAAAGAAGCTGCTTACATACTAGAAAGAGGATGAATTCCAAAACTCCCTAGGAATAACTTAAACTTTAACTTAGCCACTATTCATCCAACATCTCTTGATTTTAAGAAGATGATTGATCTGGAAAATAATGATGCTCAAAAATGTGTAGAAGAAGCAGTAGAATACAACAAAAAAAGATGGGACAAATCACTTCAAGAACCTGACTTTAAAATAGGAGATCAGATCTTGATATCTACAACCAATTTCAACAATCTAGCAGGTAACAGGAAACTGAAAACAGCCTTTTTTGGACCATTTTTTATCAAGAAGATGCATGGCAAAAATGCTGTGGAAGTAATATTGAGTGAGGAACTATCAAGGAAACATCCAGTATTTCCTGTTAGCCTAGTCAAACACTTTCAACCAAGAGAAGGCAACAACCTCCCTCCAACAATAATCCCAATAGAACCTGACCCTTTGAAATAAAAAGGGAAAGTCAGAAGGATATTGAGAAACAAGTAAGAGAGAGTACAAGGAAAAGATGTTAGACTATACTTAGTAAGATACAAAGGAGAATCTGCAGACAAAGATGAATGGTTACCAGAAAATAACATACCTAATGGACAAATACATCTCAGAAACTACAGGGCCAGAAAAAGGAACTGAAACACACATGAAGTTAATTTTCTCCTTAATTTTCTCCCAACATCCTCCAGATTTTTTTTCAGATATGGCCATATCTTGGAGTGGGGGAATGTCAGCTTGCTACTATTGCAGAGCAAGCTGCAAAAGTAACAAAAATAATAAAAAAATGATAATAATACAATTAACCTAAGAAGGAGTAGAAAACCCATAAATATTATTACAGAAATCAATTCTCCACACAAAATTAGGTAGGGTCACTCATTGACCCTACCCTTGAAATCCAACTCCTTATATTTTTAAATAATTAAGGAAAGAAAGACCAAAATACTACGGCTCCACTATTGAGCTTTTGGTCAATTAAATATTTCACAAACATTGTCACATATAGGTTTCACACCTAAAATTCAGTCAGAATTGAGGTGTTGTGTATATTTTAGGAGTTACGGATGGAAATTTGTTTTGTCATAATTCTCACATGCAGCCGCAGCAGCCAATGCACCCGCGCGCGGCTGAGATACAGCCCTGTCACTCTTTAAAGGTCGTGTATGCAGCCCTGGGCCTCTGACAAGTATGCAGCCGCAGGACTACGGGTTGACAGAGTGACAGGCGGCCTGAGAGGCTCAGGTACCGCGTAAACATGCTACAACCCACACAGGAACATTCTACATATGTAATAAATGTTCCTGTGGAGAGTAGATAGTCTAAAAGTACATAATATTATATAAAAATACTTAAATAATCCTTATACATATTTTTTATTTAATATAATTCAAAGTACCGAGAATGTCAAAAAGAAGACAATGACAACTTCTAAAAATATATTAAAATACTTTAATATACTTTTATGGGAATTTCTAGGCATCAATATTTCCGTGACATACTAAGAAAACCAATGATGTAAAAATATCAAATGAGTTCCCATGACTTATATTTTTAAGTAATTATCGTAGTAAATTAACTGGAACTCAAATATAAGGAGTAAAATCAATATCATGACTTTGAATCCAGTTATATAATACATAATGAGAACTCACCTGACATCAGGATGTCCCTAGAAATTTCTTTTTATATAATTATTAAATTACTGGGAACATTTACTAAGGATAATTAATTAAATAATACATAAATGGGACTGATTAGTGTTATTCAAACATCCTAATATCTATTATGAAGTAGAATAATTCCCATACCGTGAGGAATTAGATGCTAACCGTGCTACAGCACCAAAAAAGCATGGCAGGCTGCCCCTGGCTACCCTGATAGCCTTAGTGTCTGTCCCTTTGAGCCCCTGTACCCCTCAGAAGGACAATGTTGGGACTCCAAAAGCTATAAATAAAGAGCTCTTTTGAGGATATTGATGGGCAGAGACCCAGTTATATTTATACCCAGACACCATTCCAAGGTAATCAAGTACTTCTAAGAGATAAGTAAGTGATTTATGGCTAAGTCTGATTAATAATAACTGTCCTCAACCTATTTTTTTATCAATTAAATCTGCTGAACAACCTTATAATCCCAGTATACAGGTTAAAACCCATCAGTGCATGTCCCAAACAAATACCCTAAGGATTTAATAATATACCAGTGAGTTTTATTATCCTTTCTCTGTTGTAGCAGCTTGGTTACAAGGCCCTGCCACTCTACCATGTATTTTATATACATATTATCTTTGGGTTAAATATCCTTTAAACTAAAGAGCCAAATGTAACCAGGACTACGTGTTTTCATACTGAAATCCCTGAAGAGAGGTGTTAAAGATCCCCAATATAATTGTGGCCCCTCTATGAAAATATTTAATAATCAATTAATTCATATTGAATTAAAACAATAAACCATAACCAAACTACTTAACCTTGCAACAAGCTTAATCCAAATATTTTACGGATTTTTGCTGCATTTATTAAATAATATATTTATTATTTATTCTATCACCTCTGGTAGCTGAAGGATAGCAAGGGTCTTGGCCTCCAGGAGGCTGACAGTTTGGTTATGGTTTGTTGTTATAAATCAATATAGGTAAATTGATTATTAAATATTTTTGATGAGGGGCCACAATTATATTGGGCATCTTTAACACCACTCTTTGGGGATTTCAGTATGAAAATCCGTAGTCCTGGTTACTTCAGGTTCTTTAGTTTAGAGGATATCTTTCCCAAAGATAATATGTATATAAAATACACACTGGAGTGGCAGGGCTTTGTAACCAAGCTGCCACAATAGAGAAAGGATAATAAAACTAACTTGTATATTTTGAAATCCTTTGGGTATCTGTTTGGGACGTGCACTGATTTGTTAAACCTGTATACTGGGGTTATAAGGTTGTTTAAAAGTTAAAATTGATAAAAAGAGGTTTAGGACGGATATTATTAATCAGACTAAGCCATAAATCACTTACTTATCTTTTATAAGTATTTGATTACCTTGGCATGGTGTGTCAGCTTGCTACTATGTACAGAGAAACCTGTCATAGCAACACAAAACTATAAAAAACAAATTAAACAAGAATATCTAAATTAAACAAGAAGGAGTGAGAAATCCATAAATATTATTGGAGAAATAAATTCCTCACCAAAAATTAGGTAGGGTCACTGACTTACCCCACCCTTGAAATCCAAGTCCTTACATTTTTAAAATAATTAAAAAGAAAAGTACTAAAAATTACAACACCAGTATGTCTCCTTTTGGCCGTTTTAAGATTTCACACGTGTTGTCACATATAGGGTTTAAACCTAAATTTTAATCAGAATTGAGGTTTTGTGTATATTTTAGGAGTTACACGCGGAAATGTGTTATGTCACAATTCCCGCACGCAGCCCCGCATCATTACATACCCCTACATACTCATAGTAGCAGTTTCACGCATACTAGAGACCTGCGCACAGCTAATTCTGCCACGCACACAGCAGATCCTACCCCGCGCGCATCTTTACTGACCGATCCCTGCGTCTGGATTCATCAGGACTAATCTGACAACCAGGTACCACTCAGAAGAGCTACAACCTAGTTAGGGTTCCCTGGCATATTTAACAAATTGACATATGCATTATCAATAGTCTAAAAATAGCAAGACCTAAATAAAATTAATAAAAAGTAAGTTTAGAACATTTTTAAATAATAAATCAAAGATCAAGGATTACCACATAAATCATTGAATCTGATCTTTGAAGACCACAAAACAGTATAAGGAGTGCTCATTAAAATTATTGAAAATTATTTATGTGATCAGCAGATAATGGAAAATCAGTAAATGTCCACATATTTTCACTTTAAAGAAATACTAATAGTACAAATGAAGGATGAGTGCAGAATGATCAAATTTATGCCATAATAGATTAACAGATGCTGTGGCTAAAATAGTACATAAATCCAGCAGACCTAAAGTCAGATGATTAACAGCACCAAGTGGAAGTGCTAATCTTTCCCTGACTGGCTGGTCAGCCTCAGACCATGAGCAGAACCCTCTCTACGTGCCCTGAGAAGCTCAAAATCACCCCAAAAAGGTATTTATACAGACCTCTTTGGATCCATTATTCCATTATCAGTTTACCAGGAATTATTATTATCAATCAGACACTGTGTCATTGTTATTCAAGTGCTTATAAAGAATCTAAGCAAGTGATTTATGACCAAGTCTGTTGTATTATTATTTATTTCTTAAAACCAATCAACCCTTGAAGTTTAGTCAGGAAATCCAACCCATCTGCTCTGAAACCCTTCCTATTTTTTCAGGAGTTTCGTGGTAAAGTGCTCAGAGTGAGTGTTTTCCTTCCTGTATTGGCCATTGTGCTGTTATCCCCGGCCAATAGTGGAATAAGCCCTTTCTAAGGCACCCATCTTCATTCCAAGGTTCTTAAACTGCCTAAGGAGGCCCCTTGAAGAGGGGTTGCTTTGTCTGTAAAGACCCCCAGTAGTATAATACTGTGGCCCCTCTTTTATATACATATTGAAACCCTTTTATTACCAAACCAATTAAACCTTGCAACTGCTCTTATTATATTATTTATTTGAGCCTCTAAGCGTTTATTTTTGGAATAATAATAATTATTATTATTCCAGTATTTTTATCACTCTCTGTAGCTAAAGGACTGAAAGGTTCCTGGTATCAGAGAGCTTAAAACTGGGGGTCTGGCCTGGAAATACCCTTAAATAATTAATTTTTAACTATTTATTCCTTGGACTAGTCTATTTATTTTTTTTTAAAAAAAATAAATAAGTTAACATACTTATAACATATATTTTTGATCATTTTTTTCTCTAGTGGATCTTAAGACAAACGGAGAATTGATCAATTATTATATGAACCTTCTTAAAAAGAAAAAAGAAGAAAAACTCTGTAACTTTGTCCCTGTTATTATGAATCCTGAGCAACAAAAGGAGAAATTGCTTTATTTTAAACAGCAAGCTATAAAGGACAAGGAAATTGAGCTTGAAGGAATTATCAATTTCAATTCTTTATTAAGGCAACATAAGGAGTGGAAAATTTATCAAAGGAAGCTTTCTATTTATAAACTAAATAATCCTGAAAATAAAGAAAAATCCAAAATTAATAAAAGTGATTATTTTTCTAAAAACATCATCTTACCACGTTAAAATACAAAAAAATATTAAACTTATATTTTTTGTTTTTATCCATCTCAGTGGATTTTGTTTTTGGTGATCTCATTGACCAGGACCTCCTAGAGGCCATCCCAGACAGTGTACACTTGGATTTATCCCAGGATCTGATTGGAAATCACTCAGACCTCATCAGAATACCCCCAATGACAGTTGTGATCCCAAGCAAGTGATGGTACCCTTGAATTTGACTTCAAGTGAGTTAAAATATATATGAAAAAAAATATTCAAAATATAAATAGACAAAAAATATAATTTTTTATATTTTTAAGGCTTTTCTCAAAATTTTTGACACAAGAATTAATCATTTTTTTGGGTGCTATGTATCAAATCAGGCGCAAAACCTGCGCAACTGGTAGAGCCCCAATGTATGGATCTCTGCCTGGAGGAACCTGTACGCGCAAGGACTCCAGTTGCAAGTGCAATGAGGGGGCTTGAACCCGTGACCATAGCGTTACGCCGGACGATGACGGCAACAACTGCAGCCACCAACTCGACCAACAGAGCATTGGAGAACCACCCATTGCCCAACAAGTTATCCCAGGAGGCTACCGGTCCTCCTATGCCACCCCAGCTGGACTCAACCAAGGAGGAAAGATTCAAGGTATTAGTCAAAGGACACCTGAGCTAGTGGGAACAATTCAAATTGTCTCAGACCCAGGAGGATCAGACAGGTATGAGAAAAGCTATCTCTCTTGCAAAAAAATCTCAGATTTGTCTGCAAAAGTTGATCCCAAAGAAAGAGGTAGAGGGCTACATGCAGAACTGGAATCCTTGGGATCAGTTAGCTTCCTTAAAGGGAAAGGACCCCAAAAAGAAGAGGTCCTCAGCCCGTCAGAAGTTAAGGAACACAAAGGATTGGGACAGCATAATATCCCTAGCCCAGAAGTGGAAAAAAGCGTACCACAATTAGATGTAGAAGCTCTTAACAGCTTTTCTGTAAATGTGTTTCACAATTTAACTATTATCAGCCAGTGTTTTGAAAAAGTTTATCAACAATTGGACAAATTGAGTCTGAGTATTTTCAGAGTGATTGATACCAAGTCTCAGACTATGAGAATTGATGAGTTGGAAATACAACAAATCAAGGATAGTATAAAATCTAGTAAGTTGGACCTGATGAAACATACTGATGATAACCAATCAATTCTTCAGGAAGATATTCTTGCAACCATGAAACGGCTTAAGGAAGAAGTTCAGAAAACTAGTCCTACTCCTTCAGCTGATCTGATTAACAAAATTGATTTATTAAACAACAAACTTGATTCAGAGTTAGGTATGATTAAGAATGATCTCAGAGATCTTAAAGTCAATTCTACTAACTCTCCAGTCATTGAACTGGAAAAAACTAGACCTGCTAGGTTCACCAGTACTCCTAGTGTTCCTCCCAGGACAATGACAACTAGGAATGACTCTTTTAGGCCCAGCCCTACTCCTGAAGTGGAACAGGCTTTGAAGTTACTTCCTCTCATTACTGAATGGCCTAAATTCTCTGAAGAAGGAGAATAAAACCATGTCAGTTTCATTAAATTTATTGATTATACACTTGCTTCTTATGAACTCCCTAATTCAATAGCTGTGGTAAGATTGACCAGACTGTTTGAAGGAGTGGCTCTTGATTGGTTGATTAATAAAAGGGAAGAAGTTGGATCTTTATCCTGGAGTTCTTGCAAAGAATCCCTCAAAGTACAATTTGTTACCAGGATTTGGAAAAGAAAGATGATGAAAACTTTTGAAACCTCCCAGTTTGATACATTCAAGGACAGACCTCATAAGTGGTGCTTAGATCAGAAAAGGAGGTTATACTGTTTTTACCCGGATGCTGATAAAGAAGAATTCAAAAAAAGACTTCTCAACTTATGTCTTGGACAAACCAACCACAGTGTAAGGTGCAGGATGCCTATGGATTCTGATATTTCTGCCCTGATAGGTGTGTTGGAAGAGACTAGTGATATGAATGGTCTTGATAAGAGAGTCAACAGACTCCCAAGGGAACAAAATACTAGGGACAGGGAAAAGTATACTTCCAAAACTAAGGAGTGCCCAGCCACTAATCCAACCAACTTGGAGGTCAAAAAAACTCCAGATTCAAAGGAAAAAGTATGTTGGAACTGCAACCAAACAGGACATGTAAAACCTGATTGTCCTCTACCTAGGAAAAGGATTAATCCTATTGAAGGAAAAGAGTATGATAATACTGACCCTAACCTTGATGATACGGATGGAACACTTTCTGAGTGTAATTTAATGATCACTAACCCCATCAATGTTATTGAAGGAAGTATTGAGTCTTCTGTGGACATCACTTCTGTTAATGAGGATTCTAACATACCTCAAAAATGGAATCCCAACATGAAGATTCACCACATCTCTGAGGCTAAGCCCTTGACTCTGAAACCTTCTACCGGTAAAAGTTACACTTCTGGCAAAAAATGCTACGCTACTGGTTTGATCCAAGGTTCCCCTGTAAAGTTACTCTTGGAAAGTGGAGCCTTTTGCTCTTGTGTTGGTTCAACTTATTTGGAGAAACAAGACCCAAACTTGAAACTGAACTTATTACCAGTACCTCAGGCTAAGATCACTCAAGCTGAAAATTGAATTTTTAGTGCTCAAAAATCAAGTATGTGATTACTTTATCCTTGGTAATGATTCTCTCTTCTTTTATGGTATAGATGTATTCCAAAGAAAGGTTAGATACTTCACTATAGGGGGAGACTGGAACAAGAAGTTCCAAATATTCCATGTCAATGCTCAAACTTCTGATTCAACTTATGAAAAACACTTAGAGAGTTTCAATCAGGAATACTTCTCTCAAGCAGCTTTGAATTCCCTGCTCAATGAATAACAAAAACCAGACATCCTACAAGTATGCTTTGAAAATCAGAATGCTTTCTGTACCAAGGATCACCCCATTGGTAACATCAAAGGAAATGATATGATTCTGACTCTTACCATTAAGCCTCCTTACCCACTTAACCTCTGGAGACCTGCTTACCCTTCTAGTCCAAAATCTAGAGCTGCTCTGGAAACTCATATTCAAGAGTTGGTTGACTCAAAAGTCTTAAGGAAAGTAGGACACAATGAACAAGTGGATATCACTACCCCAGTAATTATAGCTTGGCCTAATGATAAGTCAAGGATGGTTGGAGATTTTAGAATGCTGAACAACTACACCCAAGCTGATAAAGATGAATGGTTGCCTGAACACAATATCCCTGATGGACCCATACACCTAAGGAACTACAGATCCAGCAGAAGGCATTAGGCCCAGAAAATGTTTTCAGATATAGACATATCTTGGAGTGGGGGAATGTCACCTTGCTACTATGTACAGAGTAACCTGTCATAGCAACACAAAACTATAAAAAACAAATTGCACAATAATATCTAAATTAACAAAAGAAAGAGTGAGAAATCCATAAATATGATTGAAGAAATGTATTTCTCACCAAAAATTAGGTAGGGTCACACACTTGCCCCACCCTTGGAATCCAAGTCCTTACATTTTCAAAATAATTAAAAAGAAAAGTACTAAAAATTACAACACCATTATGGCACCTTTTGGCCATTTTAACATTTCACATGTTTTGTCAGGTAAAGGGTTTACACCTAAAATTGACTCAGAATTGAGGTGTTGTGTATATTTTAGGAGTTACACGTGGAAATGTGTTATGTCACAATTCCTGAACGCAGCCCTACATCATGACATACCCCTACATACTCATAGTAGCAGTTTCCCGCGTACTAGAGACCACCGTGCAGCTAATTCTTCCACGCAAGCAGCAGATCCTACCCTGCGCGCATCTGTACTGACTGATCCCTGCGCCTGGATCCATCGTGACTAATCTGACAACCAGGTACCGCTCAGAAGAGCTACAACCTAGTTAGGGTTGCCTGGAATATGTAACAAATTGAAATATGCATTAGTAATAGTCTAAAAAGATCAAAACTTAAATAAAATTAATAAAAATTAAGTTTAAAACATTTTTTAATAATAAATCAAAGATCAAGGATTACCATGTAAATCATTGACTCTGATGTTTGAAGACCACAAAAAACTACAAGGAGTGTTCATTAAAATTATTGAAAATTATTTACTTGATAAGCAGATGATGGAAAATCAGTAAACGTTCACATATTTCCACTTTAAAGCAATACTAATAGTACAAATGAAGGATGAGCTCAGAATGATCAAATTTATGCCATAATAGATTAACAGATCCTGTGGCTAAAATAGTACAGAAACCAGCAGATCTCAGGTCAGATTATTGACAGCACCAAGTGGAAATGCTAATCTTTCCCTGAATGGCTGGTCAGCCTCAGCCCATGAGCAGAACCCTCTCTATGTGCCCTGAGAAGCTCAAAATCACCTCAAAAAGGTATTTATACAGACCTCTTTGGCTTCATTATTCCATGATCAGTTTACCAGGAATTATTATTATCAATCACACACCGTTTCATTGTTACTCAAGTGCTTATGAAGAATCTAAGTGAGTGATTTATGACCAAGTCTGTAGTATTATTATTTATTTCTTAAAACCAATAAACCCTTGAAGTTTAGTCAGGCAATCCACCCCATCTGCTCTGAAACCCTTCCTATTATTGCAGGATTGTTGTGGTAAAGTGCTCAGAGTGAGTGTTTCCCTTCTTGCATTGGCCATTTTGCTGTTATCCCCAGCCAATAGTGGAATAAGCCCTTTCTAAGGCACCCATCTTCATTCCAAGATTCTTAAACTGCCTAAGGAGGCCCCTTGAAGAGGGGTTGCTTTGTCTGTAAAGACCCCCAGTAGTATAATACTGTGGCCCCTCTTTTATATACATATTGAAAACCTTTTATTACCAAACCAATTAAACCTTGCAACTGCTCTTTTTAAATTATTTATTTGAGCCTCTAAGCGTTTATTTTTGGAATAATAATAATAATAATTATTCCAGTATTTTTATAACTCTCTGTAGGCAAAGGACTGAAAGTTTCCTGGTATCAGAGAGCTGACACAGTGTCTGCATATAAATATAACTGGGTCTCTGCCCATCAATATCCTCAAAAGAGCTCTTTATTTATAGCTTTTGGAGTCCCAATATTATCCTTCTGAGGGGTACAGGGACTCAAAGGGACGGACACTGAGGCTAGAAGGGTAACCATTGGTAGCCTTTCACGTGTTCTTGGTGCTGTAGCACGGGTAGAATCTAATTCCTCAGGGTATGGGAATTATTCTACTTTATAATTGATATTAGGACATGTGGATAACACTAATCTGTCCTGTTTATGTATTATTTAATTGATTATCCTTAGTAAATGTTCCCAGTATGTTAATAATTATTTTAATAAACATTCCTATGGACATACTGATGTCAGGTGAGTTCTCATTATGTATTAAATAATTGGAGTAAAGTCATGATATTGATTTTACTCCTTATTTTTGAATTTCAGTTGTTTTACTAAAATAATTACTTAAAAATATAAGTCATGGGAATTCATGTAATATTTTTACATCTTTAGTTTTCTTAGTATGTCAAAAAAATATTGATGTCTAAAAATCCTCATAATAGTATATCAAAGCATTTTAATATATTTTTCAAAGTTGTCATTGTGTTATTTTTGACATTCCTGGTACTTTGAATTATACTTAATAAAAAATTTGTATAAGGGTTATTCAAGTATTTTTATATAATTTTATGTAATTTTAGACTATCTACTATCCACAGGAATATTTATTACTTATGTAGAATGTTCCCGTGTGGGTTGTAGCATGTTTACGCAGTACCTAAGTTTCTCAGGCCACCTGTCACTTTGTCAACCCGTAGTCCCGCGGCTGCGTAATTGTCAGAGGCCAGGGGCTGCGTACTTGTCAGAGGCCTGGGGCTGCGTACTTGTCAGAGGCCTGGGGCTGCGTACACAGCCTTGATGGAGTGAAAGGGTTGTATCTCAGCTGGGCACGGGTGCATTGGCAGCAGCAGCTGCGTGCGGGAATTGTGACAGAACACATTTCCGTCTGTAACTCCTAAAATATACACAACACCTCAATTCTGACTGAATTTTAGGTGTGACATCTATACGTGACAATATGTGTGAAATATATAATTGGCCAAAAAGTTCAATAGTGGTGCTGTGGCATTTTGGTCTTTCTTTCCTTAATTATTTAAAAATATAAGGAGTTGGATTTCAACGGTGGGGTCAGTGAGTGACCCTTCCTAATTTTGGGTGGAGAATCCATTTTTGTAGTAATAGTTATGGTTTTCCTAACCCTTCTTAATTTAATTGTATTATTATTATTTTTATGTTATTTCTGTCACTTTTGCAGCTTGCTCTGCAATAGTAGCAAGCTGACAGTTTTCCCTTTACATTCCCTCAGCTACATATAAGTTTTAGTCCACCTAATTGCTCTGCGTATTGTGCATGCTTTGCTGTACTAATTACTATTTATATATTCTTCCTCTCAACACAATTGTATTCTCCATACTCTAGTTCAGAATTTTTTTTTGTTTCCCATCCAACATACCTTGCTTAGTAGTTTGTGGTTGCTGTCTTATTGGTCCAATTGATTACTTAGTGACTCTACCAATTGCTTCAAAACGAGCAAGTCTCAAATACTGGGAAGCCACAAAAGACAAAAAGTATTTGACTCCTCAAAGCTGATATAGATGGCTAGGAGATATTTTCAGTTGAAAAGTGTTTCCTGACGCTGTCTATAAGAGTGGCACTGTGTGAGTTTTCCGAAAATTCAACTGTCTGCGTCATTCACATCGCTTGGTAGGTGGTGGCATCAACTCTCTGTTTGAATCAAGCCAAAATTTCAGCATTTCATTAAAATAGGATTGTTGTATACAGATGGAATATTATTTATTGGGATGGGAATTCCATCATTAAAACGCTTAACCGATAAATGGAGGAAATCTTTTGCCAGTTGTCTCAGCTGCTGGGGGTATCGTTCAGCGGCACCAAATCAAGCGGGGGAGAGGACCAGAAATCCCAATCCGCATCTATTTCTGCCTTACCGTTGACCCTCAAGGCCCTACACAATATCAACCATAATGAGTGTCGCCACATGAAAGATTAAACGATGATAGCACGAACCTCATCAGCACCTTATAGCGGCCTTTGCGTAGGGGAGTAGACTTTTTGATATTGCCCACTATGACGTTACCATCCCAATCCCGAGCAAAACTGGTTCCCTCCCTGGTCGAATTCAATGAAAAAAACAGCGCGGATGAATTATATTTCCTCGCAAAAGGGAGATTGCGGAGACTTACAGAGAGCGAGGCATTGATGTATACACACCGCCCGGAATTTGGCCTAGTAACACCACACCTCCAAATCTAGCGCCGGCGTTGGTCTTGTTAGGAACTTTTGAAGGCGTAGGATTTGAGTTTCCGGGCATAACATCTAGACGAACGAGCGGTGAACCAACTAAATTTTGACATTTCATCAGTCTAACCACTAGCACACGACAGACTAGTCCGGGATCGAAGGGATTAAGTTGCTTACAGACTGTTCGGTATTTCAGGTAGATTAAAGGGGTTTCATTTAGATCCCAAACAAAAGGCTTTGTTTGAGGGATGAATTGAGGCTGGCCGGATGGCTGATCATTCGATCGCTCAACGGAATTCTTCTTCGACGAGCTTTGTAGTTGGAAGGCCAAATACGGGTAAGCGACTTTAGGATTGGTGGTATCCGGACCGCGGTCAATAACTGAAGTTGAGTCCCAAGGTTAGCGAAGCTGGCTCCTCATATAGACCAATACAAAAATTAGCGGAGGGCATACGTACTTGCTTGGTCCTTCAGTGATCCCAAAACCCCGTAGTACGCTAAATTTTGAGTTTGGCATTCGGTATCGCCCTCCTACCATCGAGGTAAAAGGAACATGTGAGACTTCACTACCGGTGCGATGACCATGTTGGCCGCTTCACTTACGATCTTGATAAATCCCGAGTAAACGGCAAGGACGTGACGGTCCTCAATCGTGGGGGGAGTGAAGCGAACTTTGACAATTTGTTTAGCACCCGGCGCCAGGCTGAATTTCGACGGGTTGATCGCCGCAGTGGCAATGATTCCAAGGGTATCAGGAGTCACATCTGGACGGGAATATCTCTCCGAGGATGCAAAAGTTTGAACAGTCTTGGCAGGGGTGTGCGTTAGCTGGTAGTGGATGGTGGCTTTACCAGCAGAATTGGAAACGGTAAATTCTTGGTCGGCCTTGAAAGAAACCGAATCAAATAACGGTAAACTGGAGGTCGATATTACAGTGTTTGCCATCACGGCGCACCAAGCATCCGTCAGACCTCCGCCCTGGTGTACAACGGCTAGCATGAGACCGGCGAATGTCAAAGAAAATATTAATGTCATGGCGCAAATGATCTGGATAATAAAAACTGACTTCCGGGAGCATGATCATCGATAGTTCTCTTGACGGGCTGGCCGGAGGTAGCTAGGCGGGCTCGCATTGAAAATGCATCAAAGCCCGTCTTGCCTCGATGGCTAAGTATGAGGGCTGCTATGCCTGCGATCTGACAGAATCACAAAGAAAGTGAATCCACGCCCACCGAGCCTCATGAATTTGGGCCTACAGCCTACCTGTGGTGCGGACATCGAGGTGCCACTCTCAGAGGCCTGATGAAGTCCATCTTATCAGACTTGTCAGGCCTCACATGAATACTGAGCAGAAGACTCACATATCCACCCAGTTGCATCGGGTAAGTTGCTGGAACATCATTATCATCAGCGTTTCACACTTATGCGTCAAATACTTTTCCTTTTAGCGGTGCACTTACAGACCACATTACCGCCAATTCCTGAGATTGCAGGTTGAGGGCTACCAAAGTCACAGTTCGGGCCACTGGAGTGTCATCTATGAATCAATATAGCTGAACTTTCGATAGTCTAAAATGAGGGATGACTGAACAATTGTGAAAATTGACTGATGAGTCCTGGCTCAAAGGGAAGGACTGTAATCGGCTTGGCAGTCAGCGCTCCGTCAATTCGTATACAAAACTGTAATTCCTTACTGTGAGATCCGGATGGATTTCCAAACTTGACGCTAAACTTTGCGGGGTTTTTTTGATACTCTGCAAACATGTATTGCGCATTTCGCAGAGAGATACCAGCAATTGGGATCCCTAAGACGGCCGGGCGCATAGAAACCACAATTCTGGTTTTCTGACAGAAGCAATGAATTCGAGATAAGTGTAGATGAAAACTTCAGCTGTCACGACGAGGGTGCGAACCATGTAAAAAAGAATGAGCTTTGCCCCTTTAGCTTTAGCGTTCAGCACTTTTTCGGAGATAAAGCAACCCCTAAGGTGGTATATCTTGTCAGCTTTCAAGCTCACCGTGAGGCGGAGGTTGAAGAACTCACCCGAGTTTGATTACTACCACAAATTTACCCAGGCCTGGGGTGTTGGAGGGGAGCGGTTCGCAAGAATCCCTTTCATTCAATACTTCTTTCGAAGTAAAATACACTGGAAAGGTCCCGTCAGGTAGAATCTCATTTTTGTAATAAGCAATTAACCTTCCCGTCGAGGCGGTCATGAGTCTCTTCATCGGAGCAGACGAATCGACGGAGCCAACGGATATGGCACCTCGAGCGGATGCAGGAGACGAGGAGGCGAACAAACCAGCCTGGATACCGGAGACATTAGAGCTCCAGTTTCTGGATGCCGCTCACTGAGTGCTCAGAAACTTGCTTACCGTCCCGTCATTTCCAGCAGAGAAGATCATAATCGCCCCTTGTGTTTCAGTCAACCTGTTCACAGCGTCAACCATGGGCGAGTTGGTACTCCAACCTCCTGGTTGGCCAAACGACCCTGAAATGATATCGGCTGTGGAAGGAGTATCTGCTTAGTTCGATTTGTGCCACATCATGTGGAATACTCAAAGCAACTTTGGTTACCTCCATCTATATGAGCTTGAATGAGCGCTGCTAGAATCGAATCGTCCGATGCAGTATCATCGCAATCGAAAACTGGAAAAGAAAAGAGGATTGAACCATTGCAAGTTTGGAAAGGCCAGAGGAGGTTCCAAGACGTACCTCCTGTCGTTGAAGGGTAATCAGAAGAAGCATGGATCGTCAGGTCATGGTTTCTAACTTCCTGGGGGATTAGTTGCTCACGGTACATGCCGATCGTAGCGTTGGGAGCGACTCCTTGAAAGCCGAAACCAACGTCTGCAGCGGCAACTATTCCGGCCACATGGGTTCCATGGCGCTTGAGGTTGTACCAATCATTCCACCTTAGCTCAAACTGAATGTTTCATAAATTCCGGAGACCCCAGTACTTACAGCGCAAACGTTGCATGGACTCTTATCGCCGTCGATATAACTCCTGCCGAAGGCGAGCTTGCGGCCAGGTCCGAATCCACCTGGAAACGCGGGATGAGTGCAGTCGATGCCGGAATCGATCAATGCAATCTTGATCCCTTTTCCATATATACCTTGGTCGTGTAACAAATTTATCTTTGTCTGAATGTGTGGTGGGTATTTATCAACTGTAGAGAAGAGTGGGCTTGAAAAAATCTGCTCATTGTAGATTAGCCTGCGAGATATAACGCTAGCTGGTGCGACTGCCTTTTATTTGGTGATCATCGTGAAGGCAATTGATTCATCAGGAAAGCGTTTCAACTAATCGTTTGACTGGATAGGAACGTACATCGACACCTTCCAAGCCGCGCACTAGTTTGGCCTGGGCCTTGTTTGCGAGCTCGACCGAGGCGCCGTAAAATACTCTAGGCGCTTTGGTAAGATCTTGCACCAGCTTGTACTGCACCCTTTGGTCCCTGAGATTTTTTTCGAAATTTGCTAGAGCATGCTGTTTCCGTTCAAGGAAAAATCAATCGATCGTCTTCCAAGGAGAAAATGTGGAAACTACTAAACTGCATTCTTAGGGTTGAATGTTACAATAAATCGTGCACTTCCTGCTGAAGGAGGTTGCTTGGTGTCGTTGTGCGGTAACGAAGAATGACTGTCCTTATGAAGTGGTGAGACGCGACTTGGTTCAGGTGGATGAGCACTCTGAACTGGGTTATGAACAAGGGAGAGTAAAAGTAATACAAAAACTATTAATTCTCGATTGAAAGAACGCATCGAAATGGGGTAATATGGGTAATACAATAGGACACAATAGAAACCGGTTGAAAGGTGAAATATACTGAAATCCGGTCCAGTAGGCCACGTAAGTTAACACCTGCTCTGCAAGGCCTCCCAGTTCTGAAGTTCAGTAGGGCTAGAGTCCAAAAGGATGTCTACTCGCTCGGCCTATAAGCAGAACACGAGCCTTATCCTTTTCGACAGATCGACCTAGCGATGGGGGTTCAACAAAGAAGGGACTATCCCCGGGCGGCGGACAGCGCCAACACCGCAAGCGCTGTCTTTACTCAGACTCTTGCAGTTCCCTGGGTTAGTGATGTGAACAGTACAGAATCACTGGACCCCACGATAGTACAGCCGTTGCCGAAATCGTCGTCAACGTCTACGTTAGGATCGAGTGTCGGGGAGGAGGAGGGGGGGGGGCACCCCAACGATAAATCGGGTCAACTGTCATGAATCTTGAGTTGAACGGATTATGGATTCGTAGATCGAAATTTATTTATTTATCAAATCGATCCTATCAGGACTCTCACCATGTGCAGTAGATACCAAGGGTCTATAGCCACGTCGGGGAATACTCAAAACCATGCCATCAGACACCCTGGCGAGGCTTCTGGCTCAGAGGGGTAACGGTCCTAATGTGCTGTACGTAATTCCTGAAAATGCGCGTAGACTCCGAAATTACCAAAACTCCCTCTGACCCCTCCGTGTCAAGCAATCCCTCCGGAAAATCTTTGGAGACTTATCTAGGCTACATTTTGAAATATATTCCTCCTTATCATAACCAGTAACTCTCCAATTGTTTTGCCAATGTTCGCTCTACTACTAGATCTTGTATTATCCGATCCAACTACTAAAGGAGTCCTCTCGAAACTCCTTCAATCACTCTCGCAAGAACCTCTTCTCCATGTAAACTATCTGTCTATTCCATGTTTCTCTTTCCTCATCGCTTCAATCTTGTCTTATTATATGAAATAAACCTTATCCCAGATTTACCCAAAAACCAAGTGCACAACATTTTGAACCAATCTTTAGATAAACCTCATATCAAAAGAGGGAAAGTAAGGTCCCCTCAAATCCTAAAAAGAAGAAATATAACTCTAGCATAAACCCTTATAAAAAACATATACAAGCAAAAGGAATCATTTTTTCCAAGATTATTGAGTTGTATATTGTTGGAACTCAAAAAATGATTACCAAGCCTGCTGAACCAAATCCTTCTTCTTCCTCCTCCAAAATGGAGACAGAGCATGAGGTTTTGGGCAAGAAAATTGGAGGAATTAATCTAGAACAAGAACCCCGCCTCAATGTCCTCCTCCTTCACAAAACCTTTGATCAGAAACAGACTCTTCTTACAACAGTAAGCCAGAACCTTTCTGCGTTCACCCAAGCCCTAGACATTGTAAAAGAAGAAAAGCAACAGGAAAAGCACCTCATCCAGTAAAAAAACTTCAGATTGACCAACAAAACAGACAAATCCAAAATAAACAAGCCTCCACAAAATGTATCAATGCAAGAAGAAACTTGATCCTTTCCACCAAACCCCATAAAAAACCAGCCATAAACCATTTACATTTCCTAGGAAAAACAAAAGACCTCTCTTACTTCTTAAATACTATTTGAAATACAGTCCCTCAGGACAGACAGGAATTTGCCAACAACTCTTGATGGATCAACTTCATTTCCCTCCAGTTTAAAGAAGGGGAAAAACCTTCTCCCCCAAACATAAGCAAGAAAGGGAACAAATGGAGAAGGATTTTGACTCTCAAAAATAGAAATAAGCCTATTTCAGATTTTAATTCTATTTTTTGTCTTTATTTTTAGTTTTCAACCTCTCCAAATACTCAAAGATTAAGCAGTACATAGCTGCCCTTCACCCAGACCTGGCCACTATTACCATTTTCCTCCCAGGGTGGGACATAGCCAAAATCCTTTGGGAGAGGATGGAACTTGTATTTATTTCAGCAAACAAGATTGAAAAGCTTTGGTTGCTACATGGGAAACCAGCCCCATGCACCATGCATCCCCCTGCAATACCTTTTTTGGGATTTCACAGCCAAATCACACATCAGAATCAAGCCCAACCTCCAACTAACTCAAGCAAGGTCCTGGGTGCATGTCAATCTCCAACTAACTCATCATTAACCCCCAAGAATTGTTGTATATTTTTTCTTCCTTCTTTCCTTGTGCAATTTCCCTTTCTGCTTTTGTTTCCTTGCTCCTTCTTCTTACACTTGTACAACCAATTGCAACCCTTGTCAACTTTGATCCTTGTCTATCAACCTGCTCAAGATAACTGGTGAGATTCTGTTTGTCAAATTTTTTGTTCTCATCCTCATCAGACTCACCCAAGTTGCACGTCAGTCTCAATCCGCCATAAAAATCAACATTGACACCATCTTGCCTGACTTCCACACCTAGAACCTCTGCATCCATCCCATGCCTCCTCTTCACACTTTTGGTTCTCCCAGTCTCCTTGTTGCATGTTCTTGAACTTTTGTGATATCATCTTTCTTGTTGTTTTCCTCTCAGTCCTCAGATTTTTGTTCAATCAATCATAAATTTCTTATCATCATTCTGTTTCACCAGATGCTATGGATTTAGAATCTGTCAATTCCAAACCAAATTCTTCCCCCTTTCCTCCCCAAAAGCCTGGAACCCCTCAACCCCTTGCCAAATTTTGGCAGGAATACAGGAGGCAGGGATTGTGTTTCAATTGCTTACAGTCCCTTGAAAATAATCAATCTAGCATTGATGGCTTTATTGTTCCTAATGATTGTTTCTTCATTAACTATAAGATTAACTGGTTTGGCCAACAGAAAAAATGCAGTACAATCCCTACTATGGAATCATCTCCCTTTCCTGCTTCCTCCCTTCCTGAAACTTTGACCTCCGTCTTAGCTATCCTGCCTTCCTGGGTCATAGAAATCTCCACCCCTTTTCCTTTTTTCATCTTCAAATTAGAAGTCCATATGGGGGGACTGCCTCCATACCACTAAAAATCCATCCCCTATATCTTGCACTGGCTTTAAAGGTAGTTTATCAACAATAAATCAAGTCTGGTTGGGTTCAGTCTGGATCTCTGACCAAGAAAAAGATTTTTCTTTTGCCTGAAAAATATTTTTCAATAATCTTAAGTGTTACAATATGATCCTTGGGACTTCTCAAATGGCCAAACACGGCACAAAAATTGCCTTTGCTCTAAAAGGAATGGTTTTAATTTGATTGGGTTTGATTGATTCACCAGAAAGCAAGCCTGATTACAGTCTATCTTGTTCCTCTTTGGAACACCCAATCCCATACCTGGTATCTGAGTCTTGTGAAATATTTCAACCCCATCCCTCCAACTTTCTAACCCCTTCCAGGGAGGATAATAAGGCCAGGATGATAAGGCCACAAATATAAAAAGTGACTTCTTTCCCCCCTTTGGGATGATTTACACCTTGTCTGCATCAGAAAAGAAATAATTACAGGACTAAATGACCAAAGTCAAGAAAAAAAGAGGGTTTATGTGCTCATCCTGTTCCCCTTTCAGAGCCCCATCTTATGTTTAAAATAACCAAGAAAGAAAAATACACCCTGAGTTGACTATTGAGGCCTTAATTGAATAAATATACACAAATCCTTTCCTCTGCATTTAGTATCTATTCTATTGAGTAAGCTGAAAGGTTGTACCATATTTTGAAAAATTGATCTTCAATGTGCCTTCAACCTTCTCCCTATGAAAGAGGGCTATAAATGGAAAACTTCCTTTCAAATCAAAATGAGTTTATTGGAATGTATGGTCAGACTGTTTTGCCTGGCTTATGCCCCTGCCGCATTCCATTGTTTTATCAGATGGTTTTTGAGAGAGTTAGTGGAAATTTTCTGTTTTGTCTATATTGACATCATAATGGTATTCTCCCAAAATACAAAAAAAATGAGATACATCTTAAACAGATACTGAACAAGCTTTTCAAGCATAAGCTTTATGCCTCCCCAGAGAAGTCTGCCTTTTTCATGAAATTGGTAAAATTTCTAGGATTTATTATTGACAACAAATTGATCCAGAGATCCAGAAAAAACTGGGCTTATTACACAATGGAAGATTCCCACCAATGTCAAAGGGATACAGTGTTTTCTAGAATTCTCCAATTTCTATCAAAATTTCATACATAAGTTATCACAATAAGCCCTCCATTTTCATTATATTACAAGGAAAGCAATTGTTGTGCCAAAGGCCTTAGACTCCCTAGTTGTCAGAGAATATTTGGATAAATTAAAAAAATCCTTCAAAACTAATTTTCTTGTCCATCATTTTAATTTTGAAAAAGAGCACATTATTTAAACTGATTCCTTGAAACCTTATAGATATTGCTGAAATTATTTTTGAGAAAGACAAAAATCAATACATGAGACAAGTCTATTTCTTCTACAAAACCTTCAAAGAATACACAGAACATTGCAAAAGATATTGTATAGAGCTAGGGTCCCTTAATGCTGCCTTTTCCTCATGTATACAAAGGCCAATAAATAATTTTGCCCCAGTTAAGGTATATTCTGACCACAAGAAAATTTGATATTTCATGGGAGCTACAAAAACTATTGCCATACAAGCCCTTTGGGCTGCCTTCATGATTAATCTCAATTTCACTATTTATTATGTTAAGGGTTCCTTGAAAATGCAGACCCTCTTGGTAGGCTGGTATTGGTTTGAAAAAAATCCCTCTTTGGAAATTCTTCTCCCTCATTTCCAATCTAACACCTATAGTGACCACCATTTGGATCTTGATATTTCATTGGAGGAGATCTTTCAATTAACTCTTCTATTAACAAGTTTCCCCCCCCCTTACCAGACCTGTTGGGTCTCATCAATTTAGAAAATCCTGGACCCCAGTTGGAGGAGGGAGTCCTTTTGTTCCAAGGACAATCTAATTTCCCAGAACCCCTTTGGAAATATGTCCTCTCCTCCTTCCACTACTCCCCTTTTATGGGGCACTGGGGAATCTTTAGAAATATTGACATTATCTTGATAAATCTTGATTGGCCCTCTATCCACAAGGATGTTGCAGAATTTTTTCAAAATTATTTTTCTTTCAAATCAAGTAAGTCTATTAGACTGAAGAAAACCCCTCTGAAACCCCTGGAACCATCAGATAGACCTTATTTGAATATTAGTATAGATTCTATTGTTGAAATTCCCAAGAGAGGCTACTTTGAAAAAATTTTAGTCATTTTAGATCATTTTACTAAAGGCACCCATTTCATACCAGCTAATGAGTCATGGTTGCAATAAGATTTAGCCTGGTGATTTTTAGACCGCTTCATCCACTATCATGGCTTACCAGACAATATTGTATCGGACCAGGGAGCCATGTTTGTCTGAAAATTTTCCTTTGTCTCAAACTTTGGAAAACAGGTGATGTTAAATTCACGGCTCAAATGAGCCATGTGGTACGGCTACATTGCTACACCTGAGCCTTACAGACCCCAAAAAATTTGAGTGTGGTTGGGCTGTACTCCACACGGAAGCAGACCACTGTGTGGTGGCCACACAGCTACATTTGAGCCGTGTAGCCGTGCCACACAGCTACAAGTCTGGTGGGAAAAAAAAATAAACCCAAATAAAATAAATAAAAATACAAAAAAAAAAACAGAAATCAACCAAAAGATTAAAAAAGGTTGATTTTTTGGTTAAAAAAACAAAAAAAAAAAAATAAAAAAAAAAAAATAAAAACTGAAGACAACCAAAGGGTGACCCAAAAAGCTTGGCAAAACCCCCAGGGGGTGGCATACCCCCAAACAAGGCTCAAAACTGCCGTGTACCGGGGTACACTGCTCAAATACGCCATGTGTGGGGTGTATACAGCCCCCCGGGTCTTGCACGTGTTTGAGACCACCCCTTGGGCGCGTCTAGAAACATGTTTTTGCACGCACACGGGTCTTGGAGGCGTGTATGGGTCCCCACACGTCCATTAGGCCATGTAGGGCCCTACACAACTCCCACACAACTGGGAGTTGTGAATTTAACATAACCCTTTGAAAATATGTGTTGTCATGGCTTGAGATTGCCCCAGCCTACTCCAACTATTTGCACCTGCAAAATAATGACCAAACAGAAACACTCAAATCCATTCTAGAATACTACCTACACAACTTCTGAAATAAGAAACAGGATAAATGGCCAAATATGACTTCTAGTACAGAAATCACATGGAGGAATTAAACTTATTCTTCAAAATGCTGTTCCCCCTTTGTTTTAAAAAATGGCAAATATGCTAATCTAGGAGCCACTGTCCAACCATCAAAAATATTACAGGCCAAAGATTTCATCAAAAACTAATCAAATATCAACTCCTAGCCACCCAAAACCTTTTCCTTTCAAAAAAAAACCAACACCTGCAATATAACAAGAAAGATGGGAAATTAAAAAATTTCAAACCTGGCCAGTGGGTCTGGCTTTTAGTTAAAAATATAAATAAAAAGAGATCATCAAGAAAATTAGATGAAAAATTTGTTGGACCCATTAGAATCTTGGAGCTTGTGGGATCATATTTGGAAAAGCTGCTTTTGAATCATCCTCATTCCAAGCTCTAACCTGTATTCAATAAAAATTTTTTAACTCCCTATTATTCTAGACTTCCAAAAGAAGGGTAACAATAATTGTTAAGAGATCCCTATGGAAAATCTTTGGAGGCTTATCTTGGGTATATTTTGAAATATATTCCTGCTTATTATGACCCATAACTCTCCAAATTTTTTTGTATATTTCCATTCCAATATTGGATCCTGTATCATCCAATCCAACCACTAAATGACTTCATTCAAAAATCTCTCACTCACTCTTTCAAGAAAATATCTTCCATTTAAGCTATCTTTCTAGTAAAATTTTTTGTTTTCTCATTGGTTCAATCTGGTCTTATTATATGAAATAAACCTTGTCCCATATTTAACCTAACCCCAAGTGCGCAACACTCAGCACAATTTTGCCTCACTGAAAACATCTAATTAGCACCCATTCAGTCCCTCCAACCTCACCATTCAAATTTTAAAAGACCCTTTTCTTTTTCTTCTTTTTCTCAAAAAATCCACCATGGCAAGAATAAGGGCTCTGGTATTCCAGTGGCCTCATGTGATTACCATACAGTCCAATTGGATGGCCATTTTATGGACTTGAGAAGAAAAATTGGACCACCAAAAAATAAAATCAGTGTCAACAGAGTATCCTTGAAAAATGAAAAAAGGTTCAATCACAAAATTCCTTGGAAAAAGCTTAATTTAACTGGGAATTTTCCAATGAAAAAACATTACTTCACCAAGATTTTCAAGAAAATTGAACTTAAAACCACTTAAATTCAAAAATAGAAAAAAAAGGAGGTCACTGAAATCAACCAAACCAATTTTTTTTTTTCACAATGATCTCCTGAAAAAAAAAATCCCGATATTTTTTCAGGAAATGTGGCACATCAAACCTGAGAAAATCTGATAACATATCCACATCTCAAGAAAAAAATGCCAGTTTAAAATTATACACACTAATTTGGATCCTTCTTTTTCACAAGGAAAAAAAATCACTCCCATTTCAAAAAATACATGAATAACCATTTCAGAAATAAGAAACTGAAACTGAACAGAATGTATCTTTGGAGTGTTTACTCACAAATATTCAGTCCCACATTTAAAGTGGGGTGGAAGTCTTATCTGTGGCATTGAATTTTTGCAAATGTTACAAAGGCATTTTGAGAATTTGACTTGAGTATAGCTGGCATTTCACAAGGGTGTATACATTCCCTTTTAAAAGTTTTGGAAATAACTGAAATATAGATATTTGAGATGAAAATAGGGAAATTGACAGGAAGGTTCCTTGGATCTGGTCATTAAACACAGTTTGATGAACATTTCTTAGAGAAAATTTAAGATAAAAGGATATGAAAGAAATTTTAGAAATATCCCAGGTAGGAATTAATTTACATTACAAGCATAAATGAAAGTAAGATATCTGAAACAACCAATCTTTATGCAATCAGGAGGCCAAATTATTCTTGATTTGGGAATATCAGCATATCTGGAGGAGAGTAGATTACCCAGCAAGTATCAATATAATTGAAGCATGATAGCATCTCATAAAATTAAAGGTTGCATAAAGTTAAAAAAGACTAAAAATAACTGGAATGTTTCACATTAGCTTTCTAGTCAAATTAGAAGACTTTTCTGAACACTGAGGCAAATTATATTTGGAATTCAGTGTAGTATTGATGAATTCCTTTGATAGAAGCAGGAAATTAAAGAGGATGCCAGGCACTTGTTTTTATTGTGAGCTTGTCAGGTTCCGTTGATGTGTAATATGTCACAGTCTTTGTCTCAAAAATTTCAATGGAAACATGGAATAAAAATAATGATAAATTCATTTCAAACTAATCCAATAAACTTCAAAGAACAATCAGTGTTAAGTTTCTGTATATTCTACTTTACTTGGGATGGAGGATGATGAGCTAAAGGTGATGAAAAATTAAAGAAAAAAATATTTTGTGGACAATTTCATATTTTGATTGGGCAATGTTAAATTCATGGCTCATTGAGCCATGCACATGGTTTAAAAGGGGCCGTGTGGCACACCACACGGTTAAATTGGGGCGGTGTACAACCCCCCACGGCTCACGGAGTTGTGTGTCCCACCAAGCCCGGTCTACCGCCATGTGGAGTTCCACACGGCTATATTCAATCTGTGTGGAGTTGTACATGGCTCAAGTGTAGTTGTGTGGCATCCCAAACAGCACCAGACCGCAGTAAGCCAAAAAAAAGCACAAGGAATGAAAGGGTACTAAAACAACGTTTAAACTAAATAAACCTTCAAAAAAAACAGAAATCAACCAAAAAATCAAAGAATGTTCATTTGTTGTTTAAAAAAAACAAAAAAATAAATAAATAAATCAAAATAAAAAAATAAAAAAAAACTGGTACTATCCAAAGGACTAGCCCTAAAGTAAAAGATCCAAAAAAACACAAGTAACTGGACTAGCCCTAAAGTAAAAGCACCAAAAAAAAAGACAAGTAACTTGACAAGCCCTGAAGTAAAAACACAAAAAAATACAACTAACTTGACAAGACCTAAATTAATTTCAACTTGACTAGCCCTGAAGTAAATGGGCCCAAAAATTAAAGAAGTCTTTTGACCAGCCCTAAAGTGAAAGTGCCCAAAAAATATAAGTCTTTTGACCAGCCCTAAAGTAAAAACACCAAAAAAACAAGTTCAACTTGTGTTAAGCTGATCCCATCCCAAGCTTAACATAACTTAAGCTTGTGATGGAATCAGCCCAACAAAAGTCAAACTGACTTACCATTAAACTCTCATTAAAAAAAATCAATATAATGATTTTAAATCAAAACACTCAACATAATGATGTTCAAAATGTTATAACCATTTATATTAATAGAACTTGTTAACTGCATCAGAATTACAATTTATATGTAACCCAATGATGAAATGAAGTCAAAGTCTATCACAATCAAGAATACATTTGCAGTTTCTCTTTGAGATTATCAACCCAACCAGAGGCTTTTTCAGAGATCAAGGAATGTGGTTTTGCTAAAATGGGCAGGATTGGAATCATTTCTCCCTCAAGTACTAATAGAACCCAGTGGTTATTGTTTACAAATGAGATGAACATTCAATCTGATTGATCAGTAACACCATTTTTCATTGGAGTATAAGTATAACATGACTCCAATTTAATGATACATATAGGTTTGGAATATGTGTCTGCTATAATTTGACCCATGTCTAATTTAGCCAGCCATTTTGAGGAGGGAATCTTTTTATTGATTTCTTCAACATCTAGTTTTTTTTTTAATCTTTTCAACCTACTTTGCACCACCAAGCATATCAATGTAGCATGCTTTATGTTCCTCTAATGTTTCAATCATTTCCTTCCTAACTTTAAACAAATCATGTTCTTCATAACCAAGAGATTTAGAAATGACTTTAAATCCGCAATTCCCATCTCCAATTGGATTCCAAACCCCACCCAAAAGCTTATGGAATTTCTTGGGTATTTGATTGAGGTATTTCAAGTTTGGTTCCTATCATTAAAACTAACTTAGCATTAATTTCTTTAATTGGATCAATGAAATGAATACTCACCAAAGATGAGCTTCTGGTTGAGCTTTGCTGCATGTTCTCTTCCTCTGAAGAGGATTCTGATTCCAAATTAAGTGATCCTGATTCACTTTCAGTCTCTTCCTCTGAACTATGAAATTCAGATTCAGATTCTGCTGACTATGAATAACAATTCATCATCAGTTAGTAACTAAGTTCATTAAAACAAAAAAATGAACATATCCCAAAAGAAAAGACTTACAATCTTTTGTCTTTTCTTGTTTGGAGCCCTTCTAGTTCTTTTTTCCCCCTTGAGTTGTTTTACAAAAAGCTCAAACCAAGATGGTTCTTTCCACATATCTGTCAATTTTGGCATGCCCCTACTTGATTTTAAGACTTTAGGTTCAAGTCTTGGCTTCAATTGATATTTTTTGATCTTCTGAATGATATACTTCAATAGTCCGCTTTGCTCATGATCTTTAAATTCCAGGATCGTTGCAGCAACTTTTTAAAGTAACTGAGTAATGCTTAGCATTTCATCAACATTGCACTGGAAAAATTCAAGAGGATCAACTATTAGTGAAGAGGATTCATTAATCAAAAAGCATCAATCAAATAGTGATTTGAACAATCCAACTTAAGCCAACTTACAGAACTAGAACTGCTAAGGTCATAGTCCAACCTCCACTGAGGATGAACATCTTTGGGTACCACGGATCCCCTGAATGCTAGACGGTCACCTATTTGGTGGGAACAAAGCAAACCCATATTCTTGGAATATTACTTGGTGCAAACTTTTCCATCATGATCACGTTTGAACTTTGTGAATTGTTCCCTAATAAGCTGAATTGCCTCTAAAGACAATCTGTAACCCAATGGTAACAGTTCAGGAGGAAGAACTGTCCCTAACTTGATTCAAGAGTCATAAAGTGATGCATGAACTGATTTAATTTGATTCAAAAATTTTCTGTCAAGGCTTTTCCAAAAATCCAACAGGTTTCCCAAAGAGTTTGCAAGGAATCATTTGAGAGTTGCAGGGGCCCCTTCAACCCAAGAAGTTTTTTTGTTTCCAAAATCTGGGTTTATACAAGTCCACGCTTTTACAAACATCTCTTTGATAGGGAAAATGTTATTTTACATATACTTGAGTACATCCTCATAGTCTTTCAAGAAGCACTATACAAGTTAAAAGTTCAGAACCCAAAACTAGGAAGAATAAGAAGCAGTGATTTGGACCTACTCTGAGTTCTGCATCATTGACCTCCCCCTCCTCCTTGGTCTTTGAGGCCCCATACTTTGCCCACAGAGTCATAAAGCTTTTGAATCCTTCAAAGTCATTAACAAAGCGCACTTTACAGTTTGCTTGTATTTTTTTAGACAAGTGCCAAATGAATAATTGTCTTGATGACTCAGGGAAACTAGATTCAAGAGCACAAATTAGAGCTATTTCACGGTCTGTCACAAAGACTTTTTGAAGTCTCTCAGGATCATAAGCCAAATCCTCTAATGCATTTAAAGACCAACTGTAGAACTCAAACATTTCTTTTGTTAGAAAAACAAGAGATTTTGTGAAAGTTTTGCAATTGGCTATCATTCCTACAACATGCAATAGTGGGGTTTTGTACTTATTTGTCTTATAAGTACAATCCAACATAGCAATATGATGGAATTTTTTTGAAAGCTTTACTTCCTCTGGATGTGCTAAGTACAGGGCCTCCAAGTGACCATCTCCACTGAAATTTGACTTGTGAATCTAACTTGTTTCTTCAAGCTGTTCATATAGTACCTACATAACACTTTTTCCCTTTAGTTATGCAAGTGTGATCTTCCACTTAGTAATATAGTTTGTTTGGTCATCAACATAATCCCACACATCAATCTTGCTCAATTTTATCTTCAGTTGTAACATATTGAGCCCATCATTCATGCCTTCTACTAGATTGTCTAAGGCCACCCTCAAGATTCTTCTCAGTTGAGGATGCACAGAGGGATGTTCAGATGGTTGATGGTTATGTTGGGTTTCTTTTTAGGAGAGGGGCCACAAGGGTTCTGCCTTTGTGCAACTTGCATGGATTAAAAAATTGCACCCAACCTTCCTTGTGTGAGTTTTTCTAGATCATTTGGTAAGAATATTTCCTGAATAGGAACCATGTCTATCACAGGCTAAATCCACATATTGGTCATGCTTTGAGTTGAAAACTGTTAAAGCCTAACCATACTTCATTTCCAAAGTTTGAAAATAGTTTTGTGCCTCTTCCATAAAAGGAAAAGCTCTCAAGGGAGGTGGATCAAGTGGATCTGCCATAGTTACATAGTTATATTGATGGCATGCACTCCTTCAGTTTCAATCAAATTAAATAAGGCAAAGATTAAGTAAAATAAAATTTCACTCACAACCAGAGGTCAAATTCCACTGTGAAAAATTTTGTTCCTCAATTGTCACCCTTGATGAGGATGCAATTGGGGCTTCCAATGTTTCATTACCCAAATCCTTTTTTTCTTTTTCCAAAGCTTTGTTGATGGCACTATCAATGTAGAACTTCCACACAGCCATGTCAGAAGAAGGAGGGCTATCCACTTTCCCCATCAAAAAAAATGCAATGGTATACTTCAGTATTAAATCCAACTTTCAATTGATCAAACAAAGTTTGCTCACTTTTGAGTTGAGAAAGAATTGTTTGCAAATTTTTATATGATTTATGATTTAAGGCTTCACTTTAACTTCACTTGGGTTTAACTTTAATGTCTCTTTGGGATTGCTAGGTGTTGAACAACAGTCCCACAAAGTATGCGTTAATCCCAAATTTGGTTTGACAGAACCCAAGTGTGGTCCAGGGGGTGCCCGAAATTCTGGCACAACTTCCAGGGGGTTGTGCACCCCCAAACATGGCTCATTTGAGCTGTGTACGGTGGTACACGTCTCAAATGAGCCGTGTTTGGGGGTTTCACAACTCCTACACAACCCCCCTTGATTTGCGGGTGTTTGAAACAGCCCTTTGTAGTTGTCTTTGGGCCCCACGGCTTATTTGAGCCGTGTAGGGCCCTACACAACTACCACACGGTTGCAGCTGTGAATTTAACATCACCCATTTTGATTTGGTTCCCCCACTCAATCAATTGATTCCTTAAAAAATTGATCAACAGGTGCAATCATTGAAATGATGGCTTTTTACATCTGCAGGCCATTACCTCCACATGGAAAAATACTTTATTTCACAGTTGTTTCAAGATTTCATTTGTTTTGAATTCTTAAGCCACATTCAAGTAGACGTTTCTCTTGAAAAATTCAAAAAAAAACACCTCATAATTCTGGGAGCATTGAAACCCCTTCAAAAATTAGATAAAAAAATTTTTTATTGGATGTTTGGATCCTTTTATTTTCCCTTTTGATTTTTGTTTTTTTTTTCTTGGGTGATTCCAGCTCTCATAAAGCTAGAACAAAAATGAAAGAGATTTTTGATATTTTTTTCATATTTATTGGAGGTATCCTGGGCCTCCAAAAATAAAATCCAATGTAAAAACACTTGAAATTGACACATCCATTGCAATGTTTTTTTTACATCTGGAAATAAAATTTCCCCCAATTTATTTTTCCAGAAATTTGGATTGGAATCCAAAGATCCATCTAAATATTTATATGGGTGATTTTCACATGTTTTAACCATCAAATCATATATGAAAATTAAAATACCTCAGAATGAAAGGAATATTTCACATTTTTCATTCTCCTTTTTGTCATAGTTTAATACATACAAAGAACAAATATGCATACAAATATTATAATTTGTTCAAGATAATTGGTTTTATGTTTATTCTGGAATTTCTTGGAGGGAAAAAAACCTCATTACCAAGCTCTAAATGTTTTGGAATGATTTTTTCCCAAGATTTGGAATCCTTTGTCATAAAGCTTGTCAGCTTGCTACTATTGCAGAGCAAGCTGCAACAGTAACAGAAATAACATAAAAAGAATAATAATAAACTTAACCTAAGAAGGAGTAGAAAAACCATTAAGATTATTAAAGAAATGGATTCTCCACCCAACATTAGGTAGGGTCACTCACTGACCCCACCCTTGAAATCCAACTCCTTATATTTTTAAATAATTAAGGAAAGAAAAACCAAAATACCACGGCACCACTATTGAAATTTTTGGCCAATTGAATATTTCACACGTATTTTCACGTATAGGTTTCAAACCTAAAATTCAGTCAGAATTGAGGTGTTGTGCATATTTTAGGAGTTACGGACCGAAATGTGTTCTGTCACAATTCCAGCACGCAGCTGCGGCAGCCAATGCACCCCGCGTGGCTGATATACAGCCCTGTAACTCTGTCAAGGTCCTTTACGCATCCCCAGGCCTCTGACAAGTACGCAGCCGCGGGACTACGGGTTGACAAAGTCACAGGCGGCCTGAGAAACTTAGGTACCTTGTAAACATGCTAAAACCCACACGGGAACATTCTACATATGTAATAAATGTTACTGTGGATAGTAGATAGTATAAAAGTACATAAAATTATATAAAAATACTTAAATAAACTTATATAAAAATACTTAAATAAACTTTATACATATTTTTTATTAAATTTAATTCAAAGTACCAAGAATGTCAAAAATAAGACAATGACAACTTCTAAAAATGTATTGAAATACTTCAATATACTATTATGAAAATTGTTAGACATGAATATTCTTTTGAAATATCAAGAAAACTAATGATGTAAAAATATTACATGAATACCCATGACTGATATTTTTAAGTAATTATTTCAGTAAATCAACTGAAATTTGAAAAAAAAAGTAGTAAAATCAATATCATGAATTTACTCCAATTATTTAATCCATAATGAGAACTCACCTGACATCAGAATATCCGTAGGAATGTCTATTAGAATAACTATTAACTTACTGGGAACATTTACTAAGGATAATTAATTAAATAATACATAAACAGGAAAGATTAGTGATATTCACACATCCAAATATCAATTATAAAGTAGAATAATTCCCATACCCTGAGGAATTAGATGCTACACGTTCTACAGCACCAAGAACACGTGACAGGCTACCAATGGTTACCCTGCTAGCTTCAGTGTCCATCTCTTTGAGCCCCTGTGCCCCTCAGAAGGAAAATATTGGGACTCCAAAAACTATAAATACAGAGCTCTTTTGAGGATATTGATGGGCAGAGACCCAGTTATATTTATATGCAGACACTGTGCCAAGGTAATAAAATACTTATCAGAGATAAGTAAGTGATTTATGACTTAGTCTGATCATTGATATCCGTCTTCAACCTCTCTTAATCAATTTAAACTGCTGAACAACCTTATAACCCCAGTATACAGGTTTAAACCATCAGTGCGCGTCCCAAAAAGATACCCTAAGGATTTAATAATATATCAGTGAGTTTTATTATCCTTTCTCTGTTGTGGAAGCTTGTTTACAAAGCCCTGCCACTCCACCGTGTATTTTATATACACATTATCTTTGGGAAAAATATCCTTTAAATTAAAGAACCCAAAGTAACCAGGACTAAGTGTTTTCATACTGAAATCCCTGAAGAGAGGTGTTAAAGATCCCCAATATACTTGTGGCCCCTCTATAAAAATATTAAATAATCAATTTATTTATATTGATTTAAAACAATAAACCTTAACCAAACCAATTAACCTTGCAATAAGGTTTATCCAAATATTTTACGGATTTTTGCTGCATTTATTAAATAATATATTTATTATTTATTCTATCACCTCTGGTAGCTAAAGGATAGCAAGGTTCTTGGCATCCAGGAGGCTGAAAAAGCTTGTCTCAAGTGCATCTATTTTTGGAGCTGAAAAATGATCACACATGAAATTGAAGGAGCCTGTATGTTTGCAATATTCTAAAAAAAAGAAGCAAATAGGAGAATACTTGGAATTTCAAGTGGAGGGAAATTGAGAGGAAGATAAGTTCAAGGCATTAAAGAAGAAAAAAGAACCAATGGGCACTTATATTTTTCAGCCAGAAGAAAACCATGGCATGGAAATTTCATCCACATATTTATGGGATCTGTGCCAGAAAGGTGCTTCAGTGCTTTTCAGCTTCTTGGAAAGTTTCAACCCAGAATTAATGCAAAAATCTTGTTTCCTTGAAAATTGAGTTTCAATCAAGCTCTTTTATCATTTCTTTCCTTACTTTGATACAGTCTTCCTAGTTCCTCCCCAAAAAAGTGGTTTCTGCTCCAGATTCACAGTTAACATCCCCTATGAAATCTTGAACATGTGATATGTGTGGAATGGCTGTGTTGGGCAAAACAAAGTCTTTTTATTGGAACTTAAACCAAAAAAACAGAATTTTAGGAGAATAAAATATGTTTCAAAGATACCACTCATGCCAGCTTCTTGATTCCAGGAACCTTGCTTTCCTTTAGCTACAGAAAGTTATATTGGTTTTGGAATAATGATAATTCCAAGAGAGCATGTAAAATTCTCAAATAATAAATATATGGTAAGAGAAAGTGCAAAGTTTTTATTGGGGTTTGGTTAAAAAGGTCTTCAATATGTTTTTAAGAGGAGCCACAGCTTATGAAAAACTGGGGATCTTTACAGGAACACAACCTCTCTTCAGGGGTCACTTGGGACATGATAAGACCCTGGAAAATGGGTTCCTTCAGAATTAATTCAAAGGCCAATGTAAAATTCACAAACTAAGTGTTGAAAACAGGTGTGAGTTGCATTTCACAACCCATATGGGTTGGAAACTGCAAATCACAACCCAACAAGAAGGGAGCCAAGTTGCTTTCAAATTGCACATCCCCCGGGGGTTGCAAACCCCCATTTGCAACCCATTTTGAGTTTAAAACTTTTTTGGGTCGCAATTGGGGGTTTGGGAACCCCCGGGGGATGCATGTATTCTCCTGGCCCATTTGGTTGAAGGTAAGATTTGGGGTACCTAGGCACCCCTGGACCACATTTGAGTGCTTTTAACCCAAATTTGGGGACCTGGAATACTATGCAGGACTGTTGGGCCACAAAAAAGAAACTTGGAAATCAAAAATTCTGCCTATTGGCAAAACCACTCTTGACACAAACCACATACACACACAACACACCCCTGTTAGATAAATTGATTTCTCTCAACCCAAAAGTGAGCAAACTTTGGATTTATTGGATTGAAAATTGCATTGAATCCTAAATTGCCATTGAATTTTTTTGGTTTATGGGAACAGTTGAAAGCCCAAGCCCTCCAAGATAAAACATGGCTATGTTAAAGGACTTGATTAAAAGTTTACTTCACAAAGCTTTGGTTGAATATAAGGGTTTGGGTAGGGAGTTGGAAAAGAAACCATGGAAAACTCCAATTTCATCCCTGTCTAGGGTTACAATTGAGGAACAAGATGTTTCTTCACAACTGGAAATAGATGTTTTGTCACAACTAGAATTGGCTAAAGGTGGTGGGTCACGTTTCATATTTCATTTGACTGAGAAGGATTTGGCTTTACAAATACTAAAGTAACTAAGGTGTGTAAGACCCCCTTGAACCTCCTCCTGTGAGAGCCTTTGCTAGGAGGAAAGAAGCCAAGGTTTATTTTCAGAAATGGCAGCCATGCATGGCTATGGATTGAACACTTTAAAGTCAAGGAAAGATAAATATGTAAGTCTACAATGTGACAGATTTCACATTGATTAAGGGCCATGATTCACCAAATGTCAAAAAGTAGGAAATTAGAAGATCCCATGTGGCATGTCTCCATTAGAAATGGCCTACAAAATCATCAACAATCTGAAAGTACTTCACTGCATCCTCAACTGATGAGAATCTCTGGTCAAGAATTTGATCTACTTAAGAGAGGAATGAAAGATGGGCTCAATATGGTTCAACTTCAAAGGAAAATGAGCAAGATTGATGGTGGAGAATAAATTTACAATAGAAAAATCTATAACACTAAGTGAAGGTAAAGAAAGCAGAACTGGAAGGGAAAGGTGTTATGGACGTTCTATTGGATGTTATCCAGGAATCCCAGTGGGTTTCCAAGTCAAAATTTGGTGGAGAGGGTCACTTAGAGGCCCTTTTCTTTGCTCATCTTGATTCTATACAACTTTGCAAAAAAAGCCATCATATTGCTTTGTTGGATTTTAATTATAAAACAAATAGGTACAACATTCCTCTATTGCATGTTGTAGGAATGACTGCAAACAAAAAGAATTTTAAAAAGGCTTTTTTTACATAACAAAACAAGCTTATGAGCTCTAAATTTGGGCCTTGAACACATTAAAGGATTTTGCTTATTATCCAAAGGGGCTTCCAAAGGTCTTTGTTACGGACCATGAAAAATATCTGATTTGTGCTATTAAACACAGTTTCCCTGATTCATCCAGACAGTTGTTCTCCTGGAACTTGCATAAAAAAATTCAAGTAAACTGTAAAGTGAGCTTCATTAATGAAGGTGAAGGATGGTAAAGTTTTATGACTCTTTGAGCCAAGTATTGGGCCTATAAAACAAAGGGGGAGGCAGAAGTAAATGATGAAGAACTCAGAGTATGCCAATTAATTGCTTCTTCTATTGATCTCTGCTGGGAGTGCTTACTTTGAAACTTGTATACAGTGTTTTTTGAAAGACCGCAAGGATGTACTTGAGTCTATTCAAAAGAATATTTCACCTACAAAAGAGACATTTGTAACAGTGTGGAATTGTGTAAACCCAGACTTTGAAATTGAAAAAAAACCATGGGTAGAAGGGGCCCATTCTACTTTGAAATTATAAATTATGGCATCTTTGGGGAAGATTTTGGATGTTTGCAAACAACTTGAAGGAAATCTTGAAATTCAAATCCAATCAGTCTATGCAGCACTCAAAAAATCTCAAATAAAGTTGGGAACAGGCCTTTCAACATAAAATTTAACTTTGGGTTACAAATTGTCAATTAAGGCAATTAAACTCATTGGGGAACAGTTTGAGAAGTTAAAGCAAAACCATGATGGCAAGGTGTGCTCAAAGTCATATTTAAAAATGATGGGATTGCCTTGTTCCCATATTTTGGGTAAAATGCTAGCATCAAGAGGATCTTTTGTGCCTGAGGATGTTCATCCTCAGTGGTAGTTAGACTATGACCCTTCCAATAAATTAAGTGGGGTTTTTTGAAGTGTAACAATAATTGGAAGTACAGATTAATTATTGGATTGGCAAATTGATAATTGTTTTGGTTTTTGAGACTTTGAAACAGATCCAGGGCTTGATGAAGAACCTGAAATTTTTAACAAGTGGAATTCCATGTGTAGGGAAAAACCTAAAGAATTCAGGTTGGGGATTCTAAGGTCAATTCTCAAGAATACAGCTGCTTTGATTGCCAATGAAAGGCTTGAGACAAAGGGGTTAACGTCAAGACTTAGTCAACCAAAATTGAAAGAAACCCATTGTGAAATTTCCAAATCAAAAAACGTTGAAAGATCAATTAAGAGGAAAAAAAGGGCTAAAAGGGGACCAAAAAGACCAAAGATAGTAAGCCTTTATGAAAATTTTTCATTTTTATGATTTAATGAACTGATGGGAAAATCATTTCTGTGGTGCAAGGATGGCTCTTCATCTGAATCTCATAGTTCAGTGGAAGAGAATGAAAGTTCTTTGGGGTCCGTGCCACTGGGAGCAGATTCATTTTTGAAGAATGAAGCAGAAGAGATGGAGGAGTAAAACAGAAACTTGTCTTTGGTAAGTGTTGATTCCTTTAATGAGATTAGAATTGTAGCAAAAAAATTTATTGTAGGAACTAAAATTGAATTAACTCAATCAAAAACCTGAGGACTTACGTAAGTTATTGGGGGAGGTTTGAGATCTGGTTGGTTATGGAAATTGTGGATTTAGAGTCATTTCTAATTCACTAGGGTATGATGAGCATGGTCGGTTTAATGCACAAAAAGAAATGATTGAAACATTCAGGAAAGATAGGAAGTGCTATTCTAAGATCATTGGGGGAATTAAAGATGTTGAAAAAAGACTTGATTTTAATGAAATCAATGAAAATATTCCCCCTTCAAAATGGCTTTAAAAGTTAGACATGGGTTGAATAATAGCAGATACTTATGGAAGGAAAATATGTTTCATTTCATTGGATTCATGTTGTCTTATACTCATATCAAAATGGGTGTAAAAGAAGCATCAGACCCAATATTCATTTCATTTGTTAATAATAACCATTGGGTCTAGCTTGTAATTAAGGGAGATGTGATTCCAATCCCACCCATAGTTTCCAAACCATTATCCATGATTTCCAAAAAGGCCTCTGGTTGGGTTGATCACCTCAAAGATCAACTTGACTTGTATTCAAATTTACATAAATCATGTTAATTTAATCATTTGGGTTTGAGTTCTGATGCTGATCTTGTGATTCTGATAATATAAAGGGTTATCACATTATGAACATCATCATGTTGAGTGTTTTGAGTTAAAATCATTATCATGGGTGTTTTGACTGAGATTTTTTTTTAATTCAGTTCAAATTGCGTTGGGCTGATCCCATGATAAGTAGTATTTTTACTTCTTGTGATGAGATCAGCTTGACACAAGGTTTTTTTGGTGTTTTTACCTGAGGGCCTGTCAATTTCAACTTGTATTTTTTGGAAGCTTTACTTTAGGGCTAGTCAATTTCAACTTGTATTTTTGGGCACTTTTAATTTAGGGCTGCTCAATGGACTTTCATTTTGAATAATTTTTGGTGTTTTTACTTGAGGGCTATTCAAGTTGAACTTACTTGTATTTTTTCATTTTATTCACTTTTTTGGTACTTGTATTTTTTCATTTTTTTACCTTTTTTGGTTTTTTTGTTAATAAATGAAAATTTTTATTTGTTTTTATTTGTTTTTTATTTATTTATATTTATTTTTGGCCTTATTTGTATTCATATTTATATATATTTATTTATTTATTTATATTTATTTATTTATATTTATTTATTTATATTTATTTATTTATATTTATTTATTTATATTTATTTATTTATATTTATTTATTTATATTTATTTATTTATATTTATTTATTTATATTTATTTATTTATATTTATTTATTTATATTTATTTATCTATATTTATTTATTTATATTTATTTATTTATATTTATTTATATTTATTTATTTATATTTATTTATTTATATTAATTAATTAATATTTATTTATTTATATTTATTTATATTTATTTATTTATATTTATTTATTTATATTTATTTATTTATATTTATTTATTTATATTTATTTATTTATATTCATTCATTCACATTTATTTCTATTTATTTATTTATATTTATTTATATTTATTTATTTATATTTATTTATTTATATTTATTTATTTATATTTATTTATTTATATTTATTTATTTATATTTATTTATTTATATTTATTTATTTATATTTATTTATTTATATTTATTTATTTATATTTATTTATTTATATTTATTTATTTATATTTATTTATTTATATTTATTTATTTATATTTATTTATTTATATTTATTTATTTGTATTTATTTATTTATATTTATTTATTTATATTTATTTATCTATATTTATTTATTTATATTTATTTATTTATATTTATTTATTTATATTTATTTATATTTATTAATATTTATTTATATTTATTTATTTATATTTATTTATTTATATTTATTTATTTATATTTATTTATATTTATTTATATTTGTTTATTTATTTATATATGTTTATTTATTTATATATATTTATATATATTTATTTATATTTATTCATTTATATTTATTTTTTTTTCAATGTATTTTCTTTTTGTTTTTTGTTTTTTGTTTTTTGTTTTTTGTTTTTTGTTTTTTGTTTTTTGTTTTTTGTTTTTTGTTTTTTTATTTTAATTTTTTTTCTGCACAGCCATTCACAACTCCAGACTGCATTGTGAGAAGCTGTTCACAACTTAGTTGGGTAAAGAGTGGCCTTTCACAAATGAAATGGGTTTCAAGCCAATGTTTTCAACCCAAAGTGGGTTGCAAGTTGCGCCATCCAACTCTTTTTAGGTTGTGGGGGAGGGTTGTGAGGTTGCAAATTTAGAATTGGCCTACTTCCAAGGGGAAAGACCCAAAGGAATGATGGTGTGTCTTTGAATGAAAGACAAAAGAACTGGGCAGGGAGGAATAGGCTTACTTTGAAGTAATTGGCCCACAAAAGTACTGTAGAAATTCAAGGTTGAAAGGGTCTCAGATCAAAGGTGGGGTTTTTGCTGTTTTTCTTCAATGGAAGCAATAATAGATTTGAAATTAATAATTATCATATCAGACTGAGACCATTTATCCCTTGTTTATCTCTTATAAATACTTGATCATGGATGGCAATGGGGTCTGGATTTATACTAAAAATTACTGGGGTTTAAGATAACCAAAAGGTACTGTATATACACCTTTTGGGGGTGAATGAGCTTCTTCAGGGCAAGCAGAGAGGGTTTTGCTTCAGGGCTATGGCTTTCACGCTGGCCAGGGCTAGTTTGGCATGCATTCTTAGTTCTGTCACTCAGCTTTACCTGTTTGTGTCACATTTATGTGTGAAATAATTTTCAGAAATTGTTGAAATGTAAATTTCTTATTCCTGTATTTCTGACTTATTTTCTATTTGTGTATTATATTGTTTTAATTCAAGTGGTAAGAGGCAGGTATTTGTAGATTATTTTTCATCTTCTGATAATTTTGGTAATTTTTAATAATTTTCATGATTTTTATGGGAACCCTTTTATATGTTTCATGGTTCACAAAGAGTTGATAATGTTGCTTTTTGAAAACCTTTATTATTGTTTTCCCAAATTTTTCAATTTTATAATTTGACTTTTATATGTTTTATCAAATTTTTAGAGGTTTTAAATCATCCTCTATTTGTCAGTTCCAACATTAAATATGAATGATGAATTCATAGAGGTTGTAGTATGTTCCTGCAGTACCTGGTTGACAGAAGTTGACCTGGCAGTTTTGAAGCACACTGTAAGACTCCAAAAAGCGCTGGCTGCAGACAGTTTGTTGAGGGGAAATTTTCTTTTTTAGGCTGCCCTCCTGAGTGATAAAAAGCATTAAAATGTAGCTGGAATCAAGGTCCAGAATGTTGTAGGTGAGGAATCAACGGTGAAGAGATAAACTTCATAGTAAACGGTAGCTAGGGGACAAAACTATCTGAGGCAAGATGGTGAGGGAACAGAATTTAACAAAAGAATTTAGAGTTTGATCAGAGTTCAATAGAACAATTCAGTTTCCAGTAAAAACACCCACAAGCTAATAACTCTAGTGGTCAGCAGAAGATTGGGTATGATCAACTCAAACCTAAGCAACCTCAAGGTTCTCAATGAACCTGCCCAACTCTCCACAATCAAGGGCTTGAAGGGTACCAGATAACTGTGGGTGGCTGTAGCAACCTCCAGGTTCTCGATGAACCTGCCAAACTCTCCACAATCAAGCGCTTGAAGGGTACTAGATAACTGTGGGTGGCTGTAAAAAAAAATTTGTCTTATGAAGCTCTAGAAGCAAAGCAATAACAAATTTAAAAAAGAAAAACCCAAAAATTTGCAAGGGACTCAAGAGAAGCATTGCAAAATTCAACTTCAGGAATAAAGGGAGGTTTAACACTCCAGTTTTTTAAGCTTAAAGAAACCTCTTATTCAAACTTGACTGATTACAGAAGGACAATCAAAGAATGATTGAGAACAGTTTGGTTGTGAAAAAGGGGATCAAAGAGTGGTATATGTCACAAAAGCACCCCATGTACTATAGGAAAATCTTAGATGATTGTGAGTGAAAGGTAGAAAATCAGTGCAAGCAACAATGTGAGGTAGCAAGGCTAGCTGCAAAGTGTGAAATTGTGATTTGATGACTCAAAAAACAGCAAGGAGGGGGAGGTGTTCTAATGGAAGGAAAATAAAGCAAAGCCCAATGTGATGACTGGATTCAGCAAATGCAGGAAAATATGAAATTAACTAACTGAGGAGACAATCTTCAGGCAGGGGAAGCAGACTTTATAAGGTAATCTAAAGGTAACTGGATAAAACCTGATGGATGGCCAGCTACAGTTAATTGGCAATGAGGCAATGAATGACATGAACCAAATGGGAAATCAAATAACAGTACAGTAATTTCCAAGGTTGTAGCTTAGGTGCAAGACAATAGAATTGGAGCGTACAATGGGCGTAATGAGTGAGACAGTAAGGAATGACATGTGAAGACAATGAAAATGCAAAGGTGTAATTTATGCAGGGTGAGGGACCGGTATATTTTCAAAATATACAGTTGATGTGGCTATTTAGACATGGGTGTGAACTAGTGTGAGTGTGTGACCAAGAATGGAACTCCAAGGGCTGATGATACCCAGGGTAGAAGAGCAAAGCTCAAATGGATGGTCAACTGGTATAGAGTTCACTGTGAGATTTGGAAGTATATACTGAGTCACTTGCCAAGATTAGAAGGTTGTTGCGCAAGCCAGAGGTGGTAAGGGGAAGGAACCATTGATTTTGTGCTTCATTTGTTTCACACTTATGGACTGAGGTAGATGGCACTGAGGAAGGGATATCTGAAAGTGGGGAAGAAAATAACCTTTAAGCTTGAAGCATGAAAGTATAACACACTCAAGAATTCAATAAAATGAATTCTTCTTCAACCAGAAAGGCTATTGGTTGGTGATAAAAGATCATGCCACAGAAGGGCAGATCAGCTATTTGAGTTTGGAGTCTCAAGGATCAGAGGGCAATCATGGATATACCCTTGATAAAGATGGCAAGGAATTACTCAGATAAGGGGAGGGGCAGATGGACTCACTCCCCATGGATTTATTGATTGGATGATAACATGCACAATGAAGAAAGCAGGGAGAGCCACTTTAGATTAATAACAAAAGGATGACACAAATGAATGTGGATTTTTTATTTTTAAGGTGATGAAAGATTGATGATATTGACATGAGAAAATCCGGACTTGCAAATAAATGAATCATGACATAAAAAAATTAAAAAAAGGAAAAAAAAACTGGAAGGGGAAAACAGCCCAGCGGGCAGAGATGAGCAGCAGCAAGTCTTGCACAAAACAGCCAGCTGCAAGGCAAGCAACAGGTGCAAGGGATGATGCAAGTGAGCGGATTGAGAAGTGAGACAACCACAAGCAAACACAGATGAAAGGGATGGCAACATCTGTTGAAGGTGAAAGATACAAGCAGATGAAAAGATGAGCAAAAAGAGGCTTGAGCCAGAATTTGGATGGGCACATCTGTGGAAACAAGACTTGGATCAATCTCAGTTGGAAAGGGTTGATTGAATGGAGGATTGGGGATTGATCTGATAGCCATTTGGAAGACTAAGGATCATGGAAGATTGCAAGCAATGACCATTGTCACTGTCAGCTTGCTACTAGTGCAGAGAAAGCTGAAAAAGTAAGATAAAAATAACATAAGAAACAAAAATGAATAATAAAATCAAGAATATTATTGAGAATTATGATTCTACATAAAATTGAAGGTAGCTCACCCACTGAAACCTACCTCAAATTCCTACTCCTTATGATTTTAAATAATTTATGAAAATTGCCAAAAGGCATGGCCTTGATGTTTTGGCAATTCTAATATTTCACATGGAAACCCACGTATAGGTTTCCTAGAAAAAATGAAGTCAGAATCCATGAATTCTGTGAAATGGAGGAGTTACGGGCGGAAATCTCATTTATCACAATTCTTGCTTGCAGCCATGGAAACTGATACATCCACGCATTTCTGAGCAACAGCACTATTGCCCTGTCTGCCTATGCTGACAAGCTGAGTATGCAGTCCTGGGCAACTGACAAGTACGCAGCCACGGGACTATGGGTTGACAGGCTGAAAGACAGCATGAGGAGCTGAGGTGCTGCCTAAAGGTACAAATACTGATATGTGTATTTACCACATAGGTAATAAATGTCCCCATGGATAGAAGATATTATAAAAATAAATAAAATTATATAAAAATACTTGAATAAAATTTCTAAATATTTTTACAAAATCTAAGAAGAAAATATCAAAATGTAAAAAATAACATAACTAAAGCTTGAGAAACATATTAAAATACTTTGAATAAACAATTTTGAGAGCTTAAAGATATCAGTATGTCTGTGAAATACTGAGGAAACTGAATATTTTAATATATTAAATATATTCCCATAGCATATATTTTTAATTTATTATTTTAAGTAAATCAACAAAATTTCAAAAATATGGACCAAAATCATGTTTAGGATTTTGATCCCATCAGCTAATACATAATGAGAACTCATCTAAATCAGATTACCCATAGGAATTTCTACTAAGAAGATATAATAAAAAATTGGAATATTTACTAAGGATAATTAATGGGATAATGATCATGTAGATAAATAGGTTTTATTCACATGCCTCACATGCCAAAACATCAATCAAAAAAATAGAATAATTCCCATACCCTGTAGAATTAGATGCTACCCGTGCTATAGCCCCAAAAAACCATTCTGGGCTACCACTGGTTACCCTGCTAGCCTTATCACCCGTCCCTTTGAGCCCCTGTAGCCCTCAGAAGGACAGAATTGGGACCCAAAAAGCTATAAATAAAGAGCTCTTTTGAGGTTATTGATACACCAGACCCAGTTATATTTAAATACAGACACCGTGCAAAGGTAATAAAATACTTATAAGAGATAATTAAGTGATTTATGGCTTTAGTATGATTAATATTATCCCTCCCAAAAACTTTTTTTATCAATTTAAACTGCTGAAAAAACTTTTTACCCCAGATATAGGTTTACCCCATCAGTGCATGTCCCAAACAGGTATCCAAAGGATTAAAATAACATACCAGTGAGTTTATTATCCTTTTTCTGTCTTGGAAGCTTGGTCAAAAAACCCTGCCACTCAATCATATATTTTATATATTATCTTTGGGCAATATCTCCTTTAAGAATATAAATTAAAGGTTAAAAAGTAATCAGGCCTAACTTTTTTCAAAGAAAATTCCCTGAAGAGAGTTGTTAAAGATCCCAAATATTATTGTGGACCCTCTTTCAATTTATTTAATAATCAATTTATTAATGTTTATTAATAATATTCAATCATAAAAAAACCATTCAAAATTGCAATTGCTTTATCCAAATATTGTATGGAATTTTTCTGCATTTATTGAATAATATATTTATGGTTTATTCTATCACCTCTGGTAGCTAAAAAATAGCAAGGGTCTTGGCATCCAGGAGTGTGATAATTGGGGGTCTGGCCAGGATAATATTCAATTTATATTTAATACTTTGGAGCAGAAATTTCATGTAAAATAATCAAAGATATAATTCATCTGACATTCCAACCATGATTCATCATTAATTTCTTTTGCAGTGGACTTGAAAACCAATACAGAATGAATATTGTATTATTTTTCAGCTTGCTACTATGTACAGAGCAACCTGTCATAGCAAAAAAAAACTATAAAAAACAAATTAAACAAGAATATCAAAATTAAAAAAAGAAGGAGTGAGAAATCCATAAATATTTTTAAACAAATGCATTCCTCACCAAAAATTAGGCAGGGCCACTCACTGACCCCACCCTTGAAATCCAAGTCCTTACATTTTTTAAATAATTAAAAAGAAATTTACTAAAAATTACAACCACAGTATGGCACCTTTTGGCCATTCTAAAATTTCACATGTGTTGTCAAATGTAGGGTTTACACCTAAAAATCACTCAAAATTGAGGTTTTGTGTATAATTTAGGAGTTATATGCGGATATGTGCTATGTCACAATTCCTGCGCGCAGCCCCGCATCCTTACATATCCCTACATACTTTTTGTAGAAAATTCCCGCTTACTAGAGACCCGCGGGCAGCTAATTCTTCCACGCACGCAGCGGATCCTACCCTGCGCGCATTTGTACTGACTGATCCCCGCATCTGGATCCTTCGTGACTAATCTGACAACCAGGTACCGCTCAGAAGAGCTAAAACCTAGTTAGGGTTTCCTGGAATATTTAAAAAGTTGACTTATGCATTATTAATAGTCTAAAAAGATCAAGACCTAAATAAATTTCATTAAAATTAAGTTAAAAATATTTTTTAATAATAAATCAAATATCAAGGATTACCACATAAATCATTGACTCTGATCTTTGAAGACCACAAAACACTACAAGGAGTGTTCACAAAAATTATTGAAAATTATTGACATGATCAGCCGATAATGAAAAATTAGTAACCTTCTACATCTTTTCACTTTACAGCAATAATAATAGTACAAATAAAGGATGATTGTAGAATGATCAAATTTACACCATAATAGGTTAACAGATCCTGTGGCTAAAATAGTACAGAAATCCAGCAGATCTAAAGTCAGCCAATTGGAAGAACCAAGGGGACATGCTCATTTTCCCCTGACTGGCTTTTCAGCCTCAGCCCATGACCAGAACCCTCTCTACGTGCCCTGAGAAGCTCAAAAATCACCCCAAAAAGGTATTTCAACCAAAAGACCATTGGAGAACCACCCTCTGCCCAACGTGTTATCCCAGGAGGATACCCGTCCTCCTATGCCACCCCAGCTGGACTCAACAAAGGAGGAAAGAGTCAAAGTATTAGTGAAAGAGCATTTCAGCTATTGGGAACAATTCAAGTTGGCTCAGACCCAGGAGGATCAGCCAGGTATGAGAAAAGCTGTCTCTCTGGCAAAGAAATCTCAGATTTCTCTGCAAAAGTTGATCCCAAAAAAAGAATTAGAAGGCTACGTGCAGAGCTGGAATACTTGAGATCAGTTAGCTTACTTAAAGAGAAAGAACCCCAAAAAGAAGAGGTCCTCAGCCCATCAGAGGTTAAGGAACCCAAAGGATTGGGACAGCATAGTATCCCTAGCTCAGAAGTGGAAAAAGGTTTCCCAATTTAGATCTAGAAGCTCTTAACAAATTTTCTGTAAATTTGTCTCACAATTTTACTATTATCAGCAAGTGCTTTGACAAAGTCTATCAAGAATTGAACAAATTGAGTCTGAGTATTTTCAGAGTGATTGATACCCAGTCTCAGACTATGAGAGTTGATGAGTTGGAAATACCACAAATCAAGGATAGTATAAAATTGAGTAAGTTTGACCTGATGAAACATATTGATGATAACCAATCAATTCTTCAAGAAAATATTCTTGCAACCATGGACCAGCTTAAGGAAGAATTTAAGAAAACTAGTTCTACTCCTACAGATTATTTGATTAACAAAATTGATTTATTAAAAAACAAACTTAATTTGGAGTTAGGTATGATTAAGAATGATCTCAGAGATCTTAAAGTAAATTCTACTAACTCTCCAGTCATTGACATGGAAGAAACTAGACCTGCTAGGTTTGCCAGTACTCCTAGTGTTCCTCCCACAACCATGACAACTAGGAATGAATCTTTTAGGCCCAGTCCTACTCCTGAAGTGGAGCGGGCTTTGAAGTTACTTCCTCCCAATACTGATTGGCCTCAATTTGCTGGGGAAGGAAAATAAAACCATGTCAGTTTCATTAAATTTGTTGATTATACCCTTGTGTCAGCTTGCTACTATATACAGAGCAAAACTGTCAAATGGTAACAAAAACTATGAAAAATAAGAAAACCTCAATTAAAAAAGTAAGGAGTAAGAAACTCATAAATGTTATTACAGGAATGGATTCCTAACCCAAAATTAGGTAGGGTCACTCACTGAACCCACCCTTGAATTCCAAGTCCTTAAATTTTTAAAATAATTAAAAAGAAAAGTACTAAGAATTACAACACCTGTATGGCACTTTTTGGCCATTCTAATATTTCACACGTATTGTCACGTATAGGGTTTACACCTAAAATTCACTCAGAATTGAGGTGTTCTGTATATTAGGAGTTACACGCGGAAATGTGTTATGTCACAATTCCCGCGCGCAGCCCCACATCATTACATAACCCTATGTACTAGTAGCAGCAGGTTCCCGCATACTAGAGACCCGCGCGCAGCTGATTCTGCCATGCGCGCAGCGGATCCTACCCCGCGCGCATCTGTACTGACTGATCCCTGCGCCTGGATCCATCATGACTAATCTGACAACCAGGCAGCTTTTAATTCCCTGCTCAATGAATAACAAAAACCAGACATCCTACAAGTATGCTTTGAAAATCAGAATGCTTTCTGTACCAAGGATCACCCAATTGGTAAAATCAAAGGAAATGATATGATTCTGACTCTTACCATTAAGCCTCCTTACCCACTTAACCTCAGGAGACCTGCCTAATCTTCTAGTCCAAAATCTAGAGCTGATCTGGAAACTCATATTCAAGAGTTGGTTGACTTAAAAGTCTTAAGGAAAGTAGGACACAATGAACAAGTGGATATCACTACCCCAGTAATTATAGCTTGGCATAATGATAAGTCAAGGATGGTTAAAGATTTTAGAATGCTGAACAACTACAACCAAGCTGATAAAGATGAATGGTTGCCTGAACACAATATCCCTGATGGACCCATACATCTAAGGAACTACAGATCCAGCAGAAGGCATTAGGCCCAGAAAATTTTTTCAGATATAGGCATATCTTGGAGTGGGGGAATGTCAGCTTGCTACTATGTCCAGAGCAACTTGTCATAGCAACACAAAACTATAAAAAACAAATTGAAAAATAATATCTAAATTAACAAAAGAAAGAGTGAGAAATCCAAAAATATGATTGAAGAAATGGATTCCTCACCAAAACTTAGGTAGGGTCACTCATTGTCCCCACCCTTGAAATCCAAGTCCTTACATTTTCAAAATAATTAAAAAGAAAAGTACTAAAAATTAAAACACCAGTATGGCACCTTTTGGCTATTTTGACATTTCACATGTGCTGTCACGTAAAGGGTTTACACCTAAAATTCACTCAGAATTGAGGTGTTGTGTATATTTTAGGAGTTACACGTGGAAATGTGTTATGTCACAATTCCCGCACGCAGCCCTACATCATTACATACCCCTACATACTCATATTAGCAGTGTCCCGCGTACTAGAGACCACCGTGAAGCTAATTCTGCCACGTAAGCAGCGGATCCTACCCTGCGCGCATCTGTACTGACTGATCCCTGCGACTGGATCCATCATGACTAATCTGACAACCAGGTACCGCTCAGAAGAGCTAAAACCTAGTTAGGGTTGCCTAGTATATGTAACAAATGGACATATGCATTACTAATGATCTAAAAAAATCAAAACTTAAATAAAATTAATGAAAATTAAGTTTTAAAAATTTTTTAATAATAAATCAAAGATCAAGGACTACCATGTAAATCACTGATCTTGATCTTTGAAGACCACAAAACACTACAAGTAGTGTTCATAAAAATTATTGAAAATTAGCTACATGATCAGCAGATTATGGAAAATTAGTAAACATCCACATCTGCACGCTTTAAAACAATATCAATAGTACAAATGAAGGATGAGTAAAGAATGATCAAATTTAGGGCATAACAGATTAACAGATCCTGTGGCTAAAATAGTACAGAAATCCAGCAGATATAAGGACAGCTGATTGACAGCACCAAGTGGACGTGCTAATCGTGCCCTGACTGGCTTGCCAGCCTCAGCCCACGAACAGAACCCTCTCTACGTGCCCTGAGAAGAACAAAATCACCCCAAAAAGGTATTGATACAGACCTCTTTGGATCCAATATTCCATGATCAGTTACCAGGAATTATTTATTATCAATCAGAAAATGTTTCATTGTTGATCAAATGCTTATATGAAGATAAGAAATTGATTTATGACTTAGTCTGTAATAGTATTATTTACCTTTATTAACCAATCAACCATTGAAGTTTAGTCAAGCAATCTACCCCATCTGCTCTGAAACCCTTCCAATTATTCCAGGATTTTTGTGGTAAAGTTCTCAGAGTGAGTGTTAACCTTCCTGTCTTGGCCATTTGTGCTGTTAAGCCCGGCCATTAGTGGAATAAGTCCTCTATAAGGCACCCATCTTTATTCCAAGGTTCTTAAACTGCCTAAGGAGGCCCCTTGAAGAGAGGTTGCTAGTCTGTAAATATCTCCAGTAGTTTAATACTGTGGCCCCTCTTTTATATTATATTGAAAACCATTTATTACCAAACCAAATAAACCTTGAAACTGCTCTTATTATATCATTTATTTGAGATTCTAAGTGTTTATTATTGGAATAATAATTATTTTTATCATTCCAGCATTTTTATCACTCTCTGTAGCTAAAGTACTGCTAGGTTACTGGTATCAGAGAGCTGACACCTTGCTTCTTATGAACTTCCTGATGCACTAGCTGTGGTAAGATTTCCCAGAATGTTTGAAGGAGTGGCTCTTGATTGGTTTATCAATAAAAGGGAAGAAGTTGGAGCTTTATCCTGGAGTTCTTGGAAAGAATTTATCAAAGTACAATTTGGTACCAGAATTTGGAAAAGAAATATGATAAAAAATTTTGAGACCTCCCAGTTGGATCCATCCCAGGACAAACCTCACAAGTGGTGTTTAGACCAGAAAAGGAGGTTAGAATGTTTTTACCCTAATGCTGATAAAGAAGAAGTCAAAGAAAGACTTCTCAAATTATGTCCTGGAAAAACCAACAACAGTTTAATGTGCAGGATGCCTATGGATTCTAATCTTTCTACCTTGATAGGTGTTTTGGAAGAGACTATTGATATGGATGGTCTGGATAAGAGAGTCAACAGACTCCCCAGGGAACAACATACTAGGGAAAGGGAAGAGTATACTGCCAAAACTAAGGAGTTCCCTGCCACTAATCCAACCAACTTGGAGATCAAAAAGACTCCCGAGTCAAAGGAGAAAGTATTTTGGAACTGCAACCAAACAGGACATGTAAAACCTGATTGTCCTCTACCTAGGAAAAGGATTCATCCTATTGAAGGAGAAGAGTATGATAATCCTGACCCTCACCTTGATGATACTGATGGAACACTTTCTGAGTGTGATTTGATGATCACTAACCCCATCAATATTATTGAAGGAAGTATTGAGTCTTCTCTGGACATAAATTCTGTTAATGATGATTCTAACTTACCTCAAAAATGGAATCCCAACATGAAGATTTGCCACATCTCTGAGGCTAAGGCCTTGACTCTGAAACATTCTATTGGTAAAAGTTACACTTCTGGCAAAACATGCTACACTACTGGTTTGATCCAAGGTTTCCCTGTTAAGTTACTCTTGGACAGTGGAGCCGTTTTCTCTTGTGTTGGTTCATCTTATTTGGAGAAACAAGACCCAAACTGGAAATTGAACTTATTACCAGTACCTCAGGCTAAGTTCAGCAGTTTTAATTCTTCTCTCAATGCTGTTGGAGTATGGTCTTCTGATATCATACTTCCTCACTCTAAAGGATCACTCAAGCTGAACTTCAAATTTGTAGTGCTCCAAAATGGAGTATGTGATTACTTTATCCTTGAAAATGATTCTCTTTGCTTGTATGGTATAGATGTATTCCAAAGCAAGGGTAGATACTTCACTTTAGGGGGAGACTGGAACAAGAAGTTCCAAATATGGCATGTCAATGCTCAAACCTCTGATTCAACTTATGAAAAAATATTAGAGAGTTTCAATCAGGAATACTTCTCTCAAGCAGAATTGAATTCCCTGCTCAATGAAGAACAAAAATGGGACATCCTACCAGTATGCTTTGAAAATCAGAATGCTTTCTCTACAAAGAATCACCCCATTGGTACCATCAACGGACATGATATGATTCTGAATCTAAAAATTAAGCCTTCTTAACCACTTAACCTCAGGAGACCTGCTTACCTTTCAAGTCCAAAATCTAGAGCTGCTCTGGAAACTCATATTCAAGAGTTGGTTGACTTACAATTCTCAAGGAAAGTAGGACACAATTAACAAGTGGATATCACTACCCCAGTAATTATAGCTTGGAATAATGATAAGTCAAGGATGGTTGGAGAATTGAGAATGCTGAAAAACAACACCCAAGCTGATTATTATCCAATTCCAAGGATTGACCATGCTCTGCATAACCTGTCAAAAGCTAAGTACATCACTACCATGGACATGCTGAAAGGTTTTTGCCAAATACCTATCAGCCCTGATAGCCAGAAATTCATGAGAATTATCTGTCATTTGGGAATTTATGAGTATCTAAGGATGACTTGTGGTATAAAAAATGCTCCTTCCCATTTTAAAGGATGATCAACACGGTTCTAGGATTGTTCATCAGACAAGGATGGATGATGGTTTACATTGATGATGTTATCATTTACTCTGATGATGGGGATACCCACCTGGATAAAGTAAGATTAGTCCTAAAAACTATCTCTGCTGTGGGATTCAAAGTATCAATGAAAAAGTGTAACTTTGGCTACGGAGAACTCAAGGCCTTAGGGCACATTGTCTCTGGAATAAACTTAGCTTCTGACCAAAACAAGATAGCAGCAGTAATGAATAGGCCAATGCCTCAGGATAAAACTGAACTCCTATATTTTATTAGCTTCAGCAGCTACTATAGGAAGTACTTACCAAAGTTTGCTCTTCTAACCAAGTGTCTGTATGAAATCTACAACAACACCACCTTGTTTGAAATGACTCATGAAAGGGTTAAGAATTATGAGGAACTCAAGATGGCTATGGCTTCAGCTCCAGTACTGATTCAGCCAGACTATTCTAAACCCTTCAAGCTCTATATAGATGCCAGTATGGACGTGCTAGGAGCTGCATTACACCAGGAAGTCATAGAGGATGAAAAACCGGCGGAAAAACCTATACTCTTCATATCCAGACAAGTTAAGGATACTGAGAAAAGGTATGGTGCAAGCCAAATGGAATGCCTTGCTTTAGTATGGGCTCTGGAGAAACTTCATTACTACTTGGAAGGCAAAAAGTTTACAGTAATTAATTACTGGAATGCTTTCAGGACTTTAATGAATATGAAGACCCCTAGTAGGAACATGTTAAGATGGCAGATATCCATACAAAAGTACAGAGTTCAGATGACCATAATTCACCAAGCTGGTGCTAAACACCAGAATGCTGATAGTTTGAGCAGGAATGCTTTACCCAATGACCCAAGTAGCCCCGCTTATGATCCAGGGGATAATGATATATTCCCTATCCTTAACATTAACATGTTGGAAGTTGAAGCTCCTATAATGGGAATCCACGTTTGTGAATTGGATGAATCCTTGTTCAACTCAATCAAAGAATTTTACAATTATGGCATGAAAACTCTGATCACCATTATGGAAAGTACTTCTCCACCATCTGAATTGATCAATAGCCTACCTGAACCCCTCTTGAAACCATACAAAGCTGGAAGGTTAACCATATGGGATGGTCTTTTATACTACAGGCATCAACATTCAAGTGTTATAGTCTTAACTAAGGATGACCATATCAAAAATCTCCTGGCTGAATGCCATGATAACTGCTCATCTGGTCATTTATCTACTTATAGAACCTTAGATAAGGTTAAACAAACTGCTTGGTGGATCAATTTGAGAGAATCCACTATCCAGCATGTTACTAGTTGTGAAACTTTTCAGAAGTCCAACAGGACCACAGGGAAAAGGTTTTGTTGACGGAAAAAGATTGCTGAACCCAAGAAAAGATGGGAGATCATCAACATGGACTTTGTAACTGGACTACCACCAGGAGGAGCCTATTCCTACAACTCAGTCCTAGTCATAGTGGATAGGTTCTCCAAGAAAGCAAAGTTTCTACCTAATCACAAGGAAGACACTGCTATGGAAGTTGCCCTGTTATTTTGGAATAGACTCTTTGCTGATGTTGGAGTTCTCAAGATCATAATCAGTGACAGAGATCCTAAGTTCACCTCTGAGTTCTGGAGAAATCTTCATGACATTCTTGGAACTACCTGGCTTTCTCTATGGCTTATCACCCTCAGAGGGATGGTTTGGCTAAAAGAATGATTCAGACTCTGGAAGAAATGCTCAGGAGGTTCTGTTGCTTTGGTCTAGGAAACAAGAATTCTGATGGTTATTGCCATGATTGGGGTAGTCTTTTACCCTCACTGGAGATGGCCTACAACAGGAGCAAGCACTCTACCACAAAGGAAGCACCCTACATACTGGAAAGAGGATGGATTCCTAAATTACCCAAAGATAACCTTAACCACCAGCTAAAAAATATTCACCCTATATCACTTGATTTCCAAAACATGATAGATGTAGCTAATAAACATGCTGTTAAGTGTGTACAGGATGCTGTGGAGTATAACCAACAAAACGTGGGATAGAGCCCATAAGAAGCCGGATTTCAAGATTGGTGATCAAGTATTGATCCCTACCACCAAATTCACCAACTTAGCTGGAAATAGAAAGCTTAGAAAGGTTTTTGTTGGACCTTCTCACAATTAATAAACTTCATGGTAAGAATGCTGTGGAAGTAATCCTTAGTGATGAGCTTTCTAGAAAACACCCAGTCTTCCCAGTAAGTCTCATCAAACACTACCACCCAAGGAAAGGAGAACACACTCCTTCACCTGAAATACCTCTTGCAGAAGTGCCTGAAAAAGACAAAGGAAAAGTTAGCAAGATCCTTAAAGATAAAAAAGACAGGATCAATGGAAAAGATGTCAGACTCTACCTAGTTAGATACAAGGGAGAATCAGCTGATACAGATGAATGGTTTCCTGAAAACAATATCCCTGATGGACCCATACACCTAAGGGACTACAGAGCCAGCAGAAGGCATTAGGCCCAGAAAACGTTTTTCAGATATAGACATATCTTGAAGTGGGGGAATGTCAGCTTGCTACTATTTACAGAGCAACCTGTAATAGCAACACAAAAATATAAAAAACAAATTAAACAAGAAAATCTCAATTAAAAAAAAGGAGTGAGAAATACATAAATATTATGTAAGAAATTGATTCCTCACCAAAAATTAGGCAGGGTCACTCACTGACCCCACCCTTGAAATCCAAGTCCTTACATTTTTAAAATAATTAAAAAGAAAAGTACTTAAAATTATGACACCAGTTTGGCACCTTTTGGCCATTCTCGTATTTACTATGTGTTGTCACTTAGAGGGTTTACACCTAAAATTCACTCAGAATTGAGGTGTTGTGTATATTTTAGTATTTACACGTGGAAATGTGTTATTTCACAATTCTTGCGCGCAGCCCCGCATCCTTACATATCCCTACGTACTTGTAGTAGCAAATTCCTGCGTACTAGAGACCCGCGCGCAGCTCATTCTACCACGAATGCAGCAGATCCTACCCGGCGCGCACCTGTACTGACTGATCTCCGCGTCTGGATCCATTGTTACTAATCTGACAACCAGGTACCACTCAGAAGAGCTACAACCTAGTTAGGGTTGACTTGCATATGTAACAAGTTGACATATGCATTAGTAATAGTCTAAAAAGATCAAGACCTAAATAAAATTAATAAAAATGAAGTTTAAAACATTAATAATATTTTAATAATAAATCAAAGATCAAGGATTACCATGTAAATCATTGACTCTGATCTGAAAACCACAAAAAACTACAAGGAGTGTTCATAAAAATTATTAAAAATTATTTACGTGATCAGCAGATGTTGGAAAATCATTAAACATCCAAATTTGTTCACTTTAAAGCAATACTAATAGTATAAATAAAGGATGAGTGCAGAATGATCCAATTTACACCATAACAGATTAACAGATCCTGTGGCTAAAATAGTACAGAAATCCAGCAGATCTAAATTCAGCTGATTGACAGAACCAAGTGGACGTGCTGATCTTGCCCTGCTTGGCTTTTCAGCCTCAGCCCATGCAAAGAACCCTCTCTACCTGCCCTGAGAAGCTCAAAAATCACCCCAAAAAGGTATTTATACATACTTCTTTGGATCCATTACAAGAAGATTATCAGTTTACCAGGAATTATTATTATCAATCAGAAACCGTGTAATTTATAGTAAAGTGCTTATGAACAGTCTAAGCACATGATTTATGACTGAGTCTGTAGTATTATTATTTATTTCTTAAAACAATCAAGCAATTGAATTTAAATCAAGCAATCCTCCCCAACTGCTCTGAAACCCTTCTTATTATTGCAGGATTTTTGTGGTAAAGTGCTAAGATTGAGTGTTTCCCTTCCTGTCTTGGCCCTTGTGCTTTTTAGCCCAGCCATATTAGTGGATAAGGCCCTTTTAAGGCACCCATCCTGAATTAAAGGTTATTAAACTGCCTAAGGAGGCCCCTTGAAGAGAGCTTGCTTTGTCTGTAAAGACCCCAAGTAGTATAATACTGTGGCCCCTCTTATATATATATATTGAAAAGCTTTTATTAACAAACCAATTCAACGTTGCAAATGCTCTTATTATATTATTTTTTTAAGCCTCTAAGTGTTTATATTTGGAATAATTATTATTATTATTCCAGGATTTTTATCACTCTCTGTAGCGTAAGGACTGCAAGGTTCCTGGTATACAAGGGCTGACATTTTTTCACCCCCTTAAAAATAAGAAAAGAAGAATATATTAAAAACTATAAACCAATATTTTGGGAAGCTTCAACACCAGCTGAAAAACTTGAAACCTTTCCTCACTGTAAAAAATTGGATAAACTCCTTGAAAAGGAAGATCTAGAGAGGCCATTAAATTCCAATCCCTATTGAGACAAAACAAAGCTTGGAAAAAAATAACAGATAAATTAATCTTTAAAATATAAAAGTAAGTAAAAATCTTTTACAAAATCATTTTATTAAAATAATATTAATGCATTTTATTGAAAAATAAAATGTGTTTCTTATATTATCAGTGAGAGCTCCTATCCCAGAAACAACTGACCCTGAAAGCAATCTTTTAGATCAAGAGTTACAAGACATTTCTCAAAGTCCTGAGAACATTGATTGGACTGGAGAAGGCCTTTTTGGGACGCACCAAGACCCCTTTGGATTAACCTTTCAAGATAAATTCAGTCCTGAAAAAGTCTTAGTGCCTTTAAATATTAAATCAAGTAAGTTAAAATAGCTTATTACTATGGATTTTTATTGACAAGGAAAATACTTATATAAATATTTCGATATGAACAGATGAAAAACAAGGGCCTCAGGCAGAGTTCCCTCCTATGGAAATTTTCCAGGAGCTCCCAATAACCGCAATGCAGCCAATAATGAAAACTATGAGGGGGTTAGATCCAGTGAGTCAAATGTTGGTAGGGAAGGATCAGAATCAAGTACTTCTGACCTCCCCCATCCTAGTTCTGGAGAAAGTGGTAGAATCATGCTCCTCTCAATTGCAAGGAGGTTCTCTGCATTCACCCCAGGAAAATCCGTCCAAGGAAGCCAGGATCAAAGACTTAGTCAAAGAGTGCATGAAATTATGGGCAGAATTAAAAGAATCCCAGTCCAGAGAGGACTTGATCTCCATGAAAAAGACAATATCCCAAGCAAAGGCTTTGCAGATAGCTCATCAGAAGATGATCCCAAGGAAATAGGTACAATCCTACATAGAAAAATGGAATCCTTGGGATCAATTAGCCCAACTGAAAGACAGAGTATCAGGAAAAAAGAGATCCTCTTCCAATCCAAAGCCCAAGGGAAAGAAAGATTGGTATCAGATAATATACTTAGCTCAAAAGTGGAAAAAGGTGTACCACAATTAGATTCTAATCCTGAACCCAGTTTTTTGTTTCAACCAACCTCAGATGTAATTACTTCCTTTTCTAATGATATATGTCATAATTGCAAAATTTCTTGAGGTAATTTGGAAGATGTTCAAAATCAATTGGATAAGTTGACTTCAGTTGTGTCCAAATTAATTCATAATAAATCAAAGGCTGTAGGGATGGAGGATCTTAAGGTACATACAGAAAAATTATTGGAAACAATAAATCAAGGTAAAACCAGTCCAGCCAAATAAACTAAGAACATGATATCAGTTATTCAGGAAGATTTTGTTTTGTCCATCCAGAAATTGAAGGAAGAATGAAGTAATGCTACTAAAAATTACATTTTGCCTCTTAGTAAAAAATTAGATCTGCCTAATAGTAAAGTGGACCTGCAACTTAATTTGATCAAAAATGATCCAAGAGACTTCAAAGTACATTTGACCAACCCCTTGGGGAGTACAACAGTGGAACAAAAACCTACCAGAAAAACTTCCACCCCTTATGCACAACCCTTAAAAGGAATGCAGAGGAGTGACACTTTCAGGCCTAGTCCTACCCCTGAAATGGAAAAATCCCTTATACGTTTACCCACTATCTCTGAATGGCCTAAGTTCTCTGGTGAAGGAGAATACAAAAAAATAAATTTCATCAAATTTATTGAATATACCATAAATTCTTATGACCTTCCAGGAACTATAGCTGTAGTCAGACTTCCCAGGCTCTTTGAAGGAGTAGCTCTAGATTGGTTTATCAGCAAGAGAGAAGAAGTAGGATCTTTACCATGGAATTCTTGGAAAATTTTAATCAAGGAACAGTTTTGTTCTAGGATGTGGAAAAGAAAAATGATGAAGAATTTTTAAAATTTCTTATTTGACCCCTCCAAAGATAAACCTCAAAAATGGTGTTTAGAGCAAAGGAGGAGACTAGACTTCTTCTACCCAGATGCCGATAAGAAAGAGGTTAATGAAAGAATTCTTAACCTGTGTTCTGGTCATCTTAACTATGGTTTAAGATGCAAGATGAATATGGATGCTGACTTACAAAATCCAATAAATGTGCTAAAGGAAGTAATAGATATGAATGGATTGTATAAAAAGGCTCCCTATGGCCCTAAAGAGAGCTTTAATACCAAAACAATCAGGGAAAAACCTCCTTATATGATTTTCCCTGATAATAAAATACCTACTGATAATGAGGATAAGATACCTTCAACGTGTTGGAACTGCAACAAAACTGGGCACATGAGGCAAGATTTCCCATTACCAAAAAGAAGAATAGCAGTCATGGAAGGAGAACCAGAAAATGAGGAGAATCTGAATTATAAAGAAACAGCTGAAACTGAAGGATCAATATCAGAATGTGAATTGATAATTACAAATCCTATAATTGTAATCAAAGGTGATATAGGTTCTTCTGTAGAGATCAAGAAAATTCATGGAGACTCCAGTTTACCTCATCATTGTGACCCTTCCATAATGCCTAGAAATATAACTCAAGCTAAACCATTAATAGTGAAACCCATGAGTGGTAAAATTGATACTACAGGCCAGACTTGCTATGAAATAGGACTTTATAAAGAAAAACCAACAAGGTTATTACTAGATATTGGGGCTTTTTGCTCATGTGTCTGTACTGATTTCATGAAAAAATGGGATCCCACATGGAAAGATCACCTTCTGCCCATCCCAAACGCCAATTTTAGCTCTTCCAACTCAACTATGAGTGCTATTGGAGTATGTACTGCCTCCATAGTACTTCCCCACACCAAAGTATTCCTGAGGATTCAAGTGGAATTTGTAGTGTTACTTAATGGGGTGTGTGCATACCTGATAATAGGAAATGATACTTGATGCCTTTATGGTATAGATTTGTTACAAAGTAAAGGAATACACTTTAATGTAGGAGGAAACTGGGACAAGAAATCCAAGATATGTACTATCCAAACCTATTTCCCCTCCTCCACTTATCAAAAACACTTAGAAAAATTTAATCAAGAATCCTTTTCTCAAGCTGCCCTGGATAAGAAACTTTCTGAAGAACAGAAGAAAGATATACTGATCATTTTTTTTGAGAATGAAAACAATTTATGTACCAAAGATCACCCCATTGGTAATATCAAAGGGCATCACATGGTTCTGACCTTAACCATCAAACCTCCTTACCCACCCAAATTGCAGAGACCTGCCTATCCTTCTAGTCCTAAATATAGGTTGGCTATGGAAGAGAATATTCAAGAATTTAAAAATTTGCAAGTACTAAGGAAAGTGGGACACAATGAGCAAGTAGATATAAACACTCCTGTTATAATAGAATGGCATAATGGTAAGTCAAAAATGGTTCAAGAATTTAGAATGTTGAATAACTATACACCAGCAGACTATTATCCTATTCCCTGGATTGACCATTCTCTGCATAACTTGTCAAAAGCAAAATACATCACTACTATGGATATGCTTAAAGGATTTCACCAAATACCAATAAGCCCTGAAAGTAGAAAATCTATGAGAATAATCTGTCACCTAGGTATATATGAATAACTCAGAATGCCTTTTGGCATAAAGAATGCCCCATAAAACTTCCAAAGAATGATTGATACAGTTATAGGAACTTACATCAGGAAAGTATGGATGATTTTTTATATAGATGATGTCATTATATACTCTGATGACTGGGAGACTCATATGAATCAGGTCACATTATCCCTCCAAAAAATCACCAAAGTAGGACTAAAAGTACCCATGAAGAAATGAAAATTTGGGTATGTAGAACTGAAAGCTCTGGGACATATGGTTTCTGGACTAACTCTAGCTGCTGATCAGAATAGGATAGCTGTTTTGATGAAGAGACCAATGCCTCAGAATAAAACAGAGCTGATATCCTTTGTTAGTTTCTGTAGTTATTACAGACAGTATATCTCATATTTTGCATTTCTAAATAAAAGCTTGTATGAAATATGCAACAACAATGCTCTATTTGAAAGGACTCATGAGAGGTGCAAAGAATACAAAGAATTTTAAATAGCTATGACTTCTTCCCCAGTACTAATTCAACCAGACTACTCAAAGATATTTAAAGTATACATTGATGCTTTTATGGATGAATTAGGAGCAGAATTAGTAGAGAAAGCTGTAACTTTTATATCCAGGCAGAGAAAAGATGCTGAAAAAAGATATGGAGCAAGTCAAATGGAATGCCTTGCTCTACTATGGTCTTTGGAAAAACTAAACTATTACTTGGAAGGTACAAAATTCCAAGTAATTACAGACTGAAATGCTGTAAGGAACCTAATGAACATGAAGAACCCCTAGTAGGCATATTCTCAGATGGCAAATTTCTATACAAAAGTACAGAGGCCAGATGAATATTTTTCATAAAGCTGGTGATATACACCAGAATTCTGAGAGTTTAAGTAGAAATGATTTACCTCATGATCCCAGAAACCCAGCTTATGATCCAGAGTATCATGATATATTTTCCATCCTGAATATAAATCTCCTTGCATTAGAAACTCCAATCATGGGAATTAACATATTTGAACTAGATACTGCTTACTTTGACTTAGTAAAGAAAGACTAATCCCCTGATCTTAAATTATAGATCACTATTATGGAATGTGAGTATCCAGAAGCAGCTCTGATTAATAGGTTACCTGCTTCACTCCTCAAACCATGAAAAGCTGGAATATTCACTCTGTGGGATGGTCTCCTATATTATAGGCACCAAAACTCTAGTATACTAACCATAAGTAAAAAATATCACACACAGCATATATCAAAAGAATTCTATGATAACTTCTCCTCAGGAAATCCGTCTACTGATAGGAACCTAGAAAAGGTAAAACAGACAGCTTGGTGGATAGGTTGGAGAGAAGCCAACATTGGGTATGTTGCTAGTTGTGAGACTTGAAAGACATCCAATAGAGCTACTGGCAAGAGATTTGTACTTCTACAGAGATTTCTGAACCCAAAAGATAATTATTAACATGGAATTTGTTACAGGACTACCCCCAGGTGGAACAAAATCCTATAAATCTGTCCTGGTAATGGTAGATGGGTATTCTAAGAAATAAAAGTTTTTACCTAACCACAGAGAAGATACTGCTATAGATGTGGATTTGCTAGTTTGGAATAGGATTATAGCTGATTTAGGTATACCAAAAGTTATAATCAGTGACAGAGACCCCAAATTCACTTCTGAATTCTGTAGGAATTTAAATGATATATTGGAGACTAACCTAGCCTTTTCTACTTCATACCATCCTCAGACTGATGGTTTAGATGAGAGAATGATACAGAATCTAGAAGATATTTTGAGAGGATTCTGCAGTTTTGGTCTTGAATACAAGAATTTAGACGGATACTTCAATGACTGGGTAAGTTTACTCCCAGCTCTAGAAATGGCTTATAATAGTAGTAAGCACTCTACTACTGGGAAGTCCCATACATATTGGAAAGAGATGGATTCAAAAACTCCCTAGGAATAACTTAAACCAAAACTTAGCCACTATTCACCCTGCATCTCTTGGTTTCAAAAAAATGATAGAGCTAGAAAATAATCATGCCCAGAAATGCATGAAATATGCAGTGCAATATAAAAAATAGAGATAGGATAAAACACATACAGAACCTGATTTTGAGATAGGAGATCAGATGTTGATATCCAATACCAACTTTAACAACCTAGCTGGAAATAGAAAATTTAATCCAGCCTTTGTGGGAACTTTTCTTATCAAAGCACTACATGGCAAAAATGCTGTAGAAGTAATTCTGAGGGAAGAATTATCAAGGAAGGTGAGTTCTGATTATGTATTAAATAATTGGAGTAAGGTCATGATATTATTTTTACTCCTTATTTTTGAATTTCAGTTGATTTACTAAAATAATTACTTAAAAATATAAGTCATGGGTATTCATGTAATATTTTTACATCATTAATTTTCTTCGTATGTCACAAAAATATTGATGTCTATAAATTCTCATAGTAGTATATTAAATTATTTTAATATAATTTTAGAAGTATTAATTATCTTATTTTCGACATTTTTGGTACTTTGAATTATATTTAATAAAAAATAGGTATAAAGGTTTTTTAAGTATTTTATATAATTTTACGTATTTTTAGACTTTCTAATATCCACGGGAAATTTATTACATATTTAGAATGTTCCCATGTAGGTTTTAGCATATTTACGCAGTACCTAGGTTTCTCAGGCCGCCTGTCACTTTGTCAACCCATAGTCCCGCGGCTGCATACTTGTCAGAGGCCCAGGGCTGTGTACACGGCTTTGAAAGACTGACAGAGCTGTAGCTCAGCTGCGCGCGGGTGTATTGGCTGCTGCGGCTGCGTGCGGGAATTGTGACAGAACAGGTTTCCGTCTGTAACTCCTAAAATAAACACAACACCTCAATTCTGACTGAACTTTAGGGGTGAAATCTATACGTGACAATACATGTGAAATATTTAATTGGCCAAGAAGTTCAATAGTGGTACCGTGGTTTTTTGGTCTTTCTATCTTTAATTTTTTGAAAATAATAGGAGTTGGATTTCAAGGGTGGGTTCAGTGAGTGACCCTCCCTAATTTCGAGTGGAAAATCTTTTTTTGCAACAATATTTATGGTTTTCCTACTCCTTCTTAGGTTAATTCTATTATTATTTTTTTTATGTTATTTCTGTTACTTTTTCGGCTTTCTCTGAAATATTAGAAAGCTGACATTCCTAGTGAAAATGAAGTCAGAATTCATGAATTCTGTGAAATGGAGGAGTCATGGTCAGCAATATAATTTATCAAAATTCCCACAAGCAGAAGCAGCAACTGATAGATCCACGCGCAGCTGAGAAACAGCACTGTTGCCCCTTCCACCCATCCTGAAAAGCTGAGTACCCAATCCCAACCATCTGGCAAGTACGCAGCTGCCAGACTATGGCAGACAGGCTGACAGAAAGCATGAGAAGCTGAGGTACTGCGTAAAGGTACTACTACTGATACAGGGACATACCACATATGTAATAAATGTCCTGTGGATAGTAGGTACTCTAAAAATACATGAAATTATATAAAAAATACTTGAATAAAAATTATAAATATTTTTGAAAATATAATGAGAAAATAACAAAATTTCAAAAATCAGATGACTAAAGATCGAGAAACATCTTAAAATCTTTGAATATACAATTGTGAGAAATTCAAGATATCAGTATGTCTGTTGTGGAAAGCAAGAGAGAAATAATCCCCTAGTTGTCCTTGAGTTCCGTTATTGATGTTCCTAGCATCTGTAAGGATAAGGATGCTCCAGGAGAGAGGGAGAGAGATAGTGAGATGAATTTCCTTTCCTTTCCATATCCTTCATCAATCTATCCACACAATCCAATTAAATACATGTATATCTGTCCCTCGCCTGTACAAGCTAGGGTTGGGAGAGTAGACTTTATACCCACCATCTCAACCCTATCCTAAGTACAAGCGCAACAACCAATAGAAAAGAAATCCTAGAAACCAGAACTCTAGCCTAACCCTAACCCTTTCCCATACCGCAACCACCCTCAAGCCCGCCCACTGTTACACACACCTGGTTTTTCCTTCTCATGATGCAGCTCTCCACTGCACCCTATTCAGAGCCCCCTGCTTTGTCCGTATCTGCCCACCATGCCATGTGATTTCCTGCCCCGCGGGTTGGCCCACCTTTGCGCGCGCCTGGCCTGTTCCTATAGCCTTTCCCATACCACAACCACCTTCAAGCCCGCCTAAATTAAACACACCTGGTTTGTCCTACTCATGATGCGGCCCTCCGCCGCGCCCTACTTGGAGCCCCCCATTTTACCTGTATCTGACTGGCCGGCCGCATGATTTCCTGCCCCACGGGTTGGCCTGGTTGCGCGCGCCCAGCCTGCTCCCATAGCCTTAATTTCCCCACTCTATCCTCCCAAAATAGAAACCCGGGCATGGTTCCCAATCCAAGGATATATAACAACACCACACCCCCCGGAGATCTTCCAACCGTTCCCTCAACCATACCTGCCTTTACCCATTACAACTGTCCATAGAAAAGAAAACAGATAATCCAGAGATGCAAATCCAGACCAGAGAAGGAAAGAGAGAAAAAAAGTTTTTTTTTTATGCAGTACTCCGCTCCTTGTGACGCCTTGTATTCTGCCATTCATTGCAGGGCTTTTCCTTGCATATAAAGACCCATCATTGCGCCACGCCTGCATTCTTGAAAACCTCTGTTTGTCCCCCCCACGCCTGGCTGCTGTCCCGGTGGCTTGCAACCTTCTGCTCTGGCGGGAGATAGACTTGCATGACCTCATCCAATCCCGCAGGGGTCGTTTCCACCAGCTGTGGTGTAAAGTATAAGAGGGCCACCCTCCTATTTGTCCTTGAGTTTGGAAGGAAATGATCTCAGAGTCTGTAAGCTTAAGGATGCTCTTTTTTTGTTCAGAGTGAGAGAGGAAAAAGAGATTTAAAAAAAAGATGTTGAATTACTTCCCTTCCTCTTCTTTTCCTTGTCCCCAGATCCAATGGTAAGATAAGATAAGATACTCCCAAGAGCTGGGGTAGAGTGTGCAGAATTTATGCCCACCCTCTCAACCCTAACCTAAGTTAAAGCGCAATAACAGCTCAACAACAAATGTAAAAGAAACCCTAAGCCCAGAACCCTAGCCTAAACCTAACCCATTCCCTGCCTTCATACCATTAATCACATCCAGTTTCTCCTTCTCATGACACAGACCTCCGCAGCACCCTACTTGGAGGCCCCCACTTGTCCGTATCCTCTTTGTGCGCCGCTTGATTCCCTGCCCTGCGGGTCAGCCTCCGCTAGCGCGCGCCCGGCCTGCCCACATTGCCTCAATTTCCCCTCCCTAATTCCCTAAACTAACTGCCCCCAAACCTGGTTGGGCTGGATTCATTCTTGGGTCCGTAATGGCCAAGGGGGCCGCGGCCCGCCACACCCAATCAAGCCCAACCCATGCCCAGTGTGCCAAGCCCTGCGGTGTCTACTGCTGAGCCCGCTGCAGCTTCTGCTGAGCCTGCAGCAGCCACTGCTGAGACCGCGCTCATCCAAGTGCTGAGCCTGACCTACCAAATGCTGAGTGCACCGACTGCAGCGCGCTTCCCAATCAAAGACTATATAACAACACCACACCTTTTTCCCAACCTTCATTCCAGGAGCATCTTTAGTTGCAAAAGCCCTTGCAAACCCAACTTCCTTCTCACCAGCAATACTGTTGATGCCCCATCCCTTCCCATTTGGCACCTGAAGCCCCGTTGCAAGTCTGTGTTGAACCAATGCCATCATCTCCGCTAGCTGTGATGTCAATGGGCCCATTTTTGGCCCATCCATCCCGCACTCCCTGGGATCCACGTCCTTCCATTTGGCATGCATCCTTCCCGCCATCAAAGAGATCCAAATCTGGTTGCAATCCTCCAATGCATGGCCCTTTCCTTCCACCACCACTCCTATCCTCTCCACAAGATCCTTTGGCTGTTCATTGGTTCCCAAGCTGTGTGCAATACCTGCTCCCATGCCCTTCTCTGCAAGACTACCCTGCTTCCCATCAACTCCCAAGCCATGCGCAATATCTGCTTTGCATTCCCTTGTCCTCGCTTGATTCATAGCAACAGGCTGATCCAACTCTGCCAAGACCTGCTTCCCCAACACGTATCCTGTCTCTGATGGGGGAACCAATCCCGTGTTTGAATCCATTTTTGGGTTCTTGCATCCAAACCACCAATAGCCATCATTGTTGCCATACGTGCACACCTGGGGGGCAGGCGCGCTAGGGAGATGGAGACCATTCAAATAGATCTTGAGGTCCCTTCCCAACTCTGCAAGTTCACTAACCCAAGGGAGGCTTGCCAATGGTGGGGCTGGAGCACACACTGCTGCGCAATCCAATCATGCTTGCCACTGGACCCCGCCACGGGTGCCTGCCTTGTAATCCAATTCTGCAAAATCCTGTTCTGCTTTCAACCAGACCCCACCGCCCGCGCCTGCATTGTCATCCCATTCCACTTGCAACCAGAACCCGCCGCACATGCCTGCCTTGTAGTCCAATTATGCGGATTGTTTGAAATTGACTTCCCCAAAGTAAGGCTTGCGCTTCCCCCACCTTTCCAGCTTGTCCCCCTTCAGTTTTGGCCAATCAAGTTTTTGGTAGCCTTCCATCTCTTCCACGTCCCAAAGCTCTTCTGCATCCATGATGAACAGGATAACATGTCGTGCCTTGTTGGAATCCAATGCGCCTTCAGCGTCTGCAATCACTTCATATTGTGAGATGAATGGCTCCATGTCTGTGGTGTGGAGTCAAATGTGAGGGTAATCCTTTGGGTCAATTAGTAGATGGTGGGAGGAGGAAGAAGAAGGAGAAGCAAAAGCTGGTAGGATCTTGAGTAACTTCAAGAAACTTGAGAAAAAAGAAGTTCCTGGCGAGACCCCCAGATGTGGAAAGCAATAGAGCAATAATCCCCTAGTTTTCCTCAAGTTGCGGTATCAATGGTCCCAGCATCTGTAAGGATAAGGATGCTCCAGTAGAGACAGAGAGAGAGAGAGAGAGATAGAGAGATGCATTTACTTTATTTTCTGTATCCTTTGCGATATCCCTCCCTCCATCCATCCATCAATCCATCCCATCCATCCATGTATATCCCTTCTTCCCCTGGACAAGCTGGGGTTGAGAGCGTGGACTTTATAACCACCCTCTCAACCCCATCCTAAGTACAAGTGCAACAACAAATAGAAAAGAAATCCTAGAAACCAGAACCCCAGCCTTACCCTAACCCTTTCCCATACCGCAACCACCCTCAAGCCCGCCTACCATTACACACACCTTTTTTTTCCTTCTAATGACGCAGTCCTCTGCTGCGCGCTACTTGGAACCCCCGGCTTTGTCCATTTTGGCCCAGCAGGCCGTGTGATTTCCTTCCCTGCTGGTTGGCCCATGCTTCCCTGCGCCTGGCCTGCTCCTATAGCCTTTCCCATGCCGCAACACCTTCAAGCCTGCCTACCATTACACACACCCTGTTTTTCCTTCTCATGATGCAGCCATCAGCCGCGCCCTACTGGGAGCCTCCCGTGTTATCTGTATCCGCCCAGGACCCCACTTGGTTTCCTGCCCTGCTCTTGCGCGCACCCTGCCCGCTCCCATAGCCTTAATAGCCCCACTCTATCCAGCCAAACTAGCCACCCGCAGCATGGTTCCCAATACAAGGCTATATAACAACACCAAACCGTGAAATACTGAGGAAACTGAATATTATAATATATTACATTTATTCCCATAGCATATATTTTCAATTGATTATTTGAAGTAAATCAACAAGATTTTGAAAACAATGACCAAAATCATCATTAGGATTTTGCTCCCATCAGCTAATACATAATGAGAACTCATCTTAAAAAAGATGACCTGTAGGAATTTCTAATAAGAATATATAATAAAAACCTGGGAATATTTACTAAGGATAATTAATGGGATAATTATCATGTGGATAAATAGGTGTTATTCACATTCCAAAACATCAATCAAAAAATAGAATAATTCCCATACCCTGTAGAATTAGATGCTACGCGTGTAATAGCACCAATAAAACATGATGAGTTATCACTGTTTACCCTGCTAGCCTTAGAAACCTTCCCTTTGAGCTCCTGTAGCCCCAAGAAGGACAAAATTGGGACCCAAAAAGCTATAAATAAAGAGCTCTTTTAATGTTATTGATACCCCAGACCCAGTTAGATTTACATCCAGACGCCTGCCAAGGTAATCAAATATTTATAAGAGATGATTAAGTGATTTATGAATCTATTCTGATTAATATTATCTGTCCCAAAACCTTTTTTTATAAATTTAAAGTGCTGAAAAACCTTTTTACCCCAGATACAGGTTAAACCCATCAATACACATCCAAAAAAGGTACACAAAGAAAGAAATAACATACCAGTGAGTTTATTATGTTTTTTATGTCTTGGAAGGTTGGTTGAAAATCTCTGCCACTCCATAATATATTTTATATATTATCTTTGGGCCATATCTGCTTTAAGAATATAAATTAAAGGTTCCAAAGTAACCAGGCCTACATGTTTTCAAAGTGATTTCCGTGTAGAGAAGGTGTTAAAGATCCCCAATATTATTGTGGGCTCTCTTTTAATTTAATTAAGAATAAATTTATTAATTTTGATTGATAATAATAAATTGTAACCAAACCATTCAACCTTGCAATTTCTTTATCCAAATACTGTATTGATTTTTGCTGCATTTATTGAATGATATACTTATTATTTATTCTATTACCTCTGGTAGATAAAAAATACCAAGGGCCTGGGAATCCAGGAGGCTGAAAGTCAAAATCACCCCAAGGCCAAAGAGGGCCAAGATCCCAAGGATTTTGATCCTGATCATCAGCCAGATCAATGTTTTTTATAGGAGTTTGGGTGGATTGACAATGATCAATGATGAGCTGGGATGAAGAGTAGGAATGTTTCAAGGCGTGTGCACCCTTGGAAACAAAAACTCAGTGCCAAGGGCAAAGAGGGAGAGTTGAATGCAGGGCCTGGGGAATTGAAAATCCCAGGTGCCCTTCCTAGACCGCTATACTGTATGCAATTGGGCGTTTCATTTGAAAAAACACCATGAGGTGGCTTTTCCTCCCATGCAATCACAAATCAATCATCACCTGCGTTGGGGTGCAAAAGACCGCAAGCTATCCCAATGCAACACCTGCATTCATTTATGAGGATTTTTAGGTTAAGTAGATAGTGGATTATGGAATTAGAAAGGGCCAGATCTTCCAAAAAATTGTTGTGAGAAGGTCTAGCTTAAGAGTTAGAATGTGTCAGATATTCCATAGCAGTGCCAACGTGGCACCAAACCAAGGAGGAACATGTTTAATAAGGCAAGTCTCACCTGGTCCCCCAAGTTTTCTTAAGAATTGAAAAAATAAAGGGGTGTGAAAAATTGTTTTTGCAGAGTGACCCATTCCATCCCATCTTTTGAACCTTAACCCAAAATATGGTCAAACAATTTGTGTGCACTTGCGGCCTCTTTGGAGATCTATTTTACAATGTTTTGAATGATTCTGAAAAAAGTGGGAAACTACTTCATTGGTCAACAAGAAAAAGACATCTAGCTTCTGATAATCAAGCTAAGAAGTTTGAGATATCAATCTGTGAATTGGATAATCTCAAGTTGAACCAACCATTGGTAATCCAACCACCTAATTCAAGAGATTCAGAAATTGATCCTAGTAAAAAAGGAGATGCCCCAAGTTGTGTTTCTGATCCACCATCAAGGATTTATGGTATATTGATAGACTTCACACTCTCTTAAGATGCATTGCCATTGGTTTTTTTTCTTTTTTGGTTCTTGAACACAGAAATGATTTTGTATCACATCATATGGCTCTATCTTGTGTGCAGTCTTAGCCATCATAGATTTTGGACTGCACATGACTTAATGGTTTTAATAATTTCACATTTTTCCAACCCCAAAGCCACTGATGAAATAGAAATGGCCATTTCACAGGATGTTACAAAAATTCTGAAGCATCATAAATTGACCCAATGTCAGCTTGCTACTATATACAGAGCAAAACTGTCAAATAGTAACACAAAATATGAAAAATAAGAACACCTCAATAAACAAAGTAATGAGTGGGAAATCCATAAATATTATTACCCAAATGGATTCCTCACCAAAATTAGGTAGGGTCACTCACTGATCCCACCCTTGAATTCCAAGTCCTTATATTTTTAAAATAATTAAAAGGAAAAGTACTAAAAATTACAACACTACACAAGGAAATATGTTATTCCCGCGCGCGGCCCCGCCAGCAGCAGGATCCCACGTACTAGAGACCCCCGCGCAGCTGATTTTGCCATGCACGCAGCGGATGCTAGCCCGCGCGTACACGCCGAAATGTGTTAGGTCACAATTCCCGCGCGCAGCCCCGCCAGCAGCAGGATCCCATGTACTAGAGACCCGCGCGCAGCTGATTTTGCCATGCACACAGCGGATCCTACCCCGCGCGTACACGTGGAAATTTGTTATGTCGAAATTCCCCCCCCGCAGCCCCTCATCATTACATAACCCTATGTACTAGCAGCAGCAGGATCCCACGTACTAAAGACCCGTGCGCAGCTGATTTTGCCACGCACGCAACGAATCCTACCCCGCGCGCATCTGTACTACTGATCCCCGCGCCTGGATCATTCGTGACTAATCTGACAACCAGGTACCGCTCAGAAGAGCTACAACCTAGTTAGGGTTGCCTAGTATATGTAACAAACGAACATATGCATTAATAATGATCTAAAAAGATCAAAACTTAAATAAAATTAATGAAAATTAAGTTTTAAACATTTTTTAATAATAAATCAAAGATCAAGGACTACCACGTAAACCACCAATCTTGATCTTTTAAGACCACAAAACACTACAAGAAGTGTTCATAAAAATTCTTAAAAATTATCTAAATGATCAGTAGATGACGGACAATCAGTAAACATCCACATCCGCACGCTTCAAAGCAATATCAATAGTACAAATAAAGGATGAGTACAGAATGATCAAATTTACACCATAACTAATTAACATATCCTGTGGCTAAAAAAGAACAGAAATACAGCAGATCTAAGGACAGCTGATTGACAGCACCAAGGAGACGTGATAATCTTTCCCTGACTAGCTTTCCAGCCTCAGCCCACGAGCAGAACCCTCTCTACGCGCCCTGAGAAGACCAAAATCACCCCAAAAATGTATTTATACAGAACTCTTTGGATCCATTATTCAATCAGCTTACCAGGAATTATTTATTATCAATCAAACACGTGTAATTTTTAATCAAGTGCTTATATTAAGATAGAAAATTGATTTATGACTTAGTATGCAGTAGTATTATTTTACCTTTATAACCAATCAACAATTGAAGTTTAGTTGAGAAATCTACCCCATCTGCTCTGAAAACCTTCCAATTATTCCAGGATTTTCGTGTTAAAGTGCTCAGAGTGAGTGTTTCCCTTCCTGTCTAGGCCGCTTGAGCTGTTAAGCCTGGCCAAAAGTGGAATAAGTCCTTTCTGAGGCACCCATATTTATTCCAAGGTTCTTAAAAACTGCCTAAGGAGGCCCCTTGAAGAGAGGTTGCTAGTCTGTAAAGATCCCCAGTAGTATAATACTGTGGCCCCTCTTTTATATTATATTGAAAACCCTTTACTACCAAACCAATTAAACCTTGCAACTGCTCTTATTTGAGATTCTAAGCGTTTATTATTGGAATAATAATTATTATTATCATTCCAGCATTTTTATCACTCTCTGTAGCTAAAGGACTGCAAGGTTCCTGGTATCAGAGAGCTGACACCCCAGATGTTACAATTCACATTTTCTGTCCAAAAGGCTTCACACTTTATCCAATTGAATCTTAAAAATAAATTTGTGAATATTGAATAACTTCAATCTCCTCAAAAGGTGAAATTGATTTAATTAAACCCCAGGGAAATCTCCCACCTTCAGTTTGACAAAAAATTCCCATCAAAAACATCACGCCTCTCCAGTCATCATTCAAAATTATCTTTGAAAGTCAGAGTTTTTCTGAGTGGCTTCAGTGGTTCCTCAGCCTTCCAGCTGTTGAAGATTCAATCAAGGAATGGACCAGAAGTGTTTTTCAAGCATCCCAAGATTTGGTGTTTGATTATTGGCAATTGCCTGGGTTGAAAAAGACAAATGGGTATAAAATTGAACCACATGCCAGAAGTCAATATCTGGAGCTAACTTTCAGCTTATATGTGGAATGCTTTAATCCATATCCAAAAAAAATTTCTGGAAGGCAAAAATCTGTGGGTGTTTTGGCTCTTACCTGCCTTGACATTCCACCCAATTTTTGGAATCAAACACACAAAATTTTCCTTGCAGGGATTATTCCTGGACCCAAATGGCCAAATATGACAACAATTTCCAACATACTAGGCCCTTTGATTGAAAGATTTCTGGTACTGAGCATTGGCAAGATGATTTCAACATACAGGTACCCCGTGGGTTGTAAGGTTTGATCCAGATTAGGGGCCCTTACACCACATAAAATAGGGCGTCACCCATATGCAGGTGGCAAGTTTTTCCTCACCTCTATCCAAGCTATATCTCAAAAATTATCTCTGTTTTATCTTCAGTTTATATCACCTCCCCCCCTCTGTCATTGACAGATGTTGTTACATCACGCTCAACTCTACATCCACCTCTCCTTACCCTACTAAACCTTCAATCCTCTCTGGTCCTGGACAGCATCCATGAGTGGAGTTCAACTAACATTTCTCCAGCAAGTTCCAGGTGCAAGTGTGAAACCTGTTAAAGCTCCTAATCATAAGAACTGCTACCTCCAATTACATAACTATGTAATCAGTGCATTCGGAAAATTAACTGAGGATTGAGCAACCAACTCCAACATACTGTTGGAGTAAAAAATTCACTTTTTCAACCATCAGGTTGGATTGAGCATTGTATTGCCCGTCAAACCAGGGGATTAAAATTCTCTTGCGCAAAAATAGTTTTAAATAAAATCATAGAGATCAGTAACCACATTATAGTTCATAATATGACAAAATAAATACAAGAATTCTTTGTGCCTTTGAGAATTTAGCTCACAAGTTGAATTGGATCACAGAAGTTGGATATTTTATTTTCAAATTTATTTGTTCAAATTTATTTTTATTTTGATTTTTTCTCATGGTTTTTTATCTTTTTCTGATTGAGGTACTCATTGGATGATGTGGGGGAAAAGTACATGAGTGGTGTCTGCTGGGAAACCCATCCTGGTATCTCTTGCCCCAATATATATATATATATATATATATATTTGGTTATTTTTTTTCTCTTGTTTTTTTAACTTCTCCTGCTTGAGGGACAAATTGGATGATGAGGTCGAAATGTAAATGAGTGGTATGTACTGGGAAACCCACCCAGCTAAGGAGTGCTCCAGAATGGAGTTGTAAGTTAGGTGGCCAGCATACCACACCCAAGTGCATCATGCCTATGCCCTTGTGAAGTGCTCCAACACAAAGTTACACCCTGGGGAACCAGCATGAAACAACCAATTTCATTATGCCCAAACCCTAGTGAAGTGCTTCAAACCAGAGTTGTATGGTGAGAAGCCAGCGTACAGCACCCTTGTGGTGTGCAAAAAATGGGGTTTTATTCTGGGCAGCCAAGTTACAACACATTGAGTACATCTGGTCAACACCCATGTGGAGTGCAATAAAATCAAGTTGTATGCTGAGGGGCCAAAATATGGTGTATCAAACCTGTCTGGTTGCCTGTCCAAGTTTTGATTGGCAGGCACCTAGGGGGGCTTGGATTGGTCCCCAGGGAGCTTGATTAGTTTGGCTTGAGGGTTTTAAAACTTTGCACCCAATCAAGCTCCCTTTGATGCCAATCAAGCTCTGGTCACACCAAATTGGCCAGCCTCCCTACCCCCCAACTTCCAATGGGTTTCCCCCCCCAAATATTATTACATGTTTTGTGGAGCAATCTGACCAGCTTTGATGTGCACCAAAATTAAATTTTCCAGGCGCCAGACTTATTTGGCCAGGCAAAAAGTCAACCTTGGCCTGGCTTCAAGGGCTCTTTCATTGGCGCCAAGATCACTTGGATCAAAGCCATAGGAGCTTTAAAAAAATGGGGAATAAATTTTGGAGTCACCCAGATGCGCTTTATACACCATGAAATCCTGTTTTCAAGGCCTTTCCAAGGTTTTCAGCATGAATCTCCTACACCTTATTTGTCAGCTTGCTACTATTGCAGAGCAAGCTGCAAAAGTAACCAAAATAACATAAAAATAATAATAATACAATTAACCTACAAAGGATTGGGAAAACCATAAATATTATTACAGAAATAGATTTGCAACCCAAAATTAGGTAGGGTAACTTACTGACCCCAACCTTGAAATCCAACTCCTTATATTTTTAAATAACTAAGGAAAGAAAAACCAAAAAACGACAGCACCACCATTGAGCTTTTTGGCAAATTCAATATTTCACACGTATTGTCACGTACAGGTTTCACACCTGGAATTCAGTCAGAATTGAGGTGTTGTGTATATTTTAGGAGTTACAGACGGAAATGTGTTTTTTCACAATTCCCGCACGCAGCCGCGGCAGCCAATGCAACCGGGCGCGGCTGAGATACAGCCCTGTCACTCCATCAAGGTTGTGTACGCAGACCTGCGCCTCTGACAAGTACGCAGCGGCGGGACTAGGGGTTGACAAAGTGACAGGTGGCCTGAGAAGCTTGGGTAATGTGCAAACATGCTACAACCCACACGGGAAAATGCGACATATGTAATAAATGTTCCCATGGATAGTAACTATTCTAAAAGTACATAATATTATATAAAAATACTTAAATAACCCTCATACATATTTTTTATTAAATATAATTCAAAGTACCAAGAATGTCGAAAATAAGACAATGACAACTTCTAAAAATATGTCAAAATACTTTAAGATACTTTTATGAGAATTTCTAGACATCAATATCTTTGTTACATACTAAGAAAACTAATGATGTAAAAATATTACATGAATTCCCATGAGTTATATTTTTAAGTAATTATTTTAGTAAATCAACTGAAACTCGAAAATAAGTCAATATCATGACTTTACTCCAGTTATTTAATACATAATGAGACCTCACCTGAAATCAGGATGTCCACAGAAATGTCTATTAAAATAATCATTAAATTACTGGGAACACTTACTAAGGATAATTTATTAAATAATACATAAATAGGACAGATTAGTGTTATTCACACGTCCTAATATCAATTATAAAGTAGAATAATTCCCATACCCTGGGAAATTGGATGCTACCCTTGCTAAAGCACCAAGGAAACGTGAAAGGCTACCACTGATTACCCTGCTAGCCTTATTGTCCTTCCCTTTGAGCTCCTGTACCCCTCAGAAAGATGATATTGGGACTCCAAAAGCTATAAATAAAGAGCTCTTTTGAGGATATTGATGCGCAGAGACCCAGTTATATTTATATCCAGACACCGTTCCAAGGTAATCAAGTACTTATAAGAGATAAGTAAGTGATTTATGGCTTAGTCTGATCAATAATATCCATCCTCAACCTCTTTATATCAATTTAAAATGCTGAAAAACCTTATAACCCCAGTATACAGGTTTAAACCCATCAGTGCATGTCCCAAACAAATACCCTAAGGATTTAATAATATACAGGTTAGTTTTATTATCCTTTCTCTTTCGTGGAAGCTTGGTTACAAGGCCCTGCCACTGTACCATGTATTTTATATACATATTATCTTTGGGTTAAATATCCTTCAAACTAAAGAGCCCAATGTAACCAGGACTACGTGTTTTCATACTGAAATCCCTGAAGAGAGGTGTTAAAGATCCCCCATATAATTTTGTCCCCTCTATAAAAATATTTAATAATGCATTTATTCATATTGATTTATAAAAATAAATCATAACCAAACCAATTAACCTTGCAATCAGCTTAATCCAAATATTTTACGGATTTTTGCTGCATTTATTAAATAATATATTTATTATTTATTCTATCACCTCTGCTAGCTAAAGGATAGCAAGGGTCTTGGCATCCAGGAGGCTGACATTATTTGATGATCACCCAGCAAGCAACACTTTGAAGTGCGTTTGGCTGCCGCTGGTGAATGTAGCTGGAGGTTAAAAGTTACAAATAATCCAATGGGTGGATTTGTAACTGTAACTTTGGAAAAGTCCCCAGGGCCCCAAAGCCAAAAATCCTGCCAATTTGTAACTGTTGTTAAACAAAAAGACTTGGATGTCCAACTGATGAGGATAGTGGAGTTAGACCGTATTGTAGCAAAGCCAGGTAAGGATGAGATAAGGCCAAAACCAGTTTCAAGACTGAAGTAATACAGTAGCGGAGAGTGGATAGTAAGCCTACAAAGGGCATGAGCACATTGTAATAGGAGGAAATTTACATCTCAATTGAATACCTCAATAAAAGTTCAACCCAGATTACCAGGAGGAACCCAGCCACTATAGGTGGCTCTTACTATGAGAGAATCATTCTGGATGATGAAATTGCAAGGTCCTGGAAAAGACCAATTTAAATAGAAAACTGGAGAGCCCCTTGCAGGGGGCCTAAAACTAGAGAGCCCCTCACAGGGGGCCCAAGGCAGTCATGACTTAAGTGGAGGACAGTTATAACTAATCAACCATGGAAGAAACATGAATCAGTGAAAGGTTAATTGAAACATAGTAATAAGAGATAACAGGGGTGATTTACTCATAGAACAGTACTGCTAACAATGTTGATCACTCCAAACTTGAGCAAATATAAAGATAAAGAAAAGAACAAAAGGAAATTGGAGAATGAGGCTATGAGCAGAAAAACCAAAAACCAAAAACCTCCCTTTCAAATAGCCAAGAGAGAATTGAAGCTCAGAAACCATATCAAACTTCCTCCCTTGCAGATAGCCCAGAGAACCTTGAAGCTCAAAGTCAGAAGATGCCAAGACAGAGGCAAGAAAAGTTGCAGAGAGGGCGCAACTGGTGTTGCAAGCAAGGTGCAATCAAAGTTGCAAGTGAAGTTGCAGACAAGCAGCAGTCAAAGTTGCAATAGATAGTGCAGGCGCGGTTGAAAGGTGAATTGGGCAAGCTAAGCCAAAAGATGGAAAGCGCAAGCAATGTTGCAAAAGATGAGCGCCAGCTAAATTGCAACTGAGGTTAAAGCAAGGTTTCTGGTCAAGCAGCAAGGTGGTCAATGTTGCAATAGACAAAGTGAGGAAAGGTGGGAGATGGTGCCGGGATTGATATTGGATGATTGAAGAGGAAAGAGAGGCAGCCAGGTGAGAAGTAAACAAGGTTGAAAGATAGGTGAAAAAAGGGTTGCAGGATTTGAAGTGCAAGCAAGTTGCAACCAATCACATTGAAGAGTGCAAAAAATGTTGCAAAATGAGCAAGCTGAGTTGCAACTTGAGAAGTGAGGAGCCAAAAGAAAGCAATGTTGCAAGCTGATGAGCAATGTCAAGCAGATCAACTCAACAAGATGGGGAGCTTGAGAAGAGCAATTTAAACCCAACATGGTGGGTGATAACAATGGCAAGATGAGTTATGGTAAGACCATGAGGTAGAAAGACAGAAAAAATAGCTTGTTAGTTGATGGATCAAAAAAGCTAGTAGGCAATAACAGAGATCTTGATTGATCTTAGAGAATTGAGATTGCATCAAAATACACTCTAAAGTGATTTTAAGACGGCAAACAAGATCACAGGAGAATTAGAGGGATAATTTGCGCTGGGGAAAATGAGGGGATGCAGTCAAAATTGGAGGAAGAGGCGTCCAGAGGTCAATTTTGAGAGACCAAGATTGAGGAGGGGTCACAGGCGGTGTGGTGCCCCATCCTGGACACCCGGACCGCCTTAAGACCTCAATTCATAAACTGTTGCAAACGTATCGCCCGGCTGGACAACTTATCCTCAGGCTCATCCAACTATTGTTTATCCGCGTCGCGCTCCGCTCCGCGCCGCGCCGCGTCCGCGCCGCGCTGCGCTTCCATTATCCGCGTCGCGCTCCGCATCGCGCTCCGCGCTCCGCGCCGCGCCGCGCCGCGCTCCTTCCGTCCGCGCGCGTCGCGCGTCGCGCAACTTATATCCGTATTGCTTCTCATCTCCGCCGTTGTTATAGAACCTCCTCATCTTTGTTGGTTGCGTGTCTTCATCTTCGTCGTTGCGCCTCCCTTCTCCTCCTTGCTACCGTCGCGCGACGCTCATCCATGATCTACTGAATCCATCCCGACCGCTCCCGCAAGCATTTGGCAGATCCTTGACCAACGCGAGCGACCGCATGGTTGCCTTCCCGTTTCCGCTCTATTTGTAGAATCCGTTGTATATAGTCTAACAGGGCCTCCTGCCCATATAAGGAGGGGCTCTCCCCTGCCTTTTGGCCGACCATTCCATCATCCTGGATCCTATCATCGGAGTATCTCAGATCCTATCATCATAAGCAATTTATCCGTGGGCATCCTTCCCCACTTAATCGAGCAAATTATCCGGGTATATCTATGATTGCCCCTTGATCCTTTGAGCCTCCATACTCAAAAATCTGTCCTTTGTGACCTTGATCCTTATCACCAACCAATAGCCTTGCTGGTTGAAGAAGAATTCCTGTCTGCCTGAATTCTTGAGTGTGTTATACCACTCTGATCCCTTTTTCCGACCATACTGGTCTTGATCTCCCTTGATCATCTTTCTGGAGCCAATCACGTTTGATTGAAGAGGTTTTATTAAGCTTAAAACCTGGAGTGTTATACCTCCCTTCTTCTTTGAGTTTGAATCTCGCCACGCTATTCTTGAGTTCCTTGAGAAGTGTTGGGATATTCTTGTTCAAATTCGTTATTGATTTGCTTCTAGAACTTCATAAACAAATTGCTTTTGTTTTGTTCAGCCTCCCACAGTTATCTGGTACCCTTCAAGCGCTTGATTGCGGAGAGTTGGGCAGGTTCATTGAGAACCTGGAGGTTGGTTGGGGTTGAGTTGATCTTTCCTAATCAGCTGCTGACGACCAGAGTTATTAGCTTGTGGGCGTTGTTACTTACAACTGCCTTGTTCTATTGAACTCTGAACAAACTTTGACTTATTTGTTCAAGTCTTTCCCTGCGCCATCTTGTCTCAGATAGTGTTGTTTCCATTGCTACCGACAACTCTTATCCTCTTCTCTTAGTTTGATTTCTCGTCCATAAGGTTCTGGACATTGATTCCGGTTACATTAAAATATTATTGTAACTCCTAGGAGGGCAGCCTAAACAGCACCTTTCCCCTCCACAGAACTGCCACGGCTTAGCACCGTTTGGAGTCTTACAGCGGATGGAGAAAGGAAGCGACTGAAGTTGGTATCAAAGTCAGAAGGTGATCAATGTCTATATTGACACTGGGAGATCAAGGGACCAGGGGATTGAAACAAGGTAAGGACGGGGTTGCATGCTAATGGATGAGAAAGAGAAGAAAACAAGGTCACAATTAAAGATGGGTACGGACATAACTTATAAATGTCAAGAGACCAAAATGAAGAGGTTCTGACATGAAGAGGGAACTAAAATGGGTTAGAGATAGTAGTTATTTGGTAGGGATAGAGTAGTGGCAGGTGTAGCAATATCATGATTGATATTATCATGGAGATGAAGTATAGTAGTGATTGTAGTAGCGGTAGCAGATGAATGGTTCAGTAATTGGAAGGCTACTGTATGCTAGTGATCCTACTTAGCACACCTATTAGTGTGAGGTGGTAAAGAATAATATCATGATCAATATTAGGATGATGATGAAGGGTAATGGTGATTGCAGCTAGTATAGGTTGCAATCCTACTCAGCACACCTAGCAGTGTGAGGTTATAGAGTATAATTTTGCTACTACTAGTTGGTCTAATGTTGATGTATCCCTATATTCCTCCCTTGCCAAAAGAATTGGAAGCTAATATACTGGAGGAGAGGATTCTTTTGGCGGAAAAAACACAAGTAGCTCAAAGAGATATAGAGGACTGTAAATCTGTTAAACTAAGAGACTCAGATGTACAACTGATGAGGACAGTGGAGTTAGACCGTATTGTAGCAAAGCCAGGTAAGGATGAGATAAGGCAAAACCAGTTTCAATACTGAAGTAATGCAGTAGCAGAGAGTGGATATTAAGCCTACAAAGGGCTTGAGTAAATGGTAATAGGAGGAAATTTACATCTCAATGGAATACCTCAATAAAAGTTTAACACAGATTACCAGCAGGGACCCAGCCACTAAAGGTGGCTCTTACTATGAGAGAATCACTCTGGATGATGAAATTTCAAGGTCCTGGAAAAGACCAATTTAAATAGACAACTGGAGAGCCCCTTACAGGGAGCCTACAACTAGAGAGCCCATCACGGGGGGCCTAAGGCAGTACTGACTATAGTGGAGGACAGTGATAAGTAATCAACAATGGCAGAAACATTAATCAGTGAAAGGTTAAGTAAAATGTAGTGATAAGAGATAACACAATTGTTGTACTCATAGAGAAGTACTGCTAAAAATTTTGATCAATCCAAATTTGAGAAAATATCAAGATAGAGAAAAGAAAAAAGGAAATTGGAGAATGAGGCTATAAGCAGAAAAACCAAAATCAAAGAACTGTATACTTCAAGAATGGGCAGGAAAGGAAAAGGTTACAGCTTGTTAAAAGTTAAAAACCTTGTAAGTTTCCATTAAATTTTTTTCAGGGGCAGCATGGGAGTGTAAATTCCATAGAAGTTACACTTGATGTGTTACAGTGCTTTCCAAACACCCAAAATTGTGTAACTGTAACACCAACCTCCTGTAAATCCCTTTAACTTCTATTTGGAAGGCAGGGGGGAATACAGTTACACATACACCTGGAAGCCAAAGGGTACCTTAGGCTCTGTTCAGCAGCCGGGGTGTAACTTGTGCTGGCGTTCCAAAAAGAAGTTGCACCCTGTATGTCAAATATGTAACATACAGGGTGGTTCAACAAAGTGGATGTGTGCATGCGCATTACTATGCAAACTGTTTCTTGTGGCCCATAATTCTGGTGGGGCCAGAAATTCAGGGTCAACCCTGTATATCTCCCCCTCACATCTGGGTTTGCAGAGAAATTTAAAAATTGGGGTGTGTATTTAAACCCAAAGGTGTATATTTTTGAGGACAAATGTTTTTTTGGGCCTCTCCTGTGGCCATATAAACACACATATATGTGTGTGTATATGGCATTTGTTCACTTTTTCACAGAGTATATTGATCAAGAGTGCAAGTATAGCCATCAATGTGAAATTTTCATGGCACCTCTCAGATTGGGACTGGAGGCAAACATGCTACAAAAATGACTTTTTGCATGAATGAATTTGCCCCTTTTTAAGATTAAGGCTGGAGAAAACCATGCCAGCAAAATGAATTTTCAGGAAATAAACAAAATTTCCCCAAAATATAATCACAAAAAAAATTTACATGTAAAGAGAAAAATGAAAAGAACCAAAATCCTTAAGATCTAATGATGTCAGAGCCATTTTCTCAGAATTAATTTCCTTCATCATCTCCCCAGCTTTAAACTTAATCCATGCAAAGTGTTAAATAATCTCACTATAATGAACAAGCATTGAGTATTCTTGAGGGCTTAACATTTGGATAGAAAGTTTCAAGTCATAGTTGTATAGTTACCTGAATTGATTTTGAGTACCAGGGGGATGGGCAAAAGGGGCTGGATTACAAAGAACACATCTGAACTCACTTCAAAACTGGGTAAAGCATGAAAATGTTGAAAAATGGAGTCAATTATGCCGTAAGATTTGGAATTATCCTTTAAACTGATGATGCTATTCATGGCTCCAACCATGTGGTAGTTGTGTAGGGCCCTACACCGCTCAAATGAGCTGTGGGGCCCATAGAAAACTACAAAGGGCTGTTTCAAACACGCGCAAACCCTGGGGGGTCTTGTAGGAGCCTATTTTTTTGTTGTGGGCTATTCCAATTACTTGTGTTTTTTGTGTCTTTTTACTTTAAAGCTAGTCCATTGAATAGTCCCAGTTTTTTTGTTTTTTATTTATTTATCTATTTATTTGTTTTTTAACCAAAAAATCAACATTTTTTGATTTCTTTGAATTTTTGGTTGATTCCTGTATTTTGGAAGGTTTATTTGATTCATGGGTTATGTTAGTGCCCTTGCATTCCATTGTTTTTTTATTTTTTAATTTTTTGGCTCACCACAGTCCGGTGGCCTGTGGGATGCCACAAGACCTCATTTGAGCCCTGTAAAACTCCACACGGCTCAAATGTAGTTGTATGTAATCCAACACACCGGCTGACCAAGCTGGGTTGGCCGCACAACTCTTTGAGCCATGGGGGGTTGTACAATGCTTGTATTCTACCTTTTGGCATGCCACACGGCCCCTTTTGAAGAGTTTGCATGGCTCAATGAGCCGTGAATTTAAAATTTAACTTATGGAATACACTCCATCACCAATTGAGTAGTTTTTGAGGAAGGTTTCCTGAAAAGAGACAGGGGCGTGTTTCAATTGATCATGCACTGGCTTTGCAGAGTATTCACTTGATGAAACCCATTGTTTATCCTGAATTGGGAACAGTTCATTGATATTGTGCAGTAGATTGTTGAAAAATTTGTCATCTAAAATCTTCTCCAAATCACAAGAGTTGGTTGAGGGTTCAAAAGGGATAGGTTCATGATATGATTGCAGTTGCCTAATGTAGGGCTCAAAATATGGGAGACAGTTGGTACATTGCAGCAATTCCCTCAAGGTTCCTGCTTGACAAAATTTCTTGAGAAAGGTGATTTCCATCTCTCCTTTAAAAAAAATTGCAACAGTCAATACAACGCTTTGCATGAATGTACAAGGTTCAATAGACAAAGGATCATTAACCTAAACAATTATTGTCAGAGGCTTTCAGGAATTGAGTCATCAGATGTTCCATGGGGAATGACTGGTAAGAATGCAAAGGTCCAAATCATTCTAAACAATTGCCTAAGTGCACTACCATATGGTGATTAGGTGCAAGCTGGAATCCCTCAAAGATAAAAAGGCAACCTTTCAGGTAGGACTCAATGTGGCCACGATATCAAGTCATTTGTTCAGCACTTGTTAAACTTTTAAGTGCCAAATTAAAAAGTGAAGTAAGATATGCAAAATTATGCAAGAGAGACCTGGTTTCAGGAATCAAATTAATCCAAATCACTGGTAAGATTAACGGTTGCTGAATAGTAAAAAGGTTCCTCCATTCATCAGCCTTTAATCTTCCAAAGGAGGCTCTCCCAAGCACAGGGATGGCATATTTTATCCAGGTAGGAATCCAGATGTGAGTTAACATCTTGTTAATGAATTTTAAAGCATTTGAATCAATAATGACCTCCTCTGAATTCGGAGTCCAGTCCCCATTCAAACCATCATCAATAGTGAATGGTTCAAAGGGAGCATTGCTGGAATTGGTTTTGGAGTTGAAGTGGGTAGTGAGAATTGTTAAGCCATTATTATCTTTGGTCAGCTGGTGAGTGTTAGTGTTGAGAGTGTGTGCTTGGCTGTCAATTTTGTTTGCTTCTGTGACCAAGGCATCCAATTAAGAGGGAGAAATATTCTGGGTGTCTGGTGAATCAATTTTCCGGTCAGACATCAAAATTTGCAACAATGCCACTGAAACAAATTTAAGAGGAGGTTGTGCATGGAATCAAAAACATGATAGTCAATTATGTTCCAATAATCAAGTTTGAGAAGAGAAGGGTACTGTTGTGGTGTTCTTTTATAGACGCAAGTTGGAATTGGCTGCGGGCTGCGCCCTCAGCAATGGGTGTGGACTCACCGCAGCAAGCCGTGCTGCATGCTCAGCAGCATTTGAATTGGGCTCAGCATCTGGAGAGGCGGGCGGATTGGATTGGATTGGATGGATTGCGCGGATCAAGTGTATGTACCTTGGATATCTGGAATGGTGCCTTGGGCAGATGGGGACAAGGACAGGGGGCTCCAAGTTGGGCACAGCGCAAGGGCTGCTTCATGAGAAGGACAAACCTGGTGTATGTAATGGCAGGCAGGCAATACAGATGGGATATGGGGTATGGGATATGGGTCATGGGATGGGGTTGGAAGGATAGGGTTGGGCTAGGGTTCTCTAATTAGGGGTTTTACTTCATTATTCTTGTTTGCTTGTGGTTGTACCTAGGTAAGGGTTGAGGGGAAGGCTACTTAAGGGCTAGGGTTCTGTAATCAGGGGTTTTACTTCATTATTCTTGTTTGCTTGTGGTTGTACCTAGGTTAGGGTTGAGGGGAAGGCTACTTAAACCACACCCCCAACCCAGATGTAGGAGGAGATTGGATTATCAGATCATCACAGGAGGCTGGAAAGACTCTTTTCTCTGTAATCTCTCTATCTCTCAGTTGAAGGGTGAACAGTCGCACTCAGGGTTTACAGATGCAAGGAAGCAATAACTTCCAAACTTAGGAACCCTTAAAGGAGAAGTCCTCTTCTGAATTCCACATCTGGGGGTCTGGCTGGAAAGTAACCTTTTGTTCCTTGTCTCTCAAAACTAATGAGGGCAATGTCCCAGTACCACCCATTGACCGTTTTGGGGTCATCTAATGTTACCCCTACTTCTCTTCCTCCTCCTCCTCTGGCTTCTTGGAAACAACCTCTATCAGGGGGAGGATATGGTGTCCCTTGCTCTGACAACGGCGCCAATCACAACCCTGTTTGCATCAGGCCGCAGGACTATCCGCACATTTGGTTCAACACTGAGGATTATGAGCAATTCCTTGCTCAATACAAAGTAATGGCCAAGGCAGAAGGCTCCACACGTTTGGATAAGGCTTTTCTTGTTTTTCTTTTAATTACCAAAAAAGAGAAGCTTTGGGATGTGGAAGACATGGAAGGATAAAAGGAACTCAATTGACCCAAACTGAAGGCGGAACTCTTGGCACTGTGGGGAAGGCGCAAACCTTGGTTTTGGGAGACTGACTTCAAGCAAGCCGCAGTGGAAGAAAGCACAAATGGTGGAGTACAGACGCGGGCCCAATTTGGAGAGTATGTAGCAATGTTTGACTGGATTTATTTCTAGCTGGAAAAGAAAAAGGTGATATCAGGGCAGATGGGCGCAATGAAGAGGGTGTTTTTGGGTGGAATCAGTACCCAACTCTGCGCCTGGGTGCAGGGGCACTTGTACAACAATAAATTGGTAAAGAGTTTGTTGGATGCAATTATTGCGCTTCTTCTGGAAATCCTTATCATTTTTCAGGCGGTGGAAAGAAATTTGGACTAGGAGGAACTGATGGAGGACACTGCCAGGTTGTTCCCAACGGGGTCAAAGAAGTGCTCTTCCCACCCTCCAGAAGCGTCAATGCAGGCTCCGGTTGTAGGCCCCTCAAAAACGGAACGCACTCCAGTGAAACCACCAAAAACAGGCCCAGAGGTGGGCAAGATGACAGAATTAATGAAGAATTTATGGATCTTGCTGAGTCAAACGTTGTCAGCTCTGGGAAATCTTCCTCCTCACATTGGGGGACTGCTTCTGCCGTCAAATACGCCCGCGCCGTGGTTATGCAATTACTGCGGGGACAAGGGGCATTGGGGGGTTGGGGTGCAATCAAATGACAAGAGACCTCAAGGTGGAATTGATTCAACAGGTGGGAATGGGATTAATTTTCCCAACAGGCAAGCGGATCTCCACTGAACCTGGGAATCCAACCTTCATGGAGCAAGTGCACGCGCAAGGTCAGGATTTGGGCGTAACTGCTTGAGCTTTGCTTGGGATTTTCACTTCCCCGCGGTATAACAACCACCACGCGTGGAAAAAGGAGTGAGGGTACTAGCAACAGAGGTGCCAGGGGCTGTGGAAAGGATGCATGTGGATGCTAAAGAGCGGGTAACCCTGGTAGCTCCTAAGCCAGTTGCATGCATTCCAGAAATGGACAAGCGGACGGTGAATGCAGTAGGGAGGAAAAAGGCAGTGGAGATTGTGCACAGAGTGATGGGGAACAAAAAAAATATTCCCTTGACATTGAAGGAGTTGGCAGTGGTGTTGCGGGTGATAGTGGACAAGATGGTTGAGGCGCTGAAGGATTGCGGACACAATAGGATCCCTCCAAAGGTGAAATGGGTAAAATTGGCTCAGAATGATGCAGAGTGCAAGCTAGAGGGGATGAAATTGGTTTAAACTCCACTGGCTTACGTTCCAATGAATATATCTGGAAGGAAGGTATGGGCGCTGGTGGATAGCAGTTCTATGGTGAACCTCCTTCTTTCTAGACTGGTTGATGAATTGGGATTGGTTTGGCAGAAATGCGCAATGGGGATTTGCTTACTAAATGGCGGGGCATGTCACGCAGATGGGGTTGTGGAGGAGGAAGAGGTTGAGTTTGCAAGGGTCTGTAAACCCCTTTCTTTCCTATTGGTTGATTGTGGGGAGGCTATGTTAGGACAGCATTCATGTTTGGGTTTTGAGCGCAAATGACATTTAATCCAGAGGCAGGGATGGAAGCGCTGACAGTGGAAGATTTTTCCCGCGGGCAATTAAAAACCACAATCTGAAATCAAGGGTTGGGGAAGTGGATGCAGGATTTGGCAAGAAAGGAAGAGGAGGACCCCGTCACTGAGTTGGTTTGCAAGGGTAGGCCAGAGGTGGATTTTGACTAGTTGTCCAAGGATACCACACGGGGAAAGCTCCTGCTTCATGGGGGCGGTTGAACAGCAAGGAGAAGGTGGGAATTAGGGAGGAAGCCCAGGACGGGCAAGTGCTGGAAGTAAGTTCCCTTCCTCAGTATGCATTTGTGGGAGGTACATTGCAAAAACACCATGATTGTTCCACACTTGTGAGCAAAGGTGAAAGCTGTGCTTTGGTTTTGACAAGGACCTACGGCAACGGATTCATGCGGTGTGGTGCCCCATCCTGGACACCATGGCCGCCTGAAGACCTCAACCCATAAACTGTTGCGCAAACGTACCGTCCAGCATCAAAAAAAAAAGAAAAACTAACTTGTCCTCAGGCTCATCCAAACCGTCCTTTAGCATTGCGCTTCCTTTATCCGCGCGTGTTGCGCTTCCTTTATCCGCATTGCTCATCATCCTTTCTGTTGCATGTTGCTCGTCATCTCCGCTGTCATCATTGCGCGTCCTCATCTTTGTTGTCGCGCGTCCTCATCTTTGTTGTTGCGCGTCCCAATCTCCTCATTGCTACCCTTGCGCGGTGCTCATCCATGATTTACCAAATCCATCCCGACCGCACCCCCAAGCATTTGGCAAATCCTTGGATCCTTCAAATCTCCCATCTCAATGGATCTATCAGTCGTGAATCTCAAGCCCATCAGGATTTAATCAACCGTCTCAAACCAAACTCCTATCCGCCCATTGGCGCTCTCATGGACTTCATCCGTCACCTTTCCTGGGGCTCTCCCACCCACTTCTGCCTTCAGACAAGGGGTGAAGAGTGCCAACTACCGCCCGCGGACATCCATGGCGTTTCAGTTCATTTCTCTTTCCAACCCCGTCCGCCTTTGGACAAGGGGTGGGTGATTCTGGTATTGTTGCGTGCGCCCATCCACGGACAGACGCAAGTGACCACATGATTTTCTTCCCTTTTCCGCTCTATTTGTAGAATCTGTTGTACATAGTCTAACAGGGCCTCCTGCACATATAAGGAGGGGCTCTCCCCTGCCTTTTGGATGAACCATTGGAGCATGGAATCATCCAGCATGAAAACAGCACACCCTTGATCCTTGAGCCTCCATACTCAAACCCTTGATCCCTGATCCTTATCACCAACCAATAGCCTTGCTGGTTGAAGAAATATTCTGTCTGTTGGAATTTTTTGAGTGTGTCATACCACTCCTTGATCCCTTTCTCTGACCATACTGGTCCTGATCCCTGATCACCTTTCTGGAGCCAATCAAAATTGATTGAGGAGGTCTTATTAAGCTTAAGACCTGGAGTGTTATACCTCCCATTAGCTTCTTTGGAGTTGCATTCTGCCAGCCTACTCTTGAGTCCCTTGAGAAGTGTTGAGGTTATCCTTGCTTAAAATCAGTTACTGTTTGCTTTAGAGCTTCTTAAACATTGTGCTTTGTCCTGTACAGGCACCCACAGTTATCTGGTACCCTTCAAGCGCTTGATTGCGGAGAGTTGGGCAGGTTCATTGAGAACCTGGAGGTTGCTTGGGTTTGAGTTGATCATCCCCAATCTTCTGCTGACGACCAGAGTTATTAGCGTGTGGGCTTTGTTTAAATACAACAGCTTTTGTTCTTTGAACTCTAAGGGGACTTTAACTTCTTTGTTCAAGTCTTTCCCTGCATAATCTTGTCCCAGATAGTGCTGTTCTGTTGCTACCAAACTGTTATCATCTTTATCCTCTACTCCTTGATTCTTCATTTACCAGGTTCTGGACCTTGATCTTGGTTACATTTAAATATTTTTGTAACACTCATGAGGGCAGCCTAAACTGCACCTTTCCCCTCCACAGAACTGCCACGGCCTAGCACTGTTTGGAGTCTTACAGTGGATGGTGTGGTGTAATGTTGGGAAATATAAGTCAGTTTTGCAGAAGGTCTGTCCCCGGAACAAAGCGATTTTGCAGGATCTGAATGGACCACTGAGACCAATCCTTTGGTTTCCGGATCCTTGGGAATCTCCCCTGAAGGTTTCAGGATGGGTGACGCAATTGGAGCAGATTACGGATGAGTGTGTTGCGGCCCTTAACTTTGGACCGCCGGGTTGGTTAAGCGCGGAGGAATGGGATTTGATGATGTTGGTACTTGTCCTCCGGGAAAGAGCGCTTGCTTTTGGACCTGAATAGCGGGGAATGTTGAAGAGCAAGATAGTAGACCCTTCTGTGATTCCCACGGTTTGGCATGAGCCTTGAAAGATCAAGCCAATTCCAATTCCACGTGCGTTTTGGGGGCCCTTCTTGGAGCTGGTGCGCAAGCGTGTAGGGACGGGTCTTTATGAGGAATTGAATTCAAGTTACTTGAGTCCAATCTTTGGAGTGGTTAAGCAGGATGGGAAGTCCTTAAAGATTTTTCATGATCTGCAGCGGCTTAATTTTTTTACAATGTAATATGCAGGACAACCTCCGCGTGTGGGCAAGTTTCTGGAATCTATGCCAGGGCCCACATGCTACAGGTTGGGGGATTTGATGGGCAGATATGATCAGTGCAAGCTTGATTGGAGTTTGTGGCCAATGAATCCCTTTGAAACTGGATTGGGAAGGATGCAACTGATGCTGCTGTGGCAAGGTGAAACTAACTCATTCTTGGTTTACCAAGGGAAGATGACCTGGATTCTAAAGTACAATCTTCTGGAGGGGGTGCAGATTTTCATTGAGGACACAGGCGTCAAAGGCCCAAAGACCAACTAAAGAGGGGAAAATCTTACCAACACTCCGGGAATTTGTTGATTCTCCTGGGAATTTGTGCAAATTCTGGAACAAATCTTGTTCCAGATTGAGGAAGCGGGGCTCACGGTGTTAGGGAGAAAGTTAGGTTTGCTTACCCATGCTGGAGTTTCTATGGAATGTGGTGGCTTCTGATGGAAGGCGGATTGCGGAAAAGAAGTGCAAAAAAGTCCTTGAGTGGCCAAAGCCAAAGACTGTATCAAACATTCTCCAGTTCTTGGGATTGTGTAGCTATGTACAGATGTTCATTGAGAAGTTTGCGGAGGTTTCTAGTTCATTGCGGGAATTGATGTGTAAGGGTGCGGAATGGTCCTGGGGTTTGAAATGTGACAACACCTTTGGCAAACTCAAGGAGATTGTTGGATGGGATATTTTACAGCTGGGCTTGAATTACAAAGACGGGGAATTAAGTTGTATGTAGATTTGAGCAAGCTTGGCACGCAGGTGGTGCTGACACAAGAGGATGAGGGGAAAGATTGTCTGGTTCTTTAAAAGTCTGTTACTTTTAAGCCAACAGAGAGCTGGTATTTTCAGCCAAAGCTGCAGCTTTGCGCAGTCACTAAAATTGTGCGGAAGTTGCAGCATTTTCTGTGGGGGATTCAATTCATGCAACTGGTGGATGCGGAGGCACTGGCACAGATGATCAATTTGCCAAAGCTGCCAAACGCGCCTATGACCGGGTGGGTCGCATTCCTTCAGTTTCTTTTTTCACGGTGGTACATGTTCCAGGGAAGGCTTTTACAATTCCAAAAGCGCTGTCTTGGTACACGCCCAATGATCCATACAAAGGTGCGGAACAACTGGATGTGGACTCTCTGCGGTTTAGGGAGGAGTGGTGAAGTAGTTGTTTGACTTCTGCTCCAGCAGTCCAGGAGGTACGTGGTCCTCAGTTTGTATTTATGGGATCTTTGGTGTCTGGATGAGACGCCAGCCAAGATTTTTAGATTGATTTGGCAGAGAGTGGCAAATTTCTACCTACAGGAAGGACAGCTGTGGTGGCGGAACGCGCCAGTACTGCTTGTGGTCAGCACGTCAGGGGCCAATCAGGAGGTAATCCTAGGAAGTCTGCATGACAATCTTGGCCATTGTGGCAAGGTTGAAACGCGGAAGCAGGTGAGGGAAAGGTTCTGGTAGCCAAGGTGTGGTACGCAAATTGTGGGAGTGGATCCGTATGTGCAAAGCGTGTCAGAAGCAGAGCGCAACATTGCCTTGCAAAGTAGGTATTCCCACCAGGGAGGACACCTTGTTTGGGCAGGTTTCTCTGGATGTTGTGCACATAAAGGCAGGAAAGTTTCCATATCTCCTTGTTTTGCATGACAATCTGTTGGGATAGGTGGAAGCACAGCCGCTGCTGAAGCTCTTTGAAGAGAAAGTTGTGCAGTTTCTGGAGGAAGACTGGTTGGCGCTTTACGGATCACTTTGCTTGGTAACAGTTGATGGCTGCGCAGAGTTCCTGGGAAAGTTGGCGGAGTTGGTGCAAATTTGCGGAGAAAAGTTTGGGCAAGTGAAAGAGTACTATCAAGAAGGCGCAGGGATGATTTAGCGCAGTCACCCGCAAATAAAGGATGCAATGGTTAATATGTGTGGGTAGAATGGCAAGCGGTGGCAGGAAACCCTTCTTGTAGTTCTTTTTTTGGATCAGATTTTGGTGAAGAGACCAACAGGTTATTTGCCGTTGTGGTACTCCATTGGGACACCCTGGCGGTCTTAAGACCTCAACCCATAAAACTGTTCCTCAGGCTCATCTAAACCATCTTTCATCCGCGGGCGTCGCGCGTCCTTTATCCAAGTTGCTCATCATCCTTGCCGTTGCGTGTTGCTTGTCATCTCCACTGTCGTCATAGCGCTTCCTCATCTTTGTTGTTGCGCGTCCCAATCTCCTCATTGCTACCATTGCGCGGCGCTCATCCATGATTTACCAAATCCATCCTGACCGCACCCCCAAGCATTTGGCAAATCCTTGGATCCGTCAAATCTCCCATCTCACTTGATCTATCAGTCGTGAATCTCAAGGCCGTCAGGATTTACTCAACCGTCTCAAGCCAATCTCCTATCCGCCCATCCGCGCTCTCATGGACTTCATCTGTCACCTTTCCTGGGGCTCTCCCACCCACTTCTGCCTTTGCACAAGGGGTGAAGAATGCCAACTACCGCCCGCGGACATCCGCAGCGGTTTGGTTCATTTCTCTTTCCCACCCCTTCCAGCTTTGGATGAGGGGTGGGTGACTCTGGTATTTTTGCGTGCGCCCATCCACGGACGGACGCGAGTGACCACATGATTTCCTTTTCTTTTTTTGATCTATTTGTAGAATCCATTGTGCATAGTCTAGCAGGGCCTCCTGCCCATATAAGGAGGGTCTCTCCCCTGCCTTTTGGATCCATCAGCATGGGAGCATGGAATCATCTAGCATGAAATCAGCACACCTTTGATCCTTGAGCCTCCATACTCAAACCCTTGATCCCTGATCCTTATCACCAACCAATAGCCTTGCTGGTTGAAGAAAAATTCTGTCTGTTGGAATTTTTTTGAGTGTGTTATACCACTCCTTTATCCCTTTCTCTGACCATACTTTTCCTGATCCCTGATCACCTTTCTGGAGCCAATCACAATTGATTGAAGAGGTCTTATTAAGCTTAAGACCTGGAGTGTTATACCTCCCCTTAGCTTCTTTGGAGTTGCATTCTGCCAGCCTACTCTTGAGTCCCTTGAGAAGTGTTGAGGTTATCCTTGCTTCAAATCAGTTACTGTTTGTTTTAGAGCTTCTTAAACATCGTCCTTTGTCTTGTACAGCCACCCTCAGTTATCTGGTACCCTTCAAGCGCTTGATTGCGGAGAGTTGGGCAGGTTCATTGAGAACCTGGAGGTTGCTTGGGTTTGAGTTGATCATCCCCAATCTTCTGCTGACGACCAGAGTTATTAGCTTGTGGGTGTTGTTTACATACAACAGCTTTTGTTCTTTGAACTCTAGGAAGACTTTAATTTCTTTTGTTCAAGTTTTTCCCGGCATAATCTTGTCTCAGATAGTGCTGTTCCGTCGCTACCAACCTATTATCATCCTTATCCTCTACTCCTTGATTCCTCATTTACCAGGTTCTGGACCTTGATCTTGGTTACATTTAAATATTTTTGTAACACTCAGGAGGGCAGCCTAAACAGCACCTTTCCCCTCCGCAGAACTGCCATGGCCTAGCATTGTTTGGAGTCTTACACCGTACAAGCTCTTATTTGGGCAGAGGCCCGTGCTGCTGATTGACATTGAGCTCGAAAACTTTCTAGGTATTGATTGGTGGAAGGTTAAGATGGCGGTAGATCTAGTTGAGGCCTGCACCAAGAAGCTCCTGCAACGGAAGAGATGTTGGAGAAAGCGGCTGGAAGTCTGAAGGCAACCTGCACAAAGTCCATCTGCTACTGGGAAAAGTGCTGTGCGCACAAACTCCTGGATCTGTTGCAGAAGGGGTACTTGGTTTTGCTTTACAACCGGAGCCTTGAAACTCAATGGGGGAAGCTGTTTGCTAATTGATGGAATGGGACTTTCTGCGAGACTTCCAAGTTCACCAGAGGTAGCTACCAGTTGGAGGAATTGGATGGAACTCTGGTCAAACAGAAGTCCGCGGCTTTTCACATGAAAAAATTTTTTGCGCAGGGCTCAACTTCATCAAATGAGATGGCTGGTTCAGATAGCAAAGGGGAAAACAATGGGGATTGTTCCTCCCAGGAAAATCTCACTTGCACCCTTTGCGTCCAGCGGAGTAAACAACTCCAGACAGCTGGGGACAGTAGCCAAGTTGGGGGGGACAATGGATGAATAGGGGATATGATTGGATTTTGTGAGCGGGTGCTCTAGCTGGTTCACAGCCGGAATAACTACACACCCCAGAATTTTTTTCTTATTTCCTTCTCTATAGATTTGCCTTTTGGGATTATTTGTGGCTAGGGTATGAGTTTCTTTTTGGTACGGCCACAGCGCAAAGCTGGGTCTGCAGACGCAAGGACAAACCCTGCATTTGGGAAAAGAACAAATTCCAATGGATGATCAAAGGAACTAGGGAAGCTTTTGGCGCAAAAGGGATGTGGGTCAAAGAGTGAGGCACGGGCTTGGCATCGGGTTGGTGCTTATTAAAAAAAAACTCTCTCTCTCTTTTCAGGTTTTCTTTGGTTATCTCATGGAAAGAAGGTATAGATGGTTGGGGTGGATACTTTTCTTCTCTTCCTCTCTATCTGAAGGATGTGCCTGCAGCGGGTTATGTTTGTGATCTCTCTGTTCTGTAGAAGGGTACGGGGAACTGTGAGGCAGTTTGTCTGGGGTGTTCCAGGTACCTTCAGCGGATACTCTCATTTGGCGCAGAATCTCTCACTCTTGCGGATCCCTTACAAGGCGTGGATTTTCCCCAATCTTGCGGGTTTCTCTCAAAGCGCGGATATTGCATGCAGCTTTTATTTCTCTCAAGGTTTTCAAAAGAACAAAGGCTACTTATGTTGGCCCAGAAGAAGTACTTTTCTTTGCAAAGATAGGTGTGGAAATAGAAACAAAGAAGGAAGAAGGAAAGGGGGGCAATCCACCTATGCTGTCTGAGTCCTCATCACCTCCTCTGCCTTGGCGCAAGCCACGACGGCTAGGTTTTGGAATTCTTCCAGAACTATGCGTCGTGCATTGGTGGTGTGAGCTTGGGTAACCGCTAGGAAACACCAGAGTAGTTCATCCGTGTCATTCACCATTGCGTTGAACCTTGCCAGTGGGAGTGCAGGAATTAAGGGAATATCCGGAATCTTGGGGGTGGTGGCTCGAGGAGTTTCAGCGGCCGCGGGTTCTGGTGATGATTCAATGACCACAGGAGTTGGCGCGCGTTCAGGTTCCGTTGACAACCTGGGAACTAGTGATGGAGATGGCAGCGGAGGAGTAGGGATCAGAGGAGAAGGTCTTGGGGGAGTCAGAGGAGGGGGTGGTGGAGGAGGAGGAGCAGATCTTGGGGGAGTGGGAGGATGCAGTGGTGGTGGGGGAGGCCGGCTTTAATGGTTTACAATCCGCAGGTACGTTTCTGGTACGTTCATCCGTACCCATGCGGCCCACTTGTGAGCAGCATTCCAATAGGCCCCAAATTTGGGAAAGTCCTGGCGCCACTGTTGTCTAGCCCAATGGAATGGTAAGCCCCAGTCTTGGCTTTTGCGCCAAGGAGGGTTTGGAGCGGCGGGTTGCAGTTGATTGCAAGGTGACCCAGGCGGGCTTCACTTGTTGGTGGAGATTTTTTCATCACTTGAGACCACAAAAAATTTGTGCCGGGTCCTGTTGCGCAGGCAACATTGAGGAAGGTTGCAAGGCATACCATTGGATAGAGAGCAGCAAAAGTGGTCGGCTTGGCACGCAACACAGGCACGTCAGCCCGGAAGGATGCAGCAGGAGAGGCTGTTCTGACTGCAGAATGTGCAGGACATGTTGAAGGGGTAGGATGTGTTGGGTTTTCTCCTTGGTGTTGTGTAATGGGCGGAGAGGGGGTGGGATAGCTAGGGATAGCTGGGGGTAGGTGAGATAGTGGTGGATCTCTGGGGACAGAGCTCAAGTTGGGGGGGATGTGGTGGTCTTTTATAGACGCAAGTTGGAATTGGCTGTGTGCTCAGCAGTAGCTGCGGGCTCTGAAGAGGCAGCACGCTCAGAAATGGGTGCGGAATTGCTGCAGCAAGACATGCTCCGCGCTCAGCAGCAGTCAAATTGGGCTCAGAAGCAGTCAAATTGGGCTCAGCATCTGGAGACGTGGGGAAGATTTCACAGATTGCACGGATTGCATGGATGTACCTTGGATATCTGGAATGGCGCTTTGGGAGGATGCGGAAAAGCACGGGGGGCTCCAAGTTGGGCGCAGCGTGAGGGCCCCTTCATGAGAAGGACAAACCAGGTGGAAGTAATGGCTGGCAGGAAATACAGATGGGATATGGGGTATGGGATATGGGTCATGGGATGGGGTTGGAAGGATAGAGTTGGGCTAGGGTTCTGTACTTAGGGGTTGTATTTCATTATTCTACTGCTATGATTGGGTTAGTCTTCTACCTGCACCAGAAATGGCTTATAATAGTAGCAAACACTCTAGTACTAAGGAAGCACCCTATATACTGGAAAGAGGATGGATTCCTAAGTTACCAAAGGATAACCTCAACCAGAAGCTAACCAATATTCATCTAAAATCACTTGATTTCAGGAACATGATAAATGTAGCTAACAAACATGCTGCTAAGTGTGTTCAAGATGCTGTTGAATACAACCAAAAGAAATGGGATTAAACTGAGAAAGAAAATGAGTTCAAAATTGGTGACCTGGTCTTAGTTTCTACCACCAATTTTACTAACTTAGCTGGAAAAAAGGAGCTTAGACCAGCTTTTTTGGGACCTTTACCATCAAAAATCTACATTGTAAGAATGCTGTAGAAGTAATCCTCAGTGATGAACTTTCCAGGAAACACCCCATCTTCCCAGTGAGTCTCATCAAACACTACCATTGTAGAGAAGGAGAACATACTACCTCACCAGGGATACTAGTTGCGGATGATCCTGAATAAGAAAAGGGGAAAGTCAGCAATATCCTCAAGGATAAGAAAGAGAGGATCAATGGTAAAGACATCAAACTTTACCGGGTCAGTTGTAAAGGAGAGTCAGATGATAAGGATGAATGGTTGCCTGAGCACAATATTCCAGATGGACCTATTAACCTGAGAGATCACAGAGCCAGCAGGAGACATTAGACCCAAAATTTATTTTTTTTCAGATATAGGCATATCTTGGAGTGGGGGAATGTAAGCTTGTTACTATTTACAGAGAAACCTGTCAAAATAACTAAAATACAAAATAAAAATGAATAAATAAAATATTGAGAAGGAGTGGGAAATCCATAAGTATTATTGCAGAAATGAATTCCCCAAACAAAATAATGTAGGGTCACTCAATGACCCCACCCTTGAAATATTACTCCTTCATATCTTAAATAAATAAATAAAAATTTACCAAAAGGTCACCGCACCAACATGCCACCTTTTGACCAATTTAATATTTAAAAAAATACTGTCACATATAGGTATCACACCTAAAATTCAGTCAGAATTGAGGTGTTGTGTATATTTTAGGAGTTACACATGGAAATGTGTTATGTCAAAATTCCTGTCAATGACATTTTTTCTGACCTTTTAGAGAAATATCTTGTTGTGTGTGTTGATGATATACTTTTCTACTCATAAAACTCTTGAGGATTACATTGCACATGAGCAAGAGGTGCTGAAGCAGAATTGCCAGAATGACCTGTTTGCAAAAGCCTCTAAGTGCAAATTTCATATTCCTTCTCTTAAATCTTGAGGTGTCATAGTCTTTCAGCAAGGAATATTGATGGATCCAGCCAAAAGTAAAGCATATTGGACTGGCCCCCACCTTCCTCTGTGAAATCTCTTCAAGTTTTTCTTTGTTTTAGTAATTTTTAAAGGAGGTTTATTGAGCATTATGCCACAAAGAACCTTGTTCAAAAAGAAACTCATTTTTTTTTCACAGAACGAGCCGCTTTGGATTTCAAATCTCTGAAAAAAGCATTTACAACTTCTCCAATACTTGCTCACTTTAATGAGCTAGCTTGCACTATTGTCAAAACTGATGCATGCAACTATGCAATTCCAGGAGTAATCTGGAAGTTTTCCTCCTCTTCTTCTCTTTTCATCACGTAGCTTTGGAGTCTTGCAAATTGCTTGCCAAAGAGCTTAATTACAAGATTCATGAAAAGGAAATCCTTGCAATTGTTTTTTCTTCAAAAAATGGTGTTCATACCTTTTGAGTCTGATGGAAACTTTTCAGGTCTTAACTGATCACAATTTTTTGAAATATTTCATGAGCTCAAAAGTCCTTACAGGAAGACAGGAACTTTTGGCCAAATACCTCTCCAAGTTCAACTTTAAGATCATTTACCTTCCTGGGAAATAAGCAATAGTCCCTGATGCTTTTTCACGTCAGGAAAATTTTTACCCAGGAGGGGGGTGTCAGCTTGCTACTCTTGCAGAGCAAGCTGCAAAAGTAAAAAATACCATAAAAATAATAATAATATAATTCACCTAAGAAGTAGTAAGAAAACCATCAATATTATTACAGAAATGGATTCTAATCTCAGAATTAGGTTGGGTCACTCACTGACCCCACCCTTGAAATCCAACTCCTTATATTTTTAATAATTAAGGAAAGAAAGACCAAAACACCACTGCTCCACTATTGAGATTTTTGGTCAATTGAATATTTCACACATATTTTCATGTATAGGTTTCACACCTAAAATTCAGTCAGAATTGAGGTGTTGTGTATATTTTAGTAGTTACAGACGGAAATGTGTTTTGTCACAATTCCAGCACGCAACCGCAGAAGCCAATGCATCCGCGCGTGGCTGAGATAAAGCCCTGTCACTCTGTCAAGGTTGTGTACACAGCCCCTGGCCTCTGACAAGTACGCAGCCATGGGACTACTGGTTGACAAAGTGACAGGCGGTCTGAGAGGCTTAGGTACCTTGTAAACATGCCATAACCCACAGGGGAACATTCTACATATGTAATAATTTTTCCCTTGAATAGTAGATAGTCTAAAAGTACATAATATTATATAAAAAATACTTAAATCACCCTTAGACATATTTTTTATTAAATATAAATCAAAGTACCAAGAATGTCAAAAATAAGACAATTAAAACTTCTAAAAATATATTCAATTACTTTATTATACTTTTATGAGAATATCTAGACATCAATATATTTGTGACATTCTAAGAAAACTAATGACGTAAAAATATTACATGAATTCCCATGACTTATATTTTTAAGTAATTATCTTAGTAAATCAACTGGAACTCCAAAATAAGGAGTAAAATCAATATCATGACTTTACTCCAGTAATTTAATACATAATGAGAACTCACCTGACATCAGGATGTCCATAGAATTGTCTATTTAAATAATTATTAAATTACTAGGAACATTTAATTAGGATAATTAATTAAATAATAGATAAATAGGAAAGATTAGTGTTATTCAAACATCCTAATATCCATTATAAAGTAGAATAATTTCCATACCCTGAGGAATTAGAAGCTACCCGTGCTATAGCACCAAGAACACGTGACAGGCTACCACCGGTTACCCTTCTAGCCTTATTTTCTGTCCCTTTGAGCCCCTTTACCCCTCAGAAGGATAGTATTGGGACTCCAAAATCTATAAATAAAGAGCTCTTTTGAGGGTATTGATGGGCAGAGACCCAGTTATATTTATATCCAGACACCCTGCCAAGGTAATCAAGCACTTGACAGAAATAAGTAAGTGATTTATGGCTTAGTCTGATCAATAATATCCTTCCTCAACCTCTTTTTATCAATTAAAACTGCTGAACAACCTTATAACCCCAGTATACAGGTATAACCCATCAGTGCACATCCCAAACAAATACCCTAAGAATTTAATAATATACCAGTGAGTTTTATTATCCTTTCTCTGTTTTGGCAGCTTGGTTACAAGGCCCTACCACTCCACCATGTATTTTATATACATATTATCTTTGGGTAAAATATACTTTGTACTAAAGAGCCAAAAGTAACCAGGACTCTGTGTTTTCAAACTGAAATCCCTGAAGAGAGGTGGTAAAGATCCCCAATATAATTGCGGCCCCTCTATAAAAATATTTAATAATCAATTTATTCATATTGATTATAACAATAAACCATAACCAAACCAATTAACCTTGCAATAAGCTTAATACAAATATTTTACGGAGTTTTGCTGCATTTATTAAATAATATATTTATTCTATCACCTCTGGTAGCTAAAGGATATCAAGGTTCTTGGCATCCAGGAGGCTGACAGGGGGAGCACCTTTTCCAACAACAACCCTGAAAATATTAGGACACTTTTCTCAACCCAGGCTGCCAAGCTCAGTTTTATCATCACTCACCTTCAAGATCTTGCTTCCAAACTACAACAAGCTTAACTCAACACCCTCAAGTCAACTCAAAAACCTCAAGTGTAGCAAAATTTGAAAGAATGCAAACTTAGTCAAGGAATGATTCTCTGCTTGTTGGCCATTATGGGAAGGATAAAACCTACCAATTGATTTCACAAGACTTCCATTGGCCTGGTATGACCAATGAAGTAAGCGACTATGTTAACGCATGCTATGATTTCAATCAAAGCAAGTCCTTGAAACACTGGAAGCATGGTCTGCTTCAGCAACTTCCAATTTGGCTGATTCCTTGGCACTTTCTTTCTATGGACTTCATTTTGCAATTACCTATTTCTATTGGTTATGATTCTATATTAGTAGTAGTAGATTGCTTCTCAAAGATGACTTTATTTCTTTTCATTAATGTGACGTCCTCTTCTGAAGACTTATATAATTCATTTATAGAATATGTATTCTCAAAACATGGTCTCCCTGATAATATAATTAGTGATTGCGGATCTTTGTTTGTCTCTAGCTTCTGGACCTTGCTGTGTCAACATTTGAAGATCACTTGAAATCTATCAACAGCTTACCACCCAGAAACGGATGGGCAAACCTAGCGGTTCACTTAGATACTTGAAAATTATCTTTGAATATACGTCTCCTACCAACAGGAAGACTGGTCACAATGGCTCCCATTAGCCAAATTTTCCTACAACAACTCCACTCATTCCTCCACTAAAAGTCTCCCTTCCAGACTCCTTATGGTAGAAATCCAACCTTCTCCTCCCTTCACGTGGCCCCTTCTTAAACTGCTACCAATTACCTTAACTACATCCAATCCCTTCAATCACAACTTTGAACCAACCTCAAAGCAGAAAACCAGCACCACAAGGAACAATTAGATAGAATTTGCACTTTGGCCCCAACCTTTGCAGTAGGAGATTGTTTATGGCTTGATGCTTGCAATATTTTCAGTACTTTCCCAACTTGTAAACTCTCTGAAAGAAAGCTTGGCCCCTTCAAAGTTGAATCAATTGTCTCCCCTAACACTTTTAAACTTACCTTACCTGCAAAATGGAAAGGTATCCACCCGTTCTTTAACATGTCTCTACTAGAGCCAGCTCTTGTCCTATAGCCAGGCAAGACTAATCCCCCTCCTGAACCGGTCAGAGTAAAAAATCAGTTGGAGTGGGAAGTAAGCCCCATGCTGGATTCCAGGTTACACAAAGGAAAGCTTCAATACCTTGTTGAATGGACTGGCTTCCATTCCAATGAAGATCACACCTTTTTGGGACCAGCCCATCACCTTTGCAACTCTCCCAACTTGGTTTGAGACTTCCATGCAAGTTACCCTTGCAAACCTTGCCAATTATATCTCCCATTCCATCCCATTTCTTCCATCCCATTCCACACTTCAATCCCATTCCTTCCCATCAATCTCATCCCATTTCCTTATTTCATTTCCTTCCCCTTTCTCAGAACCATCCCCTTTTTCTATTCACAAATTTTATCCTTTCAAGTTTTATTTTGAAATCAAAATCCTATTTTCCTTAAACCAAATATATATATATATATACATATATATATATATATAACAATAACATAATAAAATAATAAAAATGAAAATATACATTTCTTCAAATTATCGTTTATTTCTCCATCTGCTTCCTCCCAATTCTCATTCAATTCCTTTAACATTTACCTAAACTCTTCAAAATCTTTGTCATCCACCAAAGAAGACAATCTTTGCAAGATCAACACTTGCGTCACCAGATGTCTTTCAAAGATTTCCTTGCACTTTTCAGTCCAAACCCTCTTTGGTTGGGTATTCCACGCACCTTCTTCCATGAGTTCCTTGTGAGATCTCTTCCTTCTCCCCCTTGTAGAACTTTCTCCCACATTGCCAGTCAATCAAGTTGCATTGGTTTTGATTGGTCCTTCAACTTGCGCTTGGTTCCCCTCATTTGGGCCTTCCACCCCATCTCTTTCTGTTTCATCCCATTGCTCAACCTCCTGTTCAATCCCACTCCTTACTTCTATTCCTTTTCCTTCCTCTTCATTTTTCTCCCTTTGCTCTGGTTCCACCTCCCCTTCAACCATTCCTCCTTCCCTTTACTCTTCAATTGTCTGTGTTTCCTTGGTTTGCACTTCACTTTGCACCTCACTTTGCACTTCCAAACCAATCAATCCAGTATATGGTAGTGGCAATGGAGGCTTATTGGTGGTATGTTTTTGGAATTGTGGCAGTAATGCATCAACAAAGATTATATTAGTTCCATTTCTCTTTCATTTATTTTTTACTTATTGTTAGTCCCTAAAGCCTTGACTTACCAGGGTTCCAAATACCTAAGAACTAAATCTCTGGCACTGGCAGTATATGATAGTTGACTAGCAGCCCAGACCATTGACTTTGCACCTACCTTCTGGATGCTTCTTGGACTTCTAAGACTGGCTTGCTACTTATAAGGAATGTGCAAGCAACCTTGCGCAAACGGCATTGTTTGCACTTTTCTCAGGTACCTTGCATGGCTGTACTAGGGACACATTGCTTGTTTTGTCAAATGCAGTTTTTGCAACAGCAAAATGACAATGGTAACATAATTAATGATGAATCTATTTAACACAAAGAAGTAATAAGCAATGGGTATACAGTAATTTTCGCAATTTTTGAATGAATGGGAAAACTTTCTGAACACTTGCAGGAGCTTGTGTCTTGATACCCAGAATACTGTCACACTTCAAGATTAAGGGTTATTGTCCTCTCACTTTGAGATACTTTTTTTCTCATTACCATCTACCTCATTCCATAAGCGTGACAAAATAGAAGCACAAAATCAATGGTGCCTTCTGCTTATCAACTCTGGCTTTCATAAAAACCTTCCATTCTTGGCAACTGACTCATCCTCCACTTGGAAACCTTGCAGCCAACTCTACCTTAGTCAACCATCCATTTGGGCTCTGCCTTTTCACCCTGGGTATCAATAACCCTTGGGTTCCAATTTCTGGCCACATGCTCCTGCTAGTTTGCACCCATGCTTTTGAATTAGCCACCTCAACTGTAAAGTTTGTGATAAGCTGAAATGAAATTCTGACTTTATTTCAAAATAAGACCAATGGTCCAAGATCCCTTTGACTTGAAACTACGGACTAAGGATTGACAAGTAAAAGAAAGAGAGGAGCAGTGAAGACAAGGGTGCAGGCTGTGACAGTAGAATCGAGAACAATTAGAATAAAGAAATGAAATGGGTGACAGTAGGTGTGAACCTCACATCTGATCAACTTGAGTCTTGTGATCTTTAAGAGAGAGCAGGGAGGTGATCGTGTCAAGTTGATAATTGAGCGTGAGTGAAGTTGAGGTTAGAAGGCTGGAGAAGGTCTAGCAATTTGAGGAAGCGGATTTGTCGAGAGGGTGTTGACGAGACAATGGAGATAGAAAAATGAGAGGAAGGGAGTTTAGAGTCGTGAGATGTTGATTAGTCGATGTTGAGAAGTTGGTGAGGAGAGAAGAGCAAGTGAGAGATGTTGAAAGGTCGGAAAGGAATGAGTGAAGAGAAATGGGAGGAATGGAAAGATGGAGAGTAGGAAAGATGGATCGGAGTAAGTGAGCGGGGAGAGTGATTGAAGCTGGGAGAGTGATCAAGGAAGAGGGCAATATGTCAAGAGGGATGAGGATGAGGAGAAAGAATGTAGATGGAGGAGATGAGGATGAGGAGGACGTGTGTCAAGGCGATCAGAATGGAGCTGAGCAGTGTGGATGAGGGTGAGACGGTCAATGGCGAGGCTTCATATTTGGAGATTTTGCACTTGTGATGCGGCCGGGCTGAGAGGGACAAGAGGGTTGGAGCATGAAAAGAATGAAAGTTTGCAAATGGACTAGTCCCTTACCCTGCATAAACTACACCTTCATATTTGCATTGCTTCTGACATCATCCCCTCATGTCTCAACTGTTACATCCCAATACATTTGTCCCCTATTGTCTTGCACTTACGCTAAGACCTTGGAAAAAATTCATGCTGTTATTTCATTTTGTACTCCTTCCATGAAATTCATTGCCTCATTGCTCAAAAGTGTTGTTGACCATCCATCAGGTTGTATCTAGTCATTTTGGATTACCTTATAAAGGCTACTACGCTTTCCTGGGGTTTTTTCCTCAGTTAGTTAATTTCATAAATTCTTGCATTTGCTAAATCAAGTCATCACATTAGACTTGGGTTCAGTTTCCTTCCATTGGAACATGAATCCCTCTCCCTGTTTGTTAAGTTACTCCACCATAAGTTTGCACTTTGAAGTAAGCCCTTGCTACCTTGCATTTTCCCTTGCACTCAACTTTCCTTTTGCGCTCACAATCATCCAAGATTGCCCTATAGTACGTGGGATGGCTGTGTGACACTGGCATACTTTGCATTCATCACTGGTTGAAACAGATTTTGGAAAGAGGAGTTTCCTAGGGGCAATTTCTGGATGACCTAGATTATGATGCCATTTGAAATTGGGTTTTTTGGAAGAGAGGTGTATAAGAGGTCTGGTGGGAACCGTAGCAAATCAAGTACCATATATCTCCAAGAAGTGATTCACAGTTGAACAAATGAGATTGACTTTTTCAATCCAGATAGAGACTCCTCTTTTGCCAAATCAAGAAAGGTTTGACTTGTGTACTAGAAGTTGGTCCAGTGATAACAGGAATCTGTTAAGATCTGGAATCAAAAGGAAATCCTTCAGGATGACTTTGGAACCTTCATGGTTGATCCATTTGGCAGTACCAATAGCAGTGGCATGATGAGAAGAGGATTTGGAACCAGAAATAATGCGGAACTTTATCAGTTTGGGGGGTATCAGATAGTGAGGGTTGTTCACAATGTGATGGCTGGCCACTGAATCTAGGAAAGTTGGAAGAGTACAGTTTTTACCGGTACTGGGAGAGATGGCCTTATGGTGATATAGTTGTGCATTATAAAATGCCTTAGATGTTTTGGCAGAGTTATCAACAGCTATAGCATTTTGTTTGACTGGTTTGGTGTAATGAGCTTGGGGAGCATTCTTTTCAGGTTGTAGATGAGGGTGCAGCTTCCAGCAAAAAGACTTGGGGTGTTCTGCCAGGGGATTATGATGCGCTTTTGACCAAGGATGTTTTGGACCTTTTTGAGCTTTATTCTTCAGCAGAGAAGTTGAGCTGGATTGGTCTGGAGGTTTCATGGAGGGAGTGACAGAGTTGGGTCACGCTTGGGAAGATTCCAGATGGGTTACTTCACACAGTTTATTGAGAAAATTAGTGCAATTTAGGAGTAGGTCATTTTTGAGGAGGATGCTGTCAACCAGGTGATAGAAATTGGCGGTGAGATTGGCAAGGATGGTGTAACTGAGAATGTCTTGGGGCACTTTGAGTTTAACCACCACACGTTCCTTCATGAGCTTTCTTCATTCCCTTATGTAGGTAGGAAGATTACCCTCAAAGTTGTATTGAATGAATTTCAGCCAGATGCGGCCTCTATTGTTGGTTGACTGGGATGAGTATTGGTCAAGGATAGCTTGCCAGATGAGGGATGGTCTTGAATGGTTCTCAGGGTTGATGGTAGCTCCAAATGCTGTTTCTCCTAGATGTTGAATGAGTAGATTGGAAGCTTCATAACTTCTCTTCCTTTGAGGGACTGTAAAAGTTATGATGAGACTTTTGAGTTTGGTGTTTGAAACGTATTTGAGCAGGAATTATCTTTGGAGATGACTCCTTATTCTCATTACCCAGGAGGAAAAAATTTTTTCATTTAGGAGAGGCAGGTTTGGATGTTTTGGACTGGGCTCCTCAAGGTCTGACATGGTGAACCCAAAAGTTTTGATCGTGGTTAAGTTGATCAGCCTTGGGACTGTAAATATGGAGAATTTGTACAAAACTAAAAGGTTGTATTTCATCAGAATAGAGGAGATAGAGGACACAGAATAGGAAAGAAAGAAAAAAGGTAAGGCAGAGTGAGAAAGAGTAGTAACCTAAAACCAGGAATCAACGTGAATAGTTAAGAAGCAAGCTGTTTGATAGAGACAACGACTAAACAATGGTAATCCTGGACATAATCCTAAACCCAAATTAATCTGAATTGAATTGATAAAAAGAGACTTTAGAAAGATATTGAACTGTTGATGAGATTTAGAATGGCACTTACCTGACCCAAAACACCCTCAGTCCAATGACACAACTGTTGTAAGACTCCAAACGGTGCTAAGCCTCAGGAATTTCTGTGTAGGGGAAAGGTGCTTTTTAGGCTGCCCTCCTAAGAGTTACAATAATATTTAAATATAACCAGAATCAAGGTCCAGGAACTTGTAAATAAGGAATCAATATAAGGGATGAGTTTGGGAATAGTTGGTAGCAAAGTAATCAACACTATCTGAGGCAAGATGGTGGAGGGAAAGACTTGAAAAAAATAATTCAAGAATCTGTTCAGAGTTCAATGGAACAAGGAAGTTTCAAGTAACAATGCCCACAAGCTAATAACTCTGGTGTTCAGCGGAAGATAGAAGATAAGGAAAGATCAACTAAATCCCAACCAACCTCCAGGTTCTCAATGAACCTGCCCAACTCTTGGCAATCAGACGCTTGAAGGGTACCAGATAACTGTGGGTGGCTGAACAAAACAAACGCAATTTGTTTTTGAAGCACTAGAAGCAAAGCAAGAACAGATTCAAACAAGAATAACCCAACACTTCTCAAGACACTCAAGGGTAAAGAGGTTGAGGACGGATAATACTGATCAGAAATTGCCATAAATCACTTATTTATCTCTTATAAGTACTTGATTACCTTGGCACGGCGTCTGGATATGAATATTGCTGGGTCTATGCCCATCAATATCCTCAAAAGAGCTCTATATTTATGGCTTTTGGAGTCCCAATATTGTCCTTCTGAGGGTTGTAGGTGCTCAAAGGGACGGACACTAAGGCTAGCAGGGTAACCAGAGGTAGCCTGTCATGTGTTCTTGGTGCTATAGCACGGCTAGCATCTAATTCCTCAGGGTATGGGAATTATTCCACCTTATAATAGACATTAGGACGTGTGAAGAACACTAATCTGTCCTATTTATGTATTATTTAATTAATTATCCTTAGTAAATGTTCCCAGTAATTTAATAATTATATTAAAAGACAATTGTACGGACATCTTGATGTCAGGTAAGTTCTCATTACGTATTATATAACTGGAGTAAAAGTCAAAATATTGATTTTACTCTTTATTTGCAAGTTCCAGTTGATTTAATAAGATAATTACTTAAAAATATAAGTCATGTGAATTCATGCAATAATTTTACATCATTATTTTCATTAGTATGTCACGAACATATTGATGTCTAGCAATTCTCATAAAAGTATATTAAAGTATTTTAATATATTTTTAGAAGTTGTCATTTTCTTATTTTCGACATTCTTGGTACTTTGCATTATATTAAATAAAAAATATGTATAAGGATTATTTATGTATTTTTATATAATATTATGTATTTTCAGACAGTTTAGTATCCACAGGAACATTTATTACATATGTGGGAAGTTCCTGTGTATGTTGTAGCATGTTTACGCGTTACCTGAGCCTCTCAGGCCGCCTGTCACTCTGTCAACCCGTAGTCCCGCGGCTGCGTACTTGTCAGAGGCCCAGGGCTGCGTACAAAACCTCGACGGAGTGACAAGGCTGTATCTCAGCCGCGCGCGGGTGCATTGGCTGCCGCGCCTGTGTGTGGGAATTGTGACAAAACACATTTCCGCCTGTAACTCCTAAAATATACACAACACCTCAATTCTGACTGAATTTTAGGTGTGAAACCTATACGTGACAATTTTTGTGAAATATTTAATTGGCCAAAAAGCTCAATAATGGAGCCGTAGTATTTTGGTCTTTCTTTCCTTAATTATTTAAAAATAGAAGGAGTTGGATTTCAAGGGTGGGGTCAGTGAGTGACCCTACCTAATTTTGGGTGGAAAATCCATGTTTGTAATAATATTTGTGGTTTTCCCACTCCTTCTTTGGTTAATTGTATTATTATTATTTTTTGTTATTTTTGTTACTTTTGCAGCTTGCTCTGCAATAGTAGCAAGCTGACAGAAGACCACGAAACACTACAAGGAGTGGCTGTAAAAATTATTGGAAATTAACTATGTGCTCATAAGATGATGGAAAATCAATGAATATCCCCATCTGTATAATTTAAAACAATATTAATATTAAATATGAAGGATAAGTGCAGAATGATCATAATTACACAATTAACAGATCAACAGATCCTGTGACTAAATTAATACAGAAATCAAGCAGATCTGAGGACAGCTTATTGATAGAACCAAGTGGAGGTGCTAAGACTGGCCCTGACTGGCTCACTAGCCTCAGAACATGAGCAGAACCCTCTCCTTGTGCCCTGAGAAGCTCATTATCACCACAAAAGGTATTTATAAAGACCTCTTTGGATCCATTATTCCCCATCAGTTTTACCAGGAATTTATTATTATAAATCAGACACTGTTTAATTTTGAATTGAGTTCTTATAAATATATGAGCAATTTGTTTATGACTTAGTCTGCAGTATTATTATTATTTACCAAAAAAAACCAACCTGATTCACTGAAGTTTTTTCTTGCAATCAACCCCACCTGCCCTGAAACCCTTTACCTGAATCTTTGCAGGCTTTTCTGTGGATTATTGATTCAGAGTGAGTGTTTCCCTTCCTTCCTTGGCCATTTTGCTGTTTTGCCCAGCCATATCAGTGGATAAGTCCTTATAAGGCACCAATTATCATTCCAAGGTTCTTAAACTGCCTAAGGAGGCCCCTTGAAGAAAGGTTGTCTGTCTGTAAAGATCACCAGTAGTATAATACTGTGGCCCCTCTTTTTATGACAAATTGAAAATCTTTTTAACCAAACCAATAAAACCTTGCACCAGCTCTTAACATATTTATTACTTGAGCTTTTTTCAGTGTTTCTTTTTGGAATATTATTTTTATTATTATTATTCCAGTGTTTTAATCACTCTCTGTAGCTAAAGGACTGCAAGGTTCCTGGTATCAGAGAACTGACAGGGAAGGAATTAGTATAATTTCACAACTGCTGTAAGAATCCAAACTGTGCTGAGATGCAGGCAGTTCTGTGCAGGGGAAAGATTCTTTTCAAGCTGGCCTCCCAGGCTTTACAAAAATATTGAAATGTGATGGAAATCAAGCTCAAGAACCTTATGAATGAGGAATCAATGGAAGGGTTGAGTTTAATAGTGTTTAGTAGCAATGGAACAACACTATCTAAGGCATGATGGTGCAGGAAAAGACTTGAAAAAAATAAGTTATATTTTGTTCAGAATTCAATAGAACAAGGCAGATTCAAGTAACACCCACAATGTAATAACTCTGGTTATCACTAGAAGATTAGGAAAGATAAACTCAATTGCAACCAACCTCCAGTTTCTCAATGAACCTGACCAACCCTCTGCAATCAAGCGCTTGAAGGGTACCAGATAACTGCGGTTGACTGTAAAAAACAAATTGATTTTTTTTATGAACCTCCAGAAGCAACACAACAAATAATTTGAACAAGAACAACCCAAAACTTCTCAAGGGACTCAAGATTAGTGTGGAAAAATGCAAAGGGAGGTTTAACACTCCAGGTAGTATGCTTAATAAAGCCTCTGCGGTTGTACCTAGGTTAGGGTTGAGGGTAAGGATACTTAAAACGCACCCTCAATGTCAGATTGCTACTATATACAGAGCAAAACTGTCAAATATTAACACAAAAATATGAAAAATAAGAATACCTCAATTAACAAAATAAGGAGTGAGAAATACATGAATATTATTAGAGGAATGGATTCCTCACCCAAAATTAGGTAGGGTCACTCACTGATCCCACCCTTGAATTCCAAGTCCATATATTTTTAAAATAATTAAAAAGAACAGTACTGGAAATTACGACACCTGTATGGCACTTTTTGGGCCATTTTAATATTTCACACGTGTTGTCACGTATAGGGTTTACACCTAAAATTCACTAAAAATTGAGGTGTTGTGTATATTTACGGAGTTACATGCGGAAATGTGTTATGTCAAAATTCCCGCGCGCAGCCCCGCATCATTACATTACCCTAAAAACTAGCAGCAGAAGGATCCCGCGTACTAGAGACCCGCGCGCAGCTGATTCTTCCACGCACGCAGCGGATCCTACCCCGCCCGCATCTGTATTACTCATCCCCGCGCCTGGATCAGTCATGACTAATCTGACAACTAGGTACTGCTCAGAAGAGCTACAACCTAGTTATGGTTGCCTAACATATGTAACAAACGGACATATGCATTACTAATAATCTAAAAAGATCAAAACTTAAATAAAGTTAATGAAAATTAAGTTTTAAACATTATTTATAATAAATCAAAGATCAAGGACTACCACGTAAACCACAGATCTTGATCTTTGAAGACCACGAAACACTACAAGAAGTGTTCATAAAAATTATTAAAAATTATCTAAATGATCAGCAGATGGCGAAAAATCAGTAAACATCCACATCTGCACGCTTCAAAGCAATATAAATAGTACAAATTAAGTATGAGTACAGAATGATCAAATTTACACCAAAACTAATCAACAGATCCTGTGGCTAAAATAGTGGAGAAAACAAGCAGATCTAAGGACAGCTGATTGACAGCACCAAGGAGACGTGCTAATCTTGCCCTGACTAGCTTTCCAGCCTCAGCCCACGAGAAGAACCCTCTCTACGTGCCCTGAAAAGGCCAAAATCACCACAAAAAGGTATTTATACAGACCTCTTTGGATCCATTATTCAATCAGTTTACCAGGAATTTGTTTATTATCAATCAGAAACCGTGTCATTTTTAATCAAGTGCTTATATGAAGATAAGCAAGTGATTTATGACTTAGTCTGCCGTATTATTATTTACCTATTTTAACCAATCAACCATTGAAGTTTAGTCAAGCAATGTACCCTATCTGCTCTGAAACCCTTCCAATTATTCCAGGATTTTCGTGGTAAAGTGCTCAGAGTGAGTTTTACCTTTCCTGTCTAGGCCGCCTGAGCTATTAAGCATGGCCACTAGTGGAATAAGTCCTCTATAAGGCACCAATCTTTATTCCAAGGTTCTTAAACTTCCCAAGGAGGCCCCTTGAAGAGAGGTTGCTAGTCTGTAAAGATCCCCAGTAGTATTATACTGTGGCCCCTCTTTTATATTATATTGAAAACCATCTACCACCAAACCAATTAAACCTTACAACTGCTCTTATTAAATCATTTATTTGAGCTTCTAAGCGTTTATTATTGGAATCATAATTATTTTTATCATTCCAGAATTTTTATCACTCTCTGTAGCTAAAGGACTGCAAGGTTCCTGGTATCAGAGAGCTGACACTCAACCCAGATGTAGGAGGAGATTGGATCACAGATCATCACAGGAGGCTGGAAAGACTCTTTTATCTCTAATCTTTCTATCTATCAGTCAAAGTGCAAACATTAGCACTCAGGGCTTACAGATGCAAGGGATAAATAACTTCCAAACTTGTGAACAATCAAAAGAGAAGTCCTCTTCTGAATTCCACACTGTGCGCCATGGTTCAACAAGAGTTGATTTTGAGCTTTAATTTTTCTAGAATGATGATATTCAATTGCTTGTAACTTATGTTCTTCTGGAGTACGCTGGGGCCAGCTGTCAGGGTTAAGATTTTTGATTTCTTGCTTGAGAAACAAAAAATACAAGCACATGTGTGTTGCTGTGACACTAGCAAAACCCAATGAACAATGTAAGTCAGGTAGATCAGCAAAAATTGTGTTAGGGAAGCAGAAATGCGGTGGCCACATTGATGTCAATGAGTTTGGGAAAGAAACAGTCCATGCCAGAGGTTGCGCAGTTTCTCCATGATTGGACTATGAATCCAGTTAAAGAGGTCAAGGGAGGGCTCTTGAGGTCCAGGGGCTATTCCAAATAAGAAAAAGTTTTCTGGTAAGGACAGAATTTGAACGGGGAGACTGAGGCAGACTAGAACAATGAAGGTTTCTGATACATGTTTTCCAGCTTGACAGTTACCAAACCAATTAATTGCATCAGTGAAAATTCTGAAAACCAAGTTACTGATTGAAGAAGTAAATTTCTTCCCATTGGGGCCAGAAAATTTTTTCCATACATGAGAATCTTGAATATCTTCCACATGAGGTTTGTTTTAGGGATTTTGAGCCCTCCTGGCTGATAACTCCAGTGAGTCTTCAATGAAAGATCTTGCAAACAGTTGGGAAACCCAATCAAACAGATCATGAAAAGTCTATTGGCAAACAGGTATGAAATGGACTCATTATGGGCTTTTGAAGAGAGGTTTCCCGCAAATAGTAAGATCACTATCCAAATAGAAGGGACTTTCTTGTTGAATATTATTTGATATATAAGAGAAGTTGCAGAAATTTGGAGCCTTCTGTTCATTGGGGTATATGGAAAAGTATTGAGCACAGCAGACAAAAAAATTGAGACGTGGAGTGATTTGAAGCCATTTTATTATAGTCTGAATGTTAGAAGGAAGTTTTTAAATAGTATTCTCCTGTGCAATTGATAAAGATTGTGATGATTGCAGAGTAAGACCATGAAAGGTTATGATCCTTAGGAAGTTGATTTGAGATTTTAAAATAAATGACAAGGTGGCCAATGAGCAATGTTCAAAAAAAATAACAGATGGAAGCAAAGAGGAAGAGATGTAGAATGGTGGGATTGGTGAAAGTTACTGCATGATCAAAAAAATGACCTAAGAAAGAATATTCAGTTAACAGGACATCCTAAACCATGAGGAGAAAAGCTTTTTTTGGCAATGTAACTCACTGCAATCATACATGTTCTTGTTTGAGTTTGGCAACAATCCCTGTTCAACATTAAAAGGTTTGGAGGGCTCTAAGCTGCAATAATCAATTGATCCAGTGATGGAAAAGATGCCTGTAAATTTTGCATTCACAACTAAATTCAGATGTGAGCATGCTAATTTAAAGAGTGAAAAACCATAATTTTTTCCATCTTCATGAATTGGGTTGACATTTGAACCAGTTATGGATGATTTTCTTACAGTGTGCTCACTTTTTTTTTAATCTAAATAGAAAAAGACAATTAGAGCATAGTACATTGGGCTTATAACTTCTGATGAGGCAGTTTAAATAATCAACACCAGAGGAAAATACCAAATTGATGTCTTGAGGATTCTGATTAATGTTATCTACGGTTGTGTATTGTTGTTTTTCCGTTAAAGAAATTTTGACACCTTGTTGTCTCTTGCCTTGGTAGTTTATGAAAAATAACTTGTTACATCCATAGCTAGCGCAATAAAAGACTTCTCTGCAACCTTGAGTCTTGAAGGCCATGATTCAAAGGCAATGACAAGGCATGTATGGAGTTCCAAAGTGGGATGTTGGGGTGAAGCAACAAGTTAAATAAATGGCATAATTGATAGATTTTGAGAGTTTGAATTAGACACAAAGAACCAGGAGGATGAAGTTTATGATCAGAGTCAGAGTCAAAAGGAAACCAAATGAAAAGAAACAAAGATAATCAACAGGCAGTGCAGACACAGGAGGCTAGACAGGCTGGAGAAGTTGAGAAATAGATTATGGACAGGCAAGAAGAAGCAGACATGGGACAAAAGGAAGATAAGAGCTAGTTCAAAAGGGGTGTGATCAGGTTGATGATTGATCATAGAGTTGAGGCGCAAATAATCTTACCAGGCAGGGAATAGCGGTGAGTGCAGACTGAGAATTGGTTGATGTATTGAATATTTGAGCAAGCACAATTTTTGAGTAGCAAGGTTGACAGAATGAAGGTGAAAATTTGAATGATCTGATTGTAACAAAGACCAATAGATGAAGAAGCACAGTATTGTGCTTAAATTGTAATTACAAGAATAGAATGAAGAGATGAAATGAGAGTTAGGAAATTAAAATTTGAAAGAGAACGTATGAGTTAGATTGAGAAGAGAACTCACTGCTAGACAGAGCTGGAGATGAGTGATGACTCGAGCAATTGAAAGTTTATTGTTGGATTGAAAAGTTGAGGAAAAGGAGATTCGGATGGTTGAAGTAAGGGTTGATGAGTTAATAGGATCAAGGAAAACAAGTTGGGGATCAAGAATGAAGGGAATTAATGAGAGAGAAAGTAAGATATGGATGGATGAGGAGGAGAAGAGAGGAGATAGGGTCAGAGGATGACGGAGAAGGAGGAGGAGATAGGAGATGGAGTGGAAGGAGGATGGATTAGAAATAAATGGTAAGTGATATTGGGGAAAGGAAAGGATTGAGAGGATTTATGTATCTAATTGAAATGGGATTGGAGAGAGCAGGATCAAAGGGTTGTCTATTGGAATGTATGTGATTGATTGAATGGAGCTTATGTCTACATTTAAAGTGTCCTCATTCAAGGTCAGAGTGGGAAGAGCGGGGATGTCACTCAGGGAAGTCAGTCATCTCTCAAAACACGGCCGTGTGTAGGAGTGAGAGTGTGTAGGATTGCGGAAGTGAGTAAAGTAACTGAGGGTTTGATTGCTGGCTTTGTGAGCCAGTCAGCTATCATGCGGCTGGAGGGAATGAGATTGGTTATGAGGCGTCCGTTGTCTTTCTGTTCACGTAGCCATTGTATTTGAGTATTGACATGTTTCAGCGCACCATGGTGAGTGTTGTGATTGACAATGTCATGCACGGCCTTGTTGTCTATATTTGCGCAATGAGAGAGTTTGAGATTAGGATTTAGATCAAGAAGAAGATTGGTGAGCCATATTTTCTCTTGAGTGGTGAGAACCAGGGCTTTGATCTCTCCTTCCGTGGATGACAGTGACACAGTTGGTTGTAGCTTGCTATGACAGGCTACAGGACACCCATAGAGAAGGATTATAAATCCCGTGTGACTTCTGCAAGTAGAAGGGTTGTCGGCGCCATCGTAGTTGCTGAAACACTCAAGTTTGTACTTGAAGGAGGTGGACTTGAGACGTAGATCCAGAGAATGTGTAGACTTGAGATAGCATCAAGCGTGTTTCATTTCATTCGAGTGAACTGTTCCAGGTTTGGAGTTGAAGCGGGAGAGGTTGGACACGGCGTAGGAGAGATCAGGGCGAGTGAAACTTGCAATGAAGTTTGGGTGGCCGGTGGCCAAGAAAAATTTGATCCCCAAGTTAATGAATTTGTTGTGTTCAAAATCAGAGGCGCCCCTGAGCTTTACGTTGGGGGTCATTGAAGTTGATATTGGTTTGGCGTTGGAGAGTCCTAGTTTGGAAAGAGCGGTTTCTATGTGGTTAGGTTGGTGAAGGAGTTTGAAGGATGTGTGCTGGATGAGATGATTGCCTAGAATCTTCTTTATAGGCCCCTTGTAAGAGATGTTGAACTCTTTCTTTAAATTGAGGCAAAATTCAGTTGACTTGCCAACAATAACAAGATCATCAACGTAGACAAAGACATAGGTGGATGAGAATCTATTTATGAAGAGGAATGGATTGGATATCAATGTGACAAATCCTTGCTTGAGGATCCAGGATCAAAAGGTGTCCGACCAACTCTTGGGGGCTTGCTTCAGTCAATAGAGTGCTTTCTTTAGTCAAAGATAGGGAAATTTAGAGGAGTACCCTTTGGGAAATTTTATTTAGGTTTCTTCATCCAGAGCAGGGTGGAAGAAAGCGGCTTTGATATCCATTTGAACAGTTGTAAGATTGTGTTGAAAGGTGTAAAAAAGGAGAGTTTGTAGAGTAGTGATGATTCCAGTTGGAGCAAATGTTTCACCATAATGAATAAATTCCAGCTGTTTGAATTCCTGAACGCATAGACAAGATTTGTAAATCACTCCTTTGCCAGAAGGATTTTCCTTAAGCCGGAAGACCCAGGTGGTTGAGAGCACTCTTTTCCCTAAAGGAAGAGAGTGACACCCCTCCCAAACATCTAGTTGTTCAATGCCATTGGTTTTGACCTTTATGGATTTCAGCCAGTGAGGACAGTCAGGGGAAGCAAGGACTTCTGAGTAGTTTCAAGGAATAGCCCTAGCAAGAAATCCATAGCGTGCAAGGGGTTGGAGATTTGATCAATCTCTGAAAGTTTGAGATGAGGGATTGGTGAGTTTGCGGGAAATGAGTCACCTTTGGAGTCTGATGAGGAGGAATTATCAGAGTTATTTGATGTCTTGACAGCGGTTGGGATGAGGGCTGGTAAACCAGAATTGGAGAGACTCTCAGCTTGATCAGGAAGGGAGTTAGACAAGATGGGAATGGACTTTGGATTTGAAGGGGAAGTGGAGGAGGATGAGGAAATGGAATTGGGAGAGTTGAGAATTTCAGTTAGCGTTTAATTAAGGGAAAGTAAGGGATCAAAGGTATATTTGTCACGTGTTTGGAGTGGATGATATTGTTGATGGAGGGAAAGAAGACACAATAGGATAGTAGTTGTAAGTCAAATCCTACCAGTATTCCTTCAATTCCTTCCTCTTTGAATTTGGATGATGGTGGATGATGCTGATTAAGAACTATTGTTTTTGATCCGAGGATGCAAATGATATTGAGATTAGGAGATGACCTGTTCCACAATTCAAATGGAGATGTTTTAGTTTTTGGTGAGGGGATGAGATTTTGTAGAGTACAACAACCAGATATGATTTCCTCCCAGAAATCCAAGGGAATGTTCATGTTGATCATGGTTGTGCAAGTGGCTTTGATGAATGTCCGATTGGCTTGTTCCACTATTGGATTGTGTTGAGGCGTGTAAGGTTTGGATGTGGAATGGAGAATCCCCTCCTCATTGAAGAAGGAGCTGAGTCTATAGTTGACCAATTTGCTGCCGTTGTCAGAGTGGAATTGTTTGAGTTTTATGGAAAAAAGATTGGAGTGAATGCAAATGAACTTGATAATATTGTTGATTGCTTTTGATTTGAGTTTGAGTGGGATGCATGTCTTGAAAGGAGAGTGGATATTGGTTAGGATCATGAAATACTGATTTCCTGTTCTAGACATTGGCTGTATAGGTCCTCAAAGAGCGGCGTGTAGTTCATCAAATCATTTGTTTCTTTGGGGAAATTGGCCCTTAAATGGGGAGCAATGAATTTTACCTTTAGCGCACAAGACGCAGAATGTATTGTCCCAGAAAAGTTTGGGAAAGTTGCGGGAAAGGAATTTGGTGGATTCATGGGAAAAGGGTTTGTGGAGAGTGGAAAGATTCAGAAAGGAGAAGGCCTCAGGAGTTGTGGGATGTTTTTATTCCTCTATGATCATCAGATTGTCTTGTATTTGACCTTCCAGCACAGTTAGGTTTCCAAGAGTGACCTTGAACAATTTTGGAGCATTTCTTATCAGCAAGCAACCTCACATGATCAGTTGACTTATCAAAATCAGGTTAACGGAAATTTTTGGAATGTAAAGCAAGTCAGTGAGAGTGACAGTGGAGTTATAGGTGACAATAGAGGCAGAGCCTATCCCATTTGATTGTATTGAGGATCCCAATTTTCAGGTTTGGATTTAGGTCTGATTTTTTTCTAGGGACTTGAAGAAGCGGGAAATTTTGAACATGCTCTGAGATGTGCCTGGGTCAAGAATCACTTGGTCTCTTGACAAGCTGAGGGAGTGAGTCATGGCAAAACTGAATGCCAGATTTGCGGTGGCCTTATTAGAAGGATTGGGTTTTTGACCGGAGCTGGTGTTTGGCAAGGAGGCGTAATTAGGTTGAAGATGGGGGTAAAGCCAGAATAAGCAATCTTTGGGATGGTTGGCTTTGGGGTTATGCAAGTTGGATTTGCGTGGGAAGTCTGTTGGTGATAAAGTAAGACTGACAACTGAAATCCAGTGGCAACCTCGTGCTTGACTTGGTTAAGGTGATGTAGTACAAGATTGAATTTTATTCTCTCCTAGCGAGTGGGTAATGGTGGTCTTAAGATAATCCAGTTGAGGCGGGAATTTGTAGAGAATAAGGTATGCTACTATATTGTTCTCCATTTTTATCCCAATTTTGGCGATTTGGAGAAAACAGGCTTTGACTTCTGTGATGACTTTCTTGATGTTCTTGGGGTCAAATTGAAGATTCAGGAAGTGGAAGAAAACCCAAGATCAATTAGCGGTTTGCAAAGAGGCAAAGAATTCATTAATTGACTTCCAGGGAGCAATCACATGGGCCAAATGATTTTCCTTAACACAATTTACATAGGTTTGGTTGTCCAATTTTGCTAGGATGTAACCAACAATCTTCAGATTTACTTCAGCCGGGTATTTGCTTGGTTTGGAGGAGGTCAGCCAGTGAGATATGCCTTTAAGTGAGAAGATGGTGAGTATTTTAGATTGCCAGAGAAAAACATTTGAGTTGTTGAGATTAGGAATTGAGTCTGTCAGAGTCTTCAGAAGCAAGGAGGATGAGTCTATCTGTCTGGTCCTGGGGTTGTCATCCTGCTTTTTGGCTTTTAACCATGAAAATTTGAATTATCTGATTGCAACAAAGACCAATGGATGAAGAAGCACAGGAGTGTGCTGAAATTGTAATTACAAGAATAGAATGAGGAGATGAAATGAGAGTTAGGAAATTAGAAGTTGAAAGAGAACGCATGAGTTAGATTGAGAAGAGACCTCACTGCTAGACAGAGCTGGAGATGAGTGATGACTTGAGTGATTGAAAGTTGATGGTCAGATTGACAAGTTGAGGACGAGGAGATTTGGATGGTTGAAGTAAGGGTTGATGAGTTAATAGGATTGAGGACAACAAGTTGGGGATTGAGAATGAAGGGAATGAATGAGAGAGGAAGTAAGATATGGATGGATGAGGAGGAGAAAAGGGGAGGTGTATGATGGATGAGGAGGAGGAGATAGGAGATGGAGTGGAAGGAGGATGGATGAGAAATAAATGGTGAGTGAGATCAGGGAAAGGGAAGGATTGAGAGTATATAAGGATCTAATTGAAATGGGATTGGAGAGAGAAGGATTGAAGGGTTGTCTATTGGAATGTATGTGAGTGATTGAATGGAGCTGATTTCTGGATTTGAAGTGTCCTCATTCAAGGTCAGAGCGGGCAGAGCAGCAATGTTACTCACGGAAGTCAGTCATCTCTCAACAGATGGATATGGAGGATCAAGTGACAAGGAAAAGAAGGGAGAGGAAAAGAGAAAAGGAAATATAAGAAAAAGGCAAAAAATATAGAGATTAGAGTTCAATGAAGATGACCAGAAAAATTGCATCACAACACCAGAGAAATCTGCGTGTCACTTGCTAGCAAGTGCCCTCAAAGAGCTCTTGCACAATGTATGGCCAAGCTGAGTTCAAGATCCTACCAACCTCAGGTCAAGTTTATCAATGCTGCAATGCACAGTCACTGACTGTGCACAATGCATAGTGACTGTGCAAAATACAAAGTGACTTTGAAAAATGCATAGTGACTGTGCACAATCCACAGAAAAAGCATCTGTGCACAACGCGCGGAAACTGTGAAAAATGCACAGAAACTGTCCAAAATTCACAGAAACTGCGCATAATGCATAGCAACTGTGCAAAATGCACAGAGACTGTTAAAAATGCATAGAAACTTTGCATAATTAACAGAAACTGTGCACAATGCACAGCAACTGTGCACAAAGCACAGTGAGTTTTCACAATGCACAATGCATAGCAATTGTGCACAATGCATAGCAACTGTGCACAATGCACAGCAACTCTGTACAATTCACAGAAACTGTGCACAATTCACAGCAACTGTGCACAATGCACAGCAACTGTGCACAATGCACAAAAAATATGCACAATGCACAGCAACTGTGCACAATGCACAGCAACTGTGCACAATGCACAGCAACTGTGCACAATGCACAGCAACTGTGCAAAATGCGCATGAACTGTTCACAATGCACAGCAACAGTGCAAAATGCACAACAGCTGTGAACCATGCATAGCAAATTTGCACAATATACAGCAACTGTGCACAATGCACAGCAACTCTACACAATGCACAGAAACTCTTCAAAATACACAGTAACTCTGAACAATGCACAGAAACTGTGAACAATGCAAAGCAACTGTTCACAATGCACACAAGCTGTTTACAATGCACAGCAACTATGCACAATGCACAGGACCTCTGCAAAATGCACAGAAACTGTGAACAATTTTCAGGAACTGTGCAAACTGCACAGCAACTGTGCACAATGCATAGCAACTGTGCACAATGCACAGAAAATGTACAAAATTCAAAGTGACTGTTCAGACTGCAAAGTGACTACGCACAATGCACAGCATCTCTTCAGAATGAACAACAACTGTTCACAAAACACAGCAACTGTTCACAATGCACAGCCAATCTCCACAATGCACAGCAACTGCGCACCATTTATAGACACTGTGCACAATTCACAGAAACTGTGCACAATGCAAAGCAACTGTGCATAATTCACAGAAACTTTGCACAATTCACAGAAACTGTTCACAATGCATAGAAAATTTGCACAATTCACAAAAACCTTTCACAATGCACAGCAACTGTGCACAATGGACAGAAAGTTTGCAAAATGCCCATCAAAATGCACAGCAACATTGCACAATATACAGCAACTGTCCATAATGCACAGCAAAGGTGCCCAATACACAGAAACTGTGCAGAGTGCACAGCAAATGTGCATTTGAGCTTGGATAAATATTGGGCGCAGTCACTGTGAATTGTGCATGGGAGCTTGGATAAATGTTTGCGACTTTTGCTGTGCATTGTGCACAGTTTTTATGCATTGTGCAAAACGCCCAGCAAAAGCGCACAATATTGATCCAAGCTCCATCACACAATGCACAGTGACTGTGCACAATATTTATCCAGGCCCCAATGCACAGATGCTGTGCACTGTGCACAGTGACTGTTCATTATACACAGTTGCTGTGTAAGGTGCACAATTTCCGGGCATTGTGGACAATTGCCGTGCATTGTGAACAGTTGCTTTGCATTGTGAACAGTCTATATGCATTGTCACAAGTTTCTGTGCATTTTGAACACTTGCTGTGCATTTGGAACAGTTGCTATGCATTGTGAAGAGTTGCTTTGCATTGTGCTTAGTCAATTGGCATTTTAAACAGTAAATTTGCATCTTTCACAGTTGCTGTGCATTGTGCGCAGTTGCTTTGCATTTTGCACAGCTGCTGTGAATTTTGAACAGTTGCTGTGAATTGTTCCCAGTTCCTATGCATTATGCACAGTTGCTGTGCATTCTGCACAGTTTCTGCGCATTGGGCACAGTTGCTGTGCATTCTGCACAGTTTCTGCGCATTGGGCACAGTTGCTGTGCATTGAGCAAACCCGCCGTGCATTGGGCACAGTTGCTGTGCATTGAGCAAACCCACCGTGCATTGGGCACAGTTGCTGTGCATTGAGCAAACCCGCCAAGCATTGGGCACAGTTTCTGTGCATTGAGAAAAACCTCCATGTGTTGGGCACAGTTGCTGTGCATTTGGCACAGTTGCTGTGCATTGAGCAAAGTTGCTGTGGATTTGCCACAGGTTTTGTGCATTTTGCACAGTTTCAATAAATTGTGGACAGTTGCAGTGCATTGTGCACAGCTCCTTTTTATTTTTCAAGTTGCTGTGTATTGTGCACAGTTTCTGTGTATTCTGCACAGTTTCTATGTATTTTGCACAGCTTCTGTGCATTGGGCAAAGTTTCTGTCCATTGTGGACAGTTGCTGTGCATTGTGAACCCAGTGACAACAACAACTTGACAATCTTTTTTGACTTCAAAAATGCCATCTTTTTTGACTTCAATTATTGTTAGGAATTTCATTTGACCTCTTACCTGAAGGACAACTATTCTCTCCCTTTGACTTCCAAGCTCCCAAAGCTCCAAGATGCACTTACATTGATACCTCTGGAACCTAACCCCAAGGGACCACTCCTGGGGGCCCTTTTCTTTTCTTCTGATTTTGACTTGCTTGCACAGCAAAAAAATTAGTGGCACTTGATCAAGGAAGCTCTAGTTAAAGCTCTGTCCAATCTTTATTTGAAGGTATTTTCTTTCTCTAACTAGTTTTTTTGGTTTACAGTGATTGTGCGCAATGAAAAGTAACTTTGCACAATGCACAGCAACTGTGCACAATTCACAGCAACTACAAACAATGCACAGCAAATGTGCACAATGCACAGAAACTGTCCACAATGCACAGAAACTGTTCACAATGCACAGAAAATATGAAAAATGCACAGAAACTGTGGACTATGCACAGAAACTGTGTACAGTGCAAAGCAACTGTGCACCATGCACAGAAACGGTCCACATCTCACGGCAACAGTGCACCATGCACAACAACTGTGCACCATGCTCAACAACTGTGCACCATGCACAAAAACTGTGAAAAATGCACAAAAAATGTTCAAAATTCACAGCAACTGTGCAAAATCCACAGTAACTGTGAAATATGCACATTAATTGTGCAAAACGCACAGGAAATGTGTGTGTAAAAACCACAGTTACTGTGCAAAAGGCATGCAGGTAACTGTGCATTTCAAACAGTAACTTTGTGTTGTGCACAGTCACTGTGTGTTGTGCACAGTCACTGTGCATTGTGCACAGTCACTTTGCATTGTGCACAGTCACTGTGCGTTGTGCACAGTCACTGTGCATTGTGAACATTCACTGTGCATTGTGTACAGTCACTTTGCGTTGTGCACAGTCACTGTGCTTTGTCCACAGTCACTGTGCATTGCGCACAGTCACTGTGCGCTGTGCACAGTCACTGTGCGTTGTGCACAGTCACTGTGGGTTGTGCACAGTCACTGTGGGTTGTGCACAGTCACTAAGCGTTGTGCACAGTCAGTGTGCGTTGTGCACAGTCACTGTGCGTTGTGCACAGTCACTGTGCGTTGTGCACAGTCACTGTGCGTTGTGCACTGTCACTTTGCGTTGTGCACAGTCACTGTGCATTGTGCACAGTCACTGTGCGTCTGGAACAGTCACTGTGTGTTGTGCACAGTCACTGTGCGTTGGGCACAGTCACTGTGCATTGGGCACAGTCACTGTGCGTTGGGAACAGTCACTGTGCGTTGTGCACAGTCACTGTGCGTTGTGCACAGTCACTGTGCGTTGTTCACAGTCACTGTGCATTGTGCGCAGTCACTGTGCATTGTGCGCAGTCACTGTGCATTGTGCGCAGTCACTGTGCATTTTGCACACTTTTTGTATATTGCGCACAGTTGTTGTGTATGGCGAACAGTTTCCGTGCATTGTGGATGGTTGCTGTGCATGGTGCACAGTTGCTGTGCATTTTTTACTGTTGCGGTGCATTGTGGACCGTTGCTGTATATTTTGGGAAGTTGCTCTGCATTGTTCAAATTTGCTGTGCATTCTGCACAGTTGCTGTGTATTCTGCACAGTTGCTATGCATTGTGAACAATTTTTGTGCATTTTTCACAGTTGATGGGCATTGTGTACAGTTGTGGTGCATTCTGCAGAGTTGCTGTGGCTTGTGCACAGTTGCTTTTTATTGTGCACAGTTGCTGGGAATTGTGCAAAGTTGCTTTTCATTGCGCACAGTCACTGTAAACCAAAAAACATGTTAGAAAATGAAAATACCTTCAACTAGAGATTGGAAAGAGCTTTAACTACAGCTTCCTTGATTGCACTTGCTAGAAAGTGCCACTAATTGTTTTGTGGTGCAAGCAAGTCAACATCAGAAGAAAAGAAAAGGGCCCCCAGGAATGGACTCTTGAGATTAGATTTCAGAGGTCTCAATGTAAGCGCATGTTGGAGCTGTGGGAGTGCTGTAGTCAAAGGGAGAGAGTAGTTGTCCTTCAGGTAAGAGGTAAAATGAAATTCCTAACAATAATTGAAGTCAAAACAAATGGAATTGTTAAATTCAAGAAAGATGGTCCAGTTGTTGTTGTCACTGGGTTCACAATGCACAGCAACTGTCCACAATAAACAGCAACTGTTCCAAGTAGTCACTGTGCGTTGTGCACAGTCACTGTACATTGTGCACAGTAACTGTGCATTTTGCACAGTCACTGTGCGTTGTGCACAGTAACTGTGCGTTGTGCACAGTCACTGTGCGTTGTGCACAGAAACTGTGCGTTTTGCACAGTAACTGTGCGTTGTGCACAGTCACTGTGCGTTTTGCACAGTTACTGTGCGTTGTGCACAGTCACTGTGCGTTTTGCACAGTCACTGTGCGTTTTGCACAGTTACTATGCGTTGTGCACAGTCACTTTGCGTTGAGCACAGTCACTGTGGGTTGTTGTCATACTGACACCAAACTCAGTCTAACCTCAGTCTAACCTCAGCAAACCCAGTCTAACCCTCAGGCCTATTCTACTTTCCCAGGAACTTCAACCTCAGGGCTCAGGGGACTTACATCAATATGTCTCCAGTAACTATATACCTCAGGATATTCATGCAGCACATACCTACATATAGTGTAACCTCATACTTCTTTGGGTTATCTCTCTGTCTAACCCATACCTCTTCTGTGTGGTTTATCCTTTGGGAATCTTTATGTACATCCTCTTGCAGATTGTATTACATACTCTCTCTACTTAGTACATAGTGTCATGACCCCCATGTACCCTGTACATCCTTCAACTGTACTCTCCCAACTTAGACAGCTCAGACCTGGAACCTTCCCCCAATGTAAAAGCAGCCTAACCTAATGTAGTAGCATACCTGATCAGCCCTCTCTGTTACTTAGACTGTTCCCATGACATCATATGTATAGTCTGAGCCCCAATCACTTGTACCTCTGTTTTAGTTCCAACCTCTTGTCTATTTAAACAGGCCTCCTCTTCCCTCTTCCTGATGGTTCCCCAAGAAATCAGTTTACTACTTCTTGCTAGGAGATCTTTCCCAGCAAGTGTCATTCAGCACCCTTCAACCCAATCCTCATCTGCTCCTTGTAGCCTCTTTCAGTAACCTTACCCCCAAGCCTACTGTGGGTAGAGAACCCTCTGTGCCAAGCCCTGCTTGCATGTCAGCAGCCCTTGTGACATTAAACTGATTTCTTCCCCAATAACCCCTTCTTCACCAACCACACTCCCTATCCCTTTTAGACAGCATCAAATCTTGCTATTGAGTTGTGGCAATTTTTGTTTGCTTTATTTCTGTCCCAACCTTGAACTTGGCTATTTGATTTGGGGCCATTTTCATTGCTTCCCTTACCTTACTGTCAAACCTACTCAAAAGATCCAGCCGTCCATCCTCTAAGTATCACTTCAACGCTTCAACACTTTGACACTTCAACACTTTGACACTTTGACGCTTTGACGCTTTGAAGCTTTGAGGATTTGACACTTAGACAAGGTATAGTAACCAGTATTCGACTGCCCCCAAAAGGTAATCAGAGGAAGAAAAGTTTCTTTTTTTTAATCATTTTATTCTTGTTCAAAGGTGAAGAACAACTCTTGGGTAACTAATTATTCTTATAAGTAAGAATGCCCCCACAATGTGCTCTTGTTTCTCACATTCCTAGCCCAGCAGTCACCTGTAGCTCCAGGGGGATGCCACTGAACCTACTGACCATTCTACCCCTAGATCTCGTGGAACAGGTAGGACTTTTTCTAACTTGGTTGCACCAGTGGTTACCCTTTTCACTCCTATGGATACAGGTTTATTGGAAACTATTCCCCAAGTATCCCTTTCTACTATTCCTTCTTCTGACAATGCTATCCCCCACAGAGTCACAGGTGAGTTTCCAAGCCCAGGTTACCATGGTTTGGACTCTCCTGCCTATGATGCAAGCATGGTACCAATCCCAGGAGAAGGAGAGGAAGATGAAGAGGATGAGGACTCAGGATTTGATTCCAGAATCTTGAGTGGCCTGGGTTCACTATCCCCAGAGGGTAATTCTAGTCAAACTTCTAATGCAAAAGCAGTTCCTTCACCTTCCCCACAAACCAACCTTCCTTCCACCACTCAGGTTCCTTCAACTGACCCTGCCCTGCTGGCCATTCTTCAGCAAATGACCACTGCAATGACTCATCTTTCTAAACCTTCTGACCATGGAACCTCTGCTAACTTTAAATCTCCATCTATCAATGCCCCAGATAAATTTTATGGAACTAACCCAACCAAGCTTAGACCCTTCCTTCAAGCTTGTGAACTCATCCTTGCAAATGATGAGAGAGATTTTGCAAATGACAGAAAGAAAGTATTTTTTACAGTCTCTTACCTTTCATGAAATGCCAGTTGATGGATCCAACCCTATCTTGCTCACATTGATAATCATTTGCCAGGTTTTATACTTAACTCCTGGCTTCTATTCACTCAACAGATTCATACCCTTTTTGGGGATCTTCTGGAAGTCCAGCGTGCTGAGAAGGAGCTAACCCTTCTTAAGATGAAAGACGGTGGTTATGCTACTAACTATATCACTGAATTCAGGACACTTATGACCAAGGTCTTGGGATGGGGTGATAAAGCCTTTTTCTTTCATTTTAGACAGGGTCTCCCAGCCAGATTACTGGACCAACTAGCTGGTTATTATTGACCTCAATAAACCTTGCAAGACCTAATGGATATTGTTCTTAAGTATGAAACGCGTTACCATGGAAGGATCCGGGAGAAGTCCTTCACTCTCCCTCAGACCTCAAGACCTGGACCCAGTCTTCCCAATCCTCAGAAATCTTGACAGACCAGCCAACCAGGTAGGTTCAAGGGGAAAGCAAAGACAACCCCTACTAATTCTACTCCAACCTATGTTCCCAATCCCAATGTGGGAGAGGATGGACACCTCAAGGCTGAAGAAAAATCTAGGAGAGAAAGAGAGGGTTTGTGTAACTACTGTGGAGGAACTCACAAAATTAGCCTCTGCAGGAAACGTCCAGATTTTAAGCCTGGCCAGAAACCCAATCCTATGAAGCCAAAACAGGGAAAAGACTAGGTGATGGGAATGTGGTACTCCTTGACCATCGACCTCCTAATATTCAAGTACAAACTTTGGAAAGAAAAGACGCTAACCCTCCTTCTAAAGACTTAAGTTTTATTTGCTTGTCCAATAACCAGGCTTACAGTGTACTTGTTGACTCTGGAGCAACTCAATCTGTTATTTAAAAATCTATGGTTTCAAAGTTTTCTCTGTCACCCAAACCTCTGACCACTCCTATCTTCTTATTTACCTTCAGTACTTCTGACTCAACTTCCCAGGAAATCACCCATAAGGTTTCCTTCAATTTTGCTTTGCCCTCTTTTCCCAACTTAGAATGGGATTTCTTGGTTGTTGATACTCCCCCCAAAGAAGAAATTATTCTAGGTATTAACTTCCTCCATTTCTGGAACCCAGAGGTAAATTGGCAACTGGTATTGATCACCCCAAGACACCAACCAAATTTGGATCATTCCTCTTCTGTTGAAATCTCCTTGGCCACTACTTCCTTTCTTCCAGTGAACCTGCAGGTCACTGCTCCTGTCCCCTTTTCAGAATCTATGCACTCACAACACTCTCCTTTGAGTTCAACAACTACTTCTGTGAACAGGATATTCTTTGGACATTCTCTGAAATTCTTGGAGGATATGGAGGATTATCTATCCATTCAAGTTTTGCGTATGATTATTTCCACTTCTGACTCTGACCCAAAGCATGCTACTTCAGAAGGTTTGGATGAAGATGAGGAAACTGATGAAATTGAAACTGTGATGTAGAGAGTTCCTGATGCTTATCATGCCTTTTTAGATGTTTTTTCCATAGTCAAAGCTGATAAACTCCCTCCTCATTGCGCTTACGACCATCATATTGAACTGGGAGGCCCTATGCCTCCAGTTGGGCATATCTACTCCCTCAGTCACCATGAGAAGGAGGCCCTACAAGCCTATATAGCAGAAAATATAGAGAAAGGTTTCATTTGCCTCAACACTACCAGCACTGGAGCACCTGTCCTCTTTTTAAAAAAGAAGGATGGTGGTTTGCAATTGGTTGTTGACTATTGCAAACTCAACGCTGTGACTTGAAAGAACCGGTATCTCATTCCTCCCATGACTCACTTATTAACAGTCCTTTCTGGTTCTACAATTTTTTCCAAAATTGACCTCAGGGGTGCTTATAATCTCCTTTGAATTAAGGAAGGGGATGACCATCTTACAGCATTCAGAACTCAGTTTGGGAGTTTTGAATATTTGGTAATGCCTTTTGGACTCACCAATTCTCCTGCCTCTTTTCAATGTCTTGTTAATGAAATTTTTGCAGAACTTCTGACCAACTGTGTGGTGGTATACCTTGATGACATTCTTATTTTTTCCAAAAACTTAACAGAACATACAACTAATGTGTGTGAAGTCTTGGAAAGACTTTGGAAGAACAACTTATATGAAAAAGCTTCTAAGTGTGAATTTAATGCCTCCTCAGTGGACTATCTAGGGTATTTCATTTCCAGAAGTGGCATTGAAATGGAAAAATCCAAGGTCCAGAAGATCTTGGACTCGCCACCACCAACAAACAAAAGGGCCTTGCAGCAGTTTTTGGGTTTTTCTAATTTTTATCGCAGGTTTATCATTAACTATTCCAGAAAGGTGCACCTCCTCAATGCTCTAACTGGGGCAGATCCCATCTTTCCTTTATTCCCAGGGGCTTTGCAGCAGTTTGAGGACCTCAAGGTAGCCTTTACTAAAGCTCCTTTACTCAGACATTTTGATTTTTCCTTAAAAACCTTTTTGGAGACTGATGCCAGTGACTATGCCCTAGGGGCTGTCCTCACCCAAGTCTCCCTTGATGGATCCAAGCACCCAATTGCTTTTGACAGCAGAAAATTGGGTAGTGCTGAACTGAACTCTGAAATCCATGATAAGGAACTCCTGGCCATTGTATGGGCCATCAAGATCTGGAGAGCTTACTTCCTCAGTCTTTCTTCTCCCTTTGAATTTCTCACTGATCACTTGTCTCGTAAATATTTCATGACCTCCAAAGCCTTGACTCGTCGCCAAGCCCGTTGGGCTGAGTTTCTGTGTGAATTTGACTTCAATATAGTCTATAGACCTGGAAAGCAATCAATAGTGCCTGATTTCTTGTCATGTCGAGTCAACATTTATCCCAAGGGGGGAATGCCCTATGCAGAAAAGAATCCAGCAAATTTCAAACAACTCTTGAAGCAGACAGACTTTGAAACTTCTATAATTTTCTTTATCTCTGCAAAACAGGTTGAAAAACAATTGGAAACATTAATTAAGTCCCAGATCTCTAACAAATCAACCCAGCAGATTATTCAGAAGCTACATAAAAAGGAACAAGTAAAGAGTTATCTTATAGACCCAGACACTGGACTCCTTATTTTCCAAAATAAGATAGCAATCCCCAAGGAGGATGAAGAACTCCGACTTGAAAAACTTTGACAAAGACATGACTCTCCTCTCTCTGGCCACCCTGGACAAGAAAAAACAGCTGATCTAGTCAAAAGAGATTTCCATTGGAAAAATATGACTTCCTTTATCAAAGATTATTTTTCTTCTTTTTACCTTTGCAGAAGAAACAAAGCCAGTCACCACAAAAAGTTTGGACTCCTCCAACCCTTACCAATTCCATATTCTACCTGGACTTCACTCTCTATGGACTTCATATCACAACCCCCACTATCCAATGGGTTTGACTGAATCCTTGTGGTAGTTGATTGTTTTTCCAAAATGCCACTCTTTATTAAAACCAGAACTGATATCTCCTCTGTGGAGTCAGCTAACCTACTAATTTCTCATGTTTTTACTAAACATGGCCTCCCAACTGACATTGTCATTGACAGAGGATCTTTATTTGTTTCTTCCTTTTGGAAAATTGTATGTGAAAAATTACAGATAAAAAGAAATCTTTCCACAGCTTATCACCCTGATACAGATGGACAGACAGAACGAGTAAATCAGATCCTAGAACAATTTCTTAGGATGTATTTCAGTTGTCACCAAGACAACTGGGATACCTGGATCCCCCTTGCTGAATTTGCTTACAATAATTCCACTCACACTTCTACTAAGCAATCTCCTTTTTTCACCATCTATGGACGACACCCTGACTTTGAAAGTCTCCATGTAGTAGATGATCAACCTGCCAGCCACTACATAACCCAGATTCACCAGAATCAGAAGTTATTGGGTATTGAACTGGAAAAGGCAATTAAAACCTACAAAGGATATGCTGACCTAAAAAGAAGTGACTTTCCTGCCTCATTTGCTGTTGGAAACAAAGTTTGGCTCTCTTCTAAAAATATCAAAACTAATTGTCCAACTCATAAGCTCTCAGAGAAATGGTTAGGTCCTTTTTGATTACAGAACAGATTTGAAAAAGTTCATGCAAACTTCAACTCCCTCAGAAATGGTCCACCATTCACCCTGTATTCCACTCCTCCTTACTCAAGCCATATCAGGACAACTCACTATCCTCTAGGAACCAACCACCCACTGAGCCAGTCAAAATTGATGGTGAAGAAGAATGGGAAGTGTCTCAGATATTGGATTCCAAACTTAAGAGAGGGAAATTATTTTACTTAGTTGAATGGAAAGGCTTCCAGAATGACAAGGAACACACTACTTGGGAACCTCAATCTAATCTTACCAACTGCCCTACTTTACTTCAAGACTTCCATACACTCTACCCTTCAAAACCAAAAACATCCTTAAAATAAAAACAATATAAACCTTATTCTCCTTTTCAAAAAAAAAATAATTAATATCAATAACATGATAAAAATAAAGATTCTTCCTCCCTTTCTCTTTTTCAACCTCAACAAAAAAAAATCAATTACTACCCTCCAAAGAAAATATAAATAAATAAACAATAAAATAAAACAAATTTAATATAAACAACTTTATAGATAGCTTCACACATCAATTCTTCCATTTCTTTCACTCTAGACATCCAATTATTTACTAACTTTAACTTGGCAACTTGATAAAAATTTGGCCCCCTTATAGTAGTCCCTACTTCAAAAGTATTTCCAGCTAAAGCCAAAATATCAGCTAGTCTTTTCTTTATCTCTAAAAAAGTTTTCTTTCTAGCTTCTAAAAATCCATACTTCTCCTTTCTTATCTCACTACCCCAACCCTTCTTTAAAACTTCCTGAAAATTTGAATTTAAAGTCCTAGAATTCCTACTATAAATCTCCAAAGAATGATGGACTTGATCTTCATTTAAAACAGAATCTTCCCTGAATCTTTTTCCTTCCATCATCTCCAATAAAATTTCTCCATTTTCCAATTCCTCCAACCAGACCTCAGTTTCACCTTTTTTTTCAATTGCTTTCTTTCTATTCCTCCTGTCTTCCACCACCTTCATCTTCACCTCCAAATCCTTCATCTTGTTCCTTAAATCCTCTAACTCCAAAGAGTCATCTGACCTGCCCCCTTCTTCAACAATGATCTCTCTAACTTTTCCTTTGCCTGTCTCTTTAGTAGCTTCTCTATCTTCATCCATATCACTCAATTCCATCTACAAACTCCCTTTGGCGTCTTCATTGTTGTCCCCACTTTGACAATCTGCTTCAACGCTTCAACGGTTTGCTTTGACGCTTTGACGGGTTGCTTTGACGCTTTGAAGGTTTGCTTTGACGCTTCAACAGTTTGCTTTGATGCTTCAACGGTTTGTTTCAACGCTTCAACGGGTTGCTTCAAAGCTTCAACAAACCCCTTTGACGCTTTGACAAACCCCTTTGATGCTTCAACGGTTTCCTTTGACGGGTTCAACGGACTCCAGAATGCCCTTGTTTCTGACTCTTTTTGGAGGGAACTTGACCACCTCCTCGTCCGAATCTATGTGAGGGGTTCCCCATTGTATAAATGCCTCACCACACTCCTCCTGCAGACGCCTCGACGTAACATCTATGGCCAAATTGCCAGTTCAACCCAGCGTCTCCCTCTTTTCTTGCGTTTTCTTCAACCTTTCCTGCATCAAACGGACTATTCCAAACATGTATCAGCACTCCAGCACCTCCAATAGTAAATCCAGAAACACTTACCGGAAGATTCATCAAGTCTGGATGAATACCCCAGAGTCATGGCATCATCATCTGGAGCCTCCTTCACTTCAAAGGGTTGACTCTTCTCCAGGACCCATAAGGTTAGCCCCAAGGCCTTTCTGCCTTGCTTATCCATATGACACATTCTTCCATACTGCCTAAAACTTTCACAATTGGCGTAATTATGTTTGATACTGGTAGTGCAGATTCTTCTAAGCTTGATGCACCTATCACAACTTGGGTAGTATTGTTGGACTGGATAGTAATTTTTGGTCTTCTCCATTGGATAGGTTGGTGTAGGTGATCTGGTGTAGGGAGATAAAGGTGGTAATGGGGTGGATGGTGGTGATGGTTGTGGCTAAGGGGAAGGAAAACTCAAGTTAGACATGGCTGAAGGACAACCTGGATGGCCTCTTCAACCTCTCCTTTTATGGTCACCAGGAGATGCCCTCCTCTTCACCAGGGGGTACTGTCATACTGACACCAAACTCAGTCTAACCTCAGTCTACCCTCAGCAAACCCAGTCTAACCCTCAGGCCTGATCTACTTTCTCAGGAACTTCAACCTCAGGGCTCAAGGGACTTACATCAATATGTCTCCAGTAACTATATAGCTCAGGATCTTCATGCAGTACATACCTACATATAGTCTAAACTCATACTTCTTTGGGTTATCTCTCTGTCTAACTCATACCTCCTCTGTGTCATTTATCCTTTGGTAATCTTTATGTACATCCTCTTTCCGATTGTATTAAATACTCTCTCTACTTAGTACATAGTGTCATGACCCCAATGTACACTGTACATCCTTCAACTGTACTCTCCCAACTTAGACAGCTCAGACCTGGAACCTTGCCCCAATGTAGAAGCAGCCTAACCTAATGTAGTAGCAAACCTGATCAGCCCTCTCTGTTACTTAGACTGTTGTCACAACATCATATGTATAGTCTGAGCCCCAATCACTTGTAACTCTGTTGTAGTTCCAACCTCTTGTCTATTTAAACAGGCCTCCTCTTCCCTCTTCCTGATGGTTCCCCAAGAAATCAGTTTACTACTTCTTGCTAGGAGATCTTCCCCAGCAAGTGTCATTCAGCACCCTTCAACCCAATCCTCCTCTGCTCCTTGTAGCCTCTTTCAGTAACCTTACCACCAAGCCTACTGTGGGTAGAGACCCCTCTGTGCCAAGCCCTTCTTGCATGTCAGCAGCCCTTGTGACAGTTGTGCACAGTGAATGTGCGTTTTGGACAGTCCCTGTGCGTTGTGCACAGTCACTGTGCCTTGTGCACAGTCACTGTTCCTTGTGCACAGTCACTGTGCCTTGTGCACAGTCACTGTGCCTTGTGCACAGTCACTGTGCCTTGTGCACAGTCACTGTGCCTTGTGCACAGTCACTGTGCCTTGTGCACAGTCCCTGTGCATTGTGCACAGTCACTGTGTGTTGTGCACAGTCACTGTGTGTTGTGCACAGTCTATTGTGCACAGTTGTTGTGCATGATGCACAGTTGAGGTGCATTGTGGACGGTTGCTGTGCATGGTGCACAGTTGCTATGCATTGTGTACCGTTGCTGTGCATTGTGGACCGTTGCTGTGCATTTTGGACAGTTTCTCTGCATTGTTCAAATTTACTGTGAATTGTGAACAGTTGCTGTGTATTGTGCACAGTTGCTGTGCATTGTGCACAATTGCTGTGCATTTTTTATAGTTGATGTGCACCGTGTACAGCAGCTGTGCATTCTGCAGAGTTGCTGTGCCTTGTGCACAGTTTCTGTTTATTGTTCACAATTGATGTGCATTGTGCAAAGTTGCTTTTAATTGCACACAGTCACTTCAAACAAAAAAACATGTTAGGGAATGAAAATACCTTCAAATAGAGATTTGACAGAGCTTTAACTAGAGCTTCCTTGATGGCACTTGCTAGTAAGTTCCACTGCTTTTTTTGTGGTGCAAGCAAGTCAACATCAGAAGAAAAGAAAAGGGCCCCCAGGAGTGGTCCCTTGGGGTTAGGTTTCAGGGGTCTCAATGTGATTGCATCTTGGAGCTTTTGGAGCAGGGTAGTTGAAGGGAGAGAGTAGTTCTTCTTTGGGTCAGAGGTCAAATAAAATTCCTAAGAATAATTGAAGTCAAAACAGATGGTGCCCAATACACGGCAACTGTGCCCAATTCATTGAAACTGTGCCCAACCCTTGGGGTTAGGTTTCAGAGGTCTCAATGTCAGTGCATCTTGGAGCTTTGGGAGCACAATAGTTGAAGGGAGAGAGCAGTTCTCCTTTGGGTCAGAGGTCAAGTGAAATTCCAAAGAATAATTGAAGTCAAAACAGATGGTGCCAAATACACAGCAACTGTGCCCAATGCATTGAAACTGTTCCCAATGCACATCAACTGTGCCTGATGAAATTCGACCTAATGAATTTGTTTTAAAAGGCTTAAGACCAGACTAGAAAAACAACATGATTCAATAAATGATAATAAATGAGGTGATTATCATGGACAATGAATCAAGGGAATTTGTGCCATACCCCAGATAAAGTAAAGACCAGCAAGGCTGAAGAAAACCGCTGATTGAGTAAGAGGCTTGAGGACCTAGGACAGTTGGGTGTTGAGGAGTAGACTGCCAATAACCAGTTCAGATTGAGGTTCACAAAATTGAAGGATGGGTGATCTCTTTCTCACAAAATGAACAAGGACACAGCCGTGATTAAGATGGTAGGTGACGAACAAGAAAATTGAATGATGATCAGGAGAGTCGCAGTCAAGGAGAAAAGTGGAGGGCCAAGTTGAGAATCAGTAAGCTATTTTGAGTAGCAAGGAGTACCAATTGTAAGTTGAGCAAATTGGTAACCGGAAGTAGTTGTAGATGGAGAGAAGTGCTGGTTGAAAGTTGAGTGGATGAAGAGAGGATGAGTTGGTTGAAGGAAGGAAAAATGTGGTTGAAGGAAGGAAAAATGTGGTTGAAGAAAGGAAAAATGAAAAGAAGGGCAGAAGAATCAGGAGAAAGGGATTGAACGGAAAAGGGCAAGTGAAGGAGAGGAAGTGACAAATATGAAGTGTGCGCAGCGGAGTCACAGGAGTCTGCGGCTGTGAGAGTGAAATTTCAACACCCCGGATCATTTGATGAGAAAGAGTCAGAGGAAAGGAAACAATGAGAGGTCAATAAGTTCAAGGATTGAAAAGCAGCAGCTTTGGTGAGGGTGTCCGCAATCATATTGGATGATGAGATGAGAGCAATAAGGATACTCTTTTGTTTGTAGAGTTTGCAAATGTGTTTGACCTTGATGTCAAGATGCTTGGTTTTGCAGTTGGAACCAAAATGTTGAATTTTTTCAATTAGTCCTTTATTGTTGATGTGAAAGAGAGAGGGAGATAACTTTGTGTTCCACAGTTCTGAAATCAAGTGTGAAAACCAGTGATCTTCTTGGACGCCATTGGACAGAGCATTGAGCTCAGATTCAGCGGAGGATAGAGTCATATTTTGCTGTTTGTTGCTTGTCCAGGAGATTGGGCAAGTTTTCCAAAATGCTACAATGCCGCTTTGAGAGGTCCTGGTTTCAAGATCATCCGCCCATGTGGCATCAGTGTATATGTTGATTTGAGGATTGTCAGAAGGCTGCGGATAGAGACGTAGTTTGTAATCAATTGTTAATTTGAGGTACTTCCAGCAATGTACCACTTCCCTCCAGTGATGAATACCCGGAAAATGGTTGAATCTGGATAAAATTGAGGAGGATGCAGCAATTTCTGGATGCGATTGACAAGAAAGATAGTCGAGCATCCCGGTGAATTTTCTGTAGTTGAAACGTAGCAATTCAAATTCTTTGAGCTCCTTGTCAGACACAGGATTAAGTTGAACACCTGGTGTGAGAGGGGTAGACACTGGTCTGCACTCGGAGAGATTCAGCAGTTGGAAAACTTTGTTGATTAGATTGGACTGAGATAGCAAAAAGCCAGTTCCTTCCGATTTGATGTTCATTCCCAATAGAGTGTCCAGATCATGAGCTGACGAGTTAGGGAAGCAATGAAGGAATAACTCCTCAAAAGCATCAGTTTTACCCACCACTACCAAGTCTTCAATATGAAAAAAAATAAAGGAGTCTTGGTTTTTGAGGATAAAGAAGCAGGCGTCTGATTGAGACTGTTGATAGTCAATTTCTTCAAACCATTCAGTGAGAGTGCGGTTCCAGTTGGCTGGAGCTTGCTTTAGAACATACAGTGACTTCTTGAGCTTGAGAAATGGACTTTTTCAAGAAGATTCTTTTGGAGTCTTAATGAATATGTCTTCATCTAGAGGCGCAAACATAAAAGCGCTTTTAACATTGAATTGTCTGACTGGGAAATTTTTGTCAGCTGCAAGAGTGAGAAGAAGAAGAAGAGAGGGGAATTTTACATTAGGAGCAAATGTGTCAAAGTAGTCCACCCTGAATTCCTGTTTAAATCCCTGAATACACAGTCTGGACTTGACGCGTTCAGGAGAGGAATTTGTGGTGGGCTTGAGACGGTCAACCCACAAGGTCTTGAGCCAGCGACTTGGTGTCTCAGTTGCATCCTCCCTCACTTCATGTTCTTCAATACTCTGGAGTTCTGCCTGCTTGGCAGCTCTTACTTTTTCAGGATCCAGTTTTGTAGAGAGGTAACTGTATTTAGGTGGTTTAACCGCAAGATTTCTTTCTCTCAGAACATGAGTAGGACCATTTCCTCCACTAGCGTCTTCATGTATAGGTTCAGAAAAACTTGAGTTTGGTTTGGAGATTAGCTGATCCTTGGGAGGAGACTGATCCAAAGGGGAAACTAAGTTTTCCAAAGCCACAGATTCTTATTTTAGAGGCGGAGCTCCAGACTCTTCAACTGTGGATTCTGGTTTTTCCTGGGACAGATTATGAGTATTGTGTTCAGGCATCCATTCTTTGGATGAAGAGTTGTTTGAGTGCTTGAATTCAATGTCAAGGAAGCGAGTATGCTTGGAGTCTATAACCTTCCCGGCCAAAGTGAGGATTCTATACCACTGGACCTCAGGATTATAACCAATTAGGTGACCAATCTTGCCAGGAGGCAGAAGTTTTGATCCCGGAACCTTTGGAAGAACAAGATAGGAAACTGGAGCGCCTAGAGGATGGAAATAAGAGAGAGGAAGCTTGGAGCCTTTGAATGGCTCATAGGGAAATTTTTTGCTTTTGTGCAACAGGATTTGATTGATAGCCAACACAGAATCCAGAGTCACTTCATGCCACATTCCTGTGGGAAGATGCGAGTCATTCAGGTTTGAGCAAATAGATTCTATAATAGTTCTGTTGAATCTTTTGGCCAGTCCATTGAGTTGAGGGGTATAGGGATTGGAAAACCGTTGACAAATCAGGTTTCTCTAGCAGAAATCAGCTAACTTGAGGTTTTCAAATTCAGTTCCGTGATCGGAGTGCAAGATGGAGGGGTAGTAGTTAAATCGTTTTGCCTCTAGGTCAATGGCCTCAATAAGAGACAAGGGAATCTGTTCCTTGTGGTGACCGGAATGACAGCCACGTATTGAGAGAACGCATCAGTGACGTCACAAGATACATGTGCCCGTTCCTCAAAGTGGGTAGGGGCCCATTGTATCAAGATGTAGTTCTTGAGAGACGCGGTCAGCAGTTGAGTTCCATGAGTGAAACGATGCTCTTGTCACTTTGGATACAGCACACGATCTGCAATTCTCAGTTTTCTTGAGAGAAATGTTCAGTTTATGTCTCAGTCTATGGTAACTTACGTGTCCTAGTGATTTGTGAAGATTTTCAGGATAGGACAGATGTGATTGATGCATTGATGATGTTGGAGGATAGAATCTGAGGCAAGGAATATGGTTCAAGTAGTGCCCTTTCATTGCAAGTTTGCCAAGTTTATAAAGAAGAAACACATTGGGTTGGAAATTGACAAGATAGTCATTGAGAAGGAGTCTTCTCAGGGAGATCAGGTTTATAGATATGTTGGGAACAAACAAGGCATTGTGAAGCTTGACGTCTCCAAGATTGCATTTCAGTCACACTTCTCCTTTTGCCTTCACTTCCAGTGAGTTCCTTCCACAGCTTGTACTTATCATTCCTTATTCTGTGTGATCAAGAATTGTGAAAAGATTAGGGTCAGAAATCATATGATTGGATGCGCCTGAGTCAAGGACAAAATTGAGGGCATCTTGACAGCTAGAGAAGGAGAGACAGCTGACATAAGTCTTGGATTCAGGAGGTTTATTGGTCTTCGGTCTGAGATGAGGATACAATATCCAGTACTTGTGCTTGGGATGATTTGCAAGAGTTTTGAGGTTTCCTTGGTTTGCATTTCCCACAAGAGTCAGTAAACAGAGAAGCAATCTGATTGGACGAGGAGGACAATGAGTTGCTCATCCTTGATTTGTTCATGTGAATACAAAGATTATCCATAACAGCATTGGGATTGATTTTGGACTGAACATTGGAGTGAGTGATAGATTGTTTGATGTTCTTCTGCAAGTCAGGCAGCTTATTGAGGATCATGTAGGTTAGAATATTGACAGGAAGAACAATCCTGATTTTGTGTAGCTTATTGACTCCATTTTTAACATCCAGAATGAATCCCTGAATGTTATTCTCATCAAACGTAATAGAGGCAAATTGACTGTAGAACCGGGCTCGGTTGGAAGGCTGAGAGGAAACAAAGTGTTTGTGAATTGCCCGCCATATCTCTTTAGCTCTTTCCTCATTGCTGGCCGATACAATGGTTGTATGGATGGATGAAGAAATTTTTGAGATTAGAATTGAAGTGAGAATGGTGTTATTGTTATCTGATAGTTCTTCAGCGGTAGATCCAATGATGTCTTTCAGCTTAGCAAGATTTAGGAGCAAGTTTATTCTATTTTTCCAGATGGTGAAGTTGTCCTTGGTGAGAGCAGGGATGGCCTCTAAGGTGGTTTTGAGAATTGTTGGATTGATTTTGTCCATTGTAGCTGAGACGGGCCTGTTCTTGAGAGGTTAGCAATTGGAGATTGCGTTTGACTTTAAATTGTGATGAAATTTGACCTAATCAATTACTTTTAAAAGGCTTAAGACCGGACTCAAAAACCAACATGATTCAATAAATGATAATAAATGAGGTAATTATCTTGGACAATGGATCAAGGGAATTTGTGTCATACCCCGGATAAAGTAAAGACCAGCAAGGCTGAAGAAAACCGCTGATTGAGTAAGAGGCTTGAGGACCTAGGACAGTTGGGTGTTGAGGAGTAGACTTGCAATAACCAGTTCAGATTGAGGTTTAGGAAATTGAAGAATGGGTGATCTCTTTCTCACCAAATGAACAAGAACACGGACGCGATTAAGATGGTAGGTGACAAACAAGATAGTTAAATGATGATTGGGAGAGTCGCAGTTGAGGAGAAAAGTGGAGGGCCGAGTTGAGAACCAGTAAGCTATTTTGAGTAGCAAGTGTTGGGATATAATCAATCCCACACATGTTTTTATTTCTCTCTGTATTTTCCTATCTGCTTTCTTCTTTGTCTCTTTCTATATTTCCTTTTCTGTTTCTTTCCTTTCTCTTATTTCTATCATAACTCTCTGTGACATACTCCAAGAAACCCCCACTCAATCTTTTCAGTCAATATCTCAAGCGCGCGTCTCATCATTCCTATTATTCAATATACACTCATGTTCCTTTTCATGTCACTCAATCTGTGACACCACAGTCACTATGTCTACCTGAGGACAGAACTCAAGCTTGGTGGAAGGATCATCTCCTCATCCTTCCACCACTCTCTCTTTCTGCCTATCCTCAGGTATGATCTGTTCTTCAACTCTTCTCTCCTTGTAATCTCCTCTCACTGACTCCCACGAAATCTGATCCTTCCACCACTCTCGCTTTCTGCCTATCCTCAGTGCCCAACAGGTTATGAGCCCAGAGCTATCAGAAAATAAATAACAAATCAAACCATTCGCAGTAGAAGGATCTGGCATTCATAATGTCAATACTATTCAATTCAACATGGAAGATGGGCCAAACAGTCACCCAGTGCTTAAAACTCCGTCCATACTTCCACTCAATTCCCCTGGATCAGATCTGAATTATCTCGATTGGTCCATGATTCTAAGAATCCATTTTCGCGCCACGGGGCTCAGCTACCTTCTCAATAATGACTCTCCCAAATCCGAAAACTGGACGAAGGACAACCTGGCGGTATGTTCAGTCATATCTAGATCAATAAATCTGACAAACTTTCAGTTCATAAGGAAGCACAAAGAGAGCGCAATTGGAATGAGGAAAGCACTTTGAGAGGCTCACCAGGACAAATCCTCCAGGGGACGAATGTACTGGTTGAGAAAGCTTCTTCTCACCAAGCTCGGCGACAAGGAAATGACGGTCCACCTCTCCCAAATAATATCATACGGAGAAAAACTAGCGTCCCTCATTACTCCCAAGAATCCACTCACTGCCGATAACCTACAATCCACCACAATCTTACTCTCACTTCCGGACGACTGGTTGGGATGCGTCTCAAGCATGATGAATGAGGAATCTGTCCCATCATCAAAACTCATTAACGCTCTCAAGCAGGAACATCTGAGAAGAAAAACACAAAACGAGGACTCACAATCAGTTAATTCCACTAAGTTTTTGTCAAACCCCCAACAATCAAAAGCTCACCGGGATAATACTCAAAACCCTACTAAAGTGTACTTCTGTTCAAATTGCAAAACCGAGGGTCATTCCTTTTCCAGATGCCCGGAAGTCTTAGAAGCCCTTGCGTACTCCAAGAGGAATAAACGACCTCAGAAGACCAAAGCAACTACCTCAGCAAACCACACTGCAAACGCGACTAAGACGGACTCAAATCATTACAAGACGGAAGAAGACGATTTCTCCAACTTCGAAATAATTGTCCACGCCGGGCACGCCTCCTGCAACCTTATTTGCACCGCTTCGTCTAGAAGCAATGATTTCAATTTGGGCTTTGGATGCTCCTTGTCCATGACTCCTCACAAATGTCACTTGGACAACCAAAAACCGAACTCAACACCAATTCGTCTTGCCAATGGAACAGCTATAAACTCCACTAAAGAGGGTCTACTCTCCCTCATGATCGGAAAGTTGAGAACTCTCTTTGTTCCGGACCTGCACAAACCTCTCTTATCCATTGCCAGCATATGCGACTCCGGCAACAAGGTCATTTTCACCTCCACCGGATGCGAGATCCAACCCCTTAACATTGGACCTGACGACAACTCTTCTGCATCTTTCAAAGGATACAGAAGAGGAAATCTTTAATATCTTTCTTGGAAACTAGTGAGCCACCAAGAAACAGTCTCCTCAACTGTGTCCCATCTCTCTGACAACAGCCTCTATGGCTATCATTGTAGGTTCTCCCACCTGAATTTGAAGTCCCTGCGGAAGCTCTTGAAGTCATCCGGGATTAGTCCCAAGATCAACAACGAATTTGACGTTCAGCAGTGCAAAACATGCATCCAGTCCAAAATGTCAAGAACCCCTTTCCACTCTTGTCTCAGTCACCAATCTAACACCCTGGGACAGATAATTCACTCCGACTTGTGCAGCTTCGAAACCAACTCAAGAGAGGGATTCAAATACTTCATCACTTTTATCGACAATTGCTCCAAGGCACTTTTTGCCTACCCTCTCCATCACAAATCAGACTTGTTCAAATCAATCAAAACCTTCATATCTTACTTTGAGACTCAATTTCATTGGCCTGTTCAATCGCTTTGCACCGACAACGGTGGGGAGTACGTCAATCAAAAACTAAAATCTTTCCTCTCCTCCAAAGGAATCATTCACCAGCCGGGACCGCCTCACTCTCCGCAACTGAATGGTGTAGCCAAACAATTGAATCGCACTATTCTAAATCTTATTCACTGTTTGCTATCATCATCTCACCTTCCAAAGTCTTACTGGGCGGATGCACTACGCCACTCTCTACTCGCCTTCAATTCCTACCCATGTAAAACCCCAATCGGTTTTGTCTCCCCTAACTCCATACTTGAGCAGGAGAATATCACACCTTCCTATCTTCACCCATTTGGCTGCCTCGTCTGGTACAAAGTCCCGGACCACGACAGGTCTAAACTTTCTCCCAAGGCGCGCCAAGCAATTCTTCTTTCCTACCTGGTGCAAGGAAACGGGTACGTCCTCTTGGATGTCGAGAATCGCAAGATCATCAAGTCCAGGGATACAATTTTCAACGACACCGTCTTCCCCCACAAAGATCCTGCCCCGTCGACCCCTAAGCCTCCTCGTGAGCAATCCTACGTCAATATAACCTGGCCGACCCAATGCTCACCTCATCCTATCCCATCCCCATCCGTCAATCCTGTCCTGCTCTCACCTGCTCTTCCTGCTCCACCAGTCCTGTCTTCCTCTCTTCCCTCTCCTTCTTCCCTACCAATCCCACCCACAGCAACCCCAAGCTTTTGGCCTCCCACCTCCGTGCCTTGTTTGTTGAGCCCATGCTCGTCAGACAGCTCCATGTTCCCCCCTCCCTTGTCATCCTCCTCTCTTTCCCCGCCCCCTTCTCCCACACCCTCTCTCTCTCCCTCTAGCTCTCCGCCTGATCTCTCCCCACCCTCACCAGCACCTCCCCCCCCATCTCCCCCAGTCCCCGCTGCGTCTTCCCCTCCATCGCCTAAACCTTGGCGTTCCGTCAGGCGCTCCCGGCCTCCCACACCCTTTGGAAACTACTCTTGCTCTGCAACTGTCAAGGACAACATCCTTGCGCCAAAGACGTGCAACTGTGCACACTGCATGGCAACTGTGCATTTGAGCTTGGATAAATATTGTGGACAGTCACTGAGCATTGTGCATTGGAGCTTGGATAAATATTGTGTACTGTGCTGTGCATTGTGCACTGTTTCTTTGCTTTGTGCACAGTCTCTATGCATTGTGCACAGTTTCTGTGCATTGTGCACAGTTTCTGTGCATTGTGCACAGTTTCTGTGCATTGTGCACGGTTTCTATGCATTTTGCACAGTTTCTGTGCATTGTGAACAGTTTCTGTGCATTTTGAACAGTTTCTGTGCATTGTGCACAGTTTCTTTGCTTTGTGCACAGTTTCTGTGCATTGTGCACAGTTTCTGTGAATTGTGAACAGTTTTTGTGCATTGTGCAAATTTTGGGTGCATTGTGCACAGTTTCTGTGCATTGGGCACAGTTTCTGTGGATTGGGGACAGTTTCTGTGCATTGTGCACAGTTTCTGTTCATTTTGCACACTTGCTGTGCATTTTGCACAGTTGCTGTGCATTTTGCACAGTTGCTGTGCATTTTGCACAGTTGCTGTTCATTTTGCACAGTCTCTGTGCATTGTGCAAATTTGCTGCGAATTGTGCAAATTTGCTATACATTGTGAACAGTTGCTGTGAATTTTGTACAGTTTTTTTGAATTATGCAAACTTGCTGTGCATTGTGCAAATTTTCTATGAATTTGAAGAGTTTCTGTGCATTGTGGAAATTTGATGTTTATTGTCAACAGTTGCTGTGTATTGCAAACAGTTGCTGTGTATTGCAAACAGTTGCTGTTCATTCTGAAGAGTTGCTGTGCATTGTGCACAGACAATTTGTATTTTGAACAGTCATTTTTCATTTTTTACATTTGCTGTGCATTGTGAACTGTTGCTGTGCAGTGTGCACAGTTTCTGTGTATTTTTCACAGTTTCTGTGTATTTTGCACAGTTTATGGTCAATCCCCATTGCGCACGCTGGATATCTTCCGCCCATGAGGAGATATCTTTGCTCCAAGGCATGAGGACTTGGGTCCTAGTTCCCCCACCAAAAGGCCGCAAGATCATTTGGTGCAAGTGGATCTTCAAGGTGAAGCAACGGGCTGATGGTTCAATCATAAAGCTAAAGGCCCGCCTGGTCGCCATGGGTTTCACCCAGGTCCACGGCCTTGACTTCTCCGAGGTCTTTGCCCCCACCCTCTGACTTGAAAATCTCCGTCTTCTACTCATTTTTCTAGGCAACAAGGGTTGGGTTGGCCGCCAGGCCGATTTCAAGACCGCCTTTCTGAATGGTCACCTTGAAAAGCCGTTCTACATGTCTCAACCTCCCGGATTCGAGGACCCAGTGCATCCGGACTGGGTATGCAAGGTCTTGAGGGCCATCTATGGCCTCAAGCAGTCCCCCCGCCAATGGAACGTGGAACTGAATTCCGCTCTCCTATCTCTTGGTCTCACCAGATCATCCTAAAATCCGTCTCTCTACTTCAAGCTCGTCGACGGCTCCCTGGTAGGCGCAATCACTGCCCACGTAGATGATCTGGCCATAGTTGGATCCCAAAATTTTGTTTCCTCTTTCATTGCGGACATTGGCCCCTGTTTCACCATAGGAGCTGATGAAGACCTCTCTCTCTTCCTGTCCATTTCCATCCATCGCGATCTGAAGGCCAAGACGGTCTCCATTGGTCAGCAGCACTACATCAAATCCGTTGCCGCGTCTTTCCTCCCGCCCGGTCCGTCCACCTCCAGCTCTCCCACCGACTTGGTTTTCAAGTCCCTGGTCAGACGGCGTCCTGACTCCCCTGCTTCCCCTCCGCAATACAACCAGCTTATTAGGTCTCTTTTGTGGATTTCCCAATGCACACGGCTGGATGTGTCTTTTGCTGTCAACAAACTTTCACAATTTCTCCAGGACCCCTCCATGGATCACTGGAACGCTGCCACTTGGGTACTACAATATCTCCTGGCGACCAAAACCTCGCGTCTGACCCTTGGTGGTTCAAACCTGACTCTAGTCGGTTTCTCTGATTCCGACTGGGCTGAGGACTGCGACAACCGCCGTTCCATTTCAGGCTATACTTTCAGAGTCGGTTTTGGCTCCGTCTCCTGGAGATCCAAGAAGCAACCGATGTTCTCCCTGTCCAGCTCGGAAGCCGAATAAAAGGCCCTCTCTGATTGCTGCAAGGAAGGCTTGTGGCTGCGAAACATCATGGTCGAGCTTCGCCTCCGAAACTCCGATCCCGTCCCTCTCTACGTCGACAACAAAGGCGCTGAAGCTCTGGCAAAGAACCCCGAACATCATTCCCGCACAAAGCACATAGACGCCAGACACCACTTTATACGCGAATGTGTCACGCGGGATGTCTTCACTGTTCATCATATAGGGACTAAAGACATGGTAGCGGATATGCTAACCAAACCACTGTCCAGAGTCCTTCTGAAAGCTCATCAGGCTCTCTTTGGCCTTGTCACTGGTGGTTAGCAAGGGGGGGGTGTTGGGATATAATCAATCCCACACATGTCTTTATTTCTCTCTGTATTTTCCTATCTGCTTTCTTCTTTGTCTCTTTCTATATTTCCTTTTCTGTTTCTTTCCTTTCTCTTATTTCTATCATAACTCTCTGTGACATACTCCAAGAAACCCCCACTCAATCTTTTCAGTCAATATCTCAAGCGCCCGTCTCATCATTCCTATTATTCAATATACACTCATGTTCCTTTTCATGTCACTCAATCTGTGACACCACAGTCACTATGTCTACCTGAGGACAGAACTCAAGCTTGGTGGAAGGATCATCTCCTCATCCTTCCACCACTCTCTCTTTCTGCCTATCCTCAGGTATGATCTGTTCTTCAACTCTTCTCTCCTTGTAATCTCCTCTCACTGACTCCTATGAAATCTGATCCTTCCACCACTCTCTCTTTCTGCCTATCCTCAGTGCCCAACAGCAAGGAGTACCAATTGTAAGTTGAGCAAGTTGGTAAACGGAAGTAGTAGTAGATGGAGAGAAGTTCCAGTTGAGAGTTGAGTGGATGAAGAGAGGATGAGTTGGTTGAAGGAAGGAAAAATGTGGTTGAAGGAAGTAAAAATGTGGTTGAAGAAAGGAAAAATGAAAAGAAGGGCGGAAGAATCAGAAGAAAGGGATTGAACCGAAAAGGGAAACTCAAGGAGAGGGAGTGACAAATATGAAGTGTGCGCAGCGGAGTCACAGGATTCCGCGGCTGTGAGAGTGAAATTTCAACAGTGCCCAATGCAAGGCAGGTTTGCTCAATGCACAGCCACTATGCCCAATTCACAGAAACTGGGCACAATGCACCGCAACCTTGCAAAACCATAGCAACTGGGCATAATTCACAGAAACTATTCACAATGCACAGCAACTGTGCAAAATGCATAGCAAATGTGCACAATGCACAGCAACTGTGCAAAATGCAAAGTTACTGTTTAAAATGCAAATCAACTATGCACCATGCACCGCAACCCTTCATAATGCACAGCAAGTGTTAACAATGCACAGCAGGTGTTCAAAATTCACAAAAACTTGTGACAATGCATATAGACTGGTCACAATGCACAGCCATTGCCCACAATTCCAAGCAATTGTGCACAATACACAGCAACTGTGTACAACAAAAAGTAACTGTGCACAGTGCAAAGCAACTGTGCGTTGAAGCTTGGATAAATATTGTGCACAGTCACTGTGCATTGTGCATTGGAGGTTGGAAAAATTTTGTGGACTGTTGCTGTGGATTGTGCACGATATTGATCCATGCTCCAACATATTTATCCAAGCTCCAATGCACAGTTGCTTTGCACTGTGCACAGTTACTGATCATTGTACACAGTTCCTGTGTATTGTGCCCAATTGCTGGGCATTTTGTACTATTGCTGTGCATTGTGAAAAGTTTCTGTGCATTGGGAACAGTCTATATGCATTGTCACAAGTTGCTGCGCATTTTGAGCATTTTCTGTGAATTTTGAAAAGTTCCTGTGCATTTTAAAGAGGTGCTGTGCATTGTGAATTTTCAATTTGCATTTTAAAAAATCACTTTGCATTTTTCACGGTTGCTGCAAATTGTGAAAATTTGCTATGCATTTTGCATAGTTGCTGTGCATTGTGAACATTTTCTGTGAATTTTTCCCAGTTGCTATGCATTGTGCACATTTTCTGTGCTTTGTATACAGATACTGTGCATTGGGCAGAGTTGCCGTACATTGAGAAAACCTTCTGTGCATTGAGCACAGTACCTGTGCATTGAGCACAGTACCTGTGCATTGAGCAAAGTTTCCGTGCATCGGGCACAGTTTCTGTGGATTTGGCACCATCTTTTTTGACTTCAATTATTGTTAGGAATGTCATTTGACCTCTCACCTGAAGGACAACTACTCTCTCCCTTTGACTACGGCGCTGCCAAAGGTCCAAGACGCGCTTACATGGAGACCTCTGAAACCTAACCCCAAGGGAAAACTCCCGTGGGCCCTTTTCTTTTCTTCTAATGTTGACTTTCTTGAACCACAAAAACAGTAATGGAACTTACTAGAAACTGCCATCAAGGAAGCTCTGGTTGAATCTCTGTCCAATCTCTAGTTGAAGGAATATTCATTATCCAAGATGTTTTTGGTCCACAATAACTTTGCACAAAAAACAGCAACTTTGCACAACACACAGAAACTCTGCACAATGCACAGCAACTGTGCAAAATGCACATCAAATGTGGAAAATGCACAGATTTTGTGCACAATGCACAGCAATTGTGCACAATACACAGCAACTGTGCACAATGCACAGCAAATTTTAACAATGGAGAGTAACTCTCCACAATGCACAGCAACGGTCTAAAATGCACAGAAAATGTGTTGTGCACAGTCACTGCGCGTTTTGCACAGTCACTGTGCATTGTGTACAGTCACTGTGTGTTGTGCACAGTCACTGTGCGTTGTGCACAGTGTGGAAACTTTAGAGGTTGATCCTCACGAAGATGTCCCTAGTTACGGGATCGATGGTTCTAGCGTCTGTAAGACCGAGAATGCTTCCTTTCCTTTACTCCGAGAGAGAGAGAGAGAGAGAGAATGAGAGAATGAGAGAATCAGAGAATGATAGAATGCTCCCCTACAACCCGAAGTCAAGGGGAAGGGTGTTTGAGCCCTCCCCCTCAACCCTAACCTAAGCACAAGCGCAAAGACAGACTGACAACCATGAAGAAGGAAACCTAGACCCAGAACCCTAACCCATCCCTAAACCCATACCCATACCCTACCCCCGCCAGCTCGCCTGTCATTATGCGCATCCGGTTTGTCTTTTCGTGGCGCGGCCCTCCGCCGCGCGATACCCAAGATCCGCCGCGCTTGCGCGCATCCACCCGACGCGCCGTCGTGAATTTCCCGTCCCGTGGCCGGCCCGCGCTTGCGCGCGGCTGCCACGCATATAGCCCCGCTGTCGCCCCGCTTCTTCCTTCCCCGACTAGCCGCTCCGAGAACCCGGTCGGCCCAGCTCCATCCATGAGTCGGACATCCAAGCGGGTCGCGGCCCGCCTCCCTTAGTCAGGCCCGGCCCGCAGTCGCGTGCTCGATCCCGCCGCGCCCACTGCTGAGCCCGCAGCGGCTGCTGCTGAACCCGCAGCGGCTACTGCTGAGAACCGGCGTACCCCAACTGCTGAGCCTAACCTACCAGATGCTGAGCGCGCAGGCCGCGACGCAGTTCCCGACCCGAGGCTATATAATGACACCACATCCCCCCCCAACTTGAGTTCTGTCCCCAGAGGTCCCTTCCCATCACCACCTCGACTACCCGCACCCCGCTCCTCCCTACCCACTCCTCTTTTCGCACTCCACCAACTCCCCTTCCACACTCATCGCCGTCATGCTCCCCTGCGAATTCTGCGCCCGGACCGGGCAGGCGTGCTCGATCGCTCCTGGTCGACGCGCCTGTGTCGCTTGCCGTTGCGGCCATCGCCGTTGCTCACTTAGCGATCGCATGCCCCGTGCTCCCCTCAACTTCGGCTCCCGCCCCAGGCCGCGCAAAAGGGCTTGTCCCGACCCGTTCGTGGTTTCGGATGACGACACCATCTCGGAGGACTCGTGGACTCCGCCGGGCTCCCCTTCCCGACGCCCTCCGCCGAGCGAGGATCGCGACTCGGCTTCCCCCTTTTGCTGCGCGGGACCGCCGCGGAAGGAGGATTTCACGTCCGTTGAGAACTATCGGAGGGCCGTACGATTCTGGTCGGACCGCGTTTGGATGAGGGAAGGCGCGAGGGACCCGCGACTCAATGAGATTCTCCGACGTCGCGCTGCCGCAGCCCCGGTTCCCCCTCCGGCCCCTACACCAGCTCCTTCCGCCCCGGCTCCGCAAGGTACTCCACCGCCGCCCGCGTCACCAGTGGTCTCGGATGGGAGGCCTACTACTCCCGAGGTCCCTCCTCCGCCGTCCCCGATCGTTGTTCCGTCGTCGCCCCCAGATGGACCAAGCCCTCCGCGCGATGCCCCAGGGACCCCCTCATCACCTCCTCGTCCGCTCGGATCAAGCCCCGTCCCAGCACCGGCACCGCCGTCCTCCAACTCCCCCGAGATCCCGGAGATCCCGGTCGTGATGGCACTCCCGGCGGCTGGCTTTGAGGCTTTCGCGGAACGGTCGACCGCGATGCTCCGCAACTTCCTGGCGACCCCCGGAGCCCAATCCTCCGAATCCCGGCGCGAGTTCTTGGCGTCTTACCGGGCCCTTCTGGCATCATCAAGGGCGGACATGGAGGAGATGATGCGAATGGCTTAGACGCCCTCACCCACTTCCTTTTCTCCTTTCCCGTGTACTTTCTTGTCCTATTGTTGTACCGTGTTCGTAGGAGAAATATATATTGCTGCGCGAGGAAACGAAAGGGCCGCGTCCACGCGTCCGGGTGAAAAGTGAGTGTGAGTGCCGAGATCCGCGTCCGCGTGAGGAGTGAGTGTGAGTGAGGTTGAGGTTGAGATCCACGTCCGCCTGCTCCCTCCGTGAGAAACCGTAAGTGACCAGTTATTCCAAGGAAAGAGGTACCTGGACCGCCCCAGACGGACTGCCACACAGTTCCCCGTACCCGTTCTACAAAACAAAACAAAAACCGCGCCGACAGCGCGCGCTCACAACCGGGAGTATAAGGGAGAGGCGATGGGAACGAACATTCTGGGGTGTCTAGTCGTTCCGGCTGTGAACCGGCTAGAGCACCCCCTTACCAAGCTAAGCTTAAATCCGCGTCCATACCATCCCCGACCGTCGCGCCCGTCCGATGAAGAGAGAAACAGGAGAGAAATAGACAAAAAAAAGAAAGGAAACAGCCCGAATCCAAAGAAGAGAAAGAGAATATCCTATATTTATTATTCCATTCATTCATTTTTTTTTTTTTTTTTTTTTTTTTTTTTTTTTTTTTTTTTTTTTTTTTTTTTTTTTTTTTTTTTTTTTTTTTTTTTTTTTTTACAGTTAGCTCTTCGTCCCGCCATCCGTGAGTGGGGCTCGTCCTCGCGTTTGCGGGCCCGACACCACGCCGCGCCCGCGTACCTGCAATAAATAACCCATAGCCAGTACCAATCCAAAGCCAAGCCCAAACCAAAACATAAGGAAACGAACATTCTGGGGTGTCTAGTTGTCCCGGCTGTGAACCGGCTAGAACACCCCCTTACCAAATCAAGCTTTAACCACCTAGCGCCCCCCCCCCAGCTTGACAGCTGTCCCCAGCCGTCTGCAACCTCCTACTTCTCCGGGGTCGCGCGTCGCGCGCCGCTACTACGCTGTCCGAACGATCCGCGCCGTCGTCCGACTCCGAGACCGCCTCGCCCCCGGGCCCCGAATCATCGCTTGCCGTCTTGTCGAAGGAAGTGGAACCGCGCGCGAAGAAGCGTTTTACGTGCGAAGCCGCGGCCTTCCGTTCAAGCGGCGTCCCGTCCAATTCCTCAAGCCCGTAGCTGCCGCCCAAGAACTTAGAGGCCACGCGGTACGGCCCATTCCACCGGTTGGCGAAAAGCCGGCCCCACTGGGATTCCAGACTTCGATTATACAACAGGACCAGGTCCCCCTTCCGCAGCGGATCCCGGAGCCGATGGGAACAGCGCTCGTCCCAATAGCGGACTGATGCCGTCCGGGTTTTCTTCAACCGCTCCGCGGCTTTTCCCAAGGTCTCTTCACGCCTAAGGAGCTGTTCAGCCCGTGCCTCAATCAGATACGCGGACGTCTTAACCTTCCACCAATCCACGCCCAAAAACGTTTTCAGCTCGATGTCCACGGGAAGCACGGGCCGCTGCCCGTAGAGTAACTCGTAAGGCGAATACCCCGTCGAGCGCTTCACGGAGATCCGATTGGCGAAAAGGACCGCGGGGAGTGCCATCTGCCACCTTTTGCCGTCCTCGCCGCACATTTTCACCAGGGCATCCTTGATTGGTTGATGCCCCCGCTCGATCATCCCCGCGCCCTCCGGGTAGTATTCCGTCATGCGGCCGAACTTTGCTCCACAATTCTGCACCAGCGTCATCAAGCGTCCCCAAAACTCCGCCCCTCCGTCGATGGTGACCAAGCGAAGCGACCCGTAGAGCGCAAACCAGTCCTCTTCCAGAAACTGAGCCACCTTTTCCGCCGATAGTTTCGCCAGGGGCCTCGCTTCCACCCACCCAGACAGATCGTCGCGCCCAACCAGCAAATACGCAAACTTACCCGCCTTGATGTGGACCACGTCCAGCGAAACGCGCCCGAACAGCGCGTCCTCGCCCGTGGGGTGGCCGACCTCCTTGGGAAGCCTCGAGCTTCGCCGTTGGTAGGCCTCGCACGACTCTACCCAGTCGCGCACCGCGCGAACGACCCCCGGCCACCAAAACCTCGCTTTCACCCTCCTCCGCGTCTCAACCTCACCCCGATGACCAAGGTCATCGTGCAGACTTCCTAGAATCACCTCCTGGTCGGCCCTAGAAGTCGCGACAACAAGAGGCACGGAGCCGCTCTGCCGCCATAGCTGACCGTCCTGTAAGAAGAAGTTCAGAACGTTTCGCCTCACCCATCGGGTGACCGTTTCCGTTGTGCCCTCGGGGAACCGGAGATCCTGCAAATAAGAGCACAAGACCGCGTAACGTCCCGACTGACGCAACGGAAGACAAACCGACGCCTCCGTCTTTGCTACCCGAACGACCGGAGCTTCCACGTCCAAAGGTTCCGCCCCCTCGTATGGGTCGTCCCGCGGGTACCGCGACAGCGCGTCCGGCATCGTGAACGCCTTTCCCGGGATGTGCACCACGTCAAAGGAGAATAACTGGAGGAACGCTACCCACCTGGTCATGGGCGCGTTCAGCAGCGTCGGTGAGTTGATCATTCGCGCCAAGGCCTCCGCGTCAACCAAGAGCTCGAAGTGCACGCCCCACAAAAGGTGCTGAAACCGCCGTACGATCTTGGTGACACCACACAGTTCCAGCTTCGGCTGCGAATACCGGCTCTCTGTCGCGGTAAAGGTGACCGATTCGTAGAGCACCGGCCTATCTTTTCCATCCTCCTCCTGTGTCAAGACCCCCCCCGCGCCGAGCTCGCTAGAGTCGACCGCCAGGCGTATCCCTCCGGCGTCGTAATCGAGGTTCCGAAGGACGATGTCGTGCCCGACGATTTCCTTGAGCTTCGCAAAAGCGGCATCGCATCCCTTGGTCCACTTCCACTCCGCCCCCTTACGCGTCAATGCCCGCATTGGGCTCGCTACTTCCGCGAACCGCTCGATGAACATGCGGACGTAGCTGCACAACCCCAGAAACTGCAGGACGTGCGACACTGTCCGAGGGGTCGGCCATTCAAGAACCTTATTCCGCTTCTTCTCCGCTATTCGCCTCCCGTCGTAGGCCACGACATGCCCCAGTACTTCGAGCGCCGGAACGCAGACCGCCAACTTTTTCCCGGACACAGTAAGGCCTGCCTCCTCAATTCGGAAGAGGACCCGTTCCAGAGTTTCCGCGTATTCCCAGATGAATCGCCGGATCGCGGGTGCATCCTCTAAGACCGCGCCCTCGTAGTCCGTTCTGGGGCCTTTAATGCCAGCGTCGTCGATGAAAATCTGCACGCCTTCCGGAAGGTCGTCGCGTAGTATCCAGGTCATTTGGGCTTGGTATACCGCCACTGAGTTGGTCGCACCTTGCGGTAGCCGCGTCAGCTGCATCCTTCCTAGCCCGGTTTCAAACGCCGTCAGTGGCCGCGAGTCAGGGTGGAGTTCTCGCTGGTCATATCCCCCCATCACGTCCACCAGCCCGTAGCAAGTGCGCCCGGCCATCGACTCCAGAAATTCTTCAACACGCGGGGGAAGCCCCGCGTCGCGAATAGTGAACGAATTTAGCCTCTGAAGGTCGTGAACAATCCTTAGCGACTTCCCGTCCTGCTTAACGACCGCGAAGATAGGACTCGAGTAGCTTGACGTGGATTGCTCGTAAAGCCCCGTCCTCACGCGCTCCCGTACCAGCTCCAGAAAGGGCTCCCAAACGGTACGGGGGATCGGAATCGGCTTGATTTGCCATGGTTCGTGAGGGACAGTGGGAATAACGTAAGGGTCCCCAATCTCACTTCTCAACAACCCGCGCTCGTCCGGTCCAAAAGCAAGTGCCTTCTCCCTTATTACCAATACCGACACCAGCAGATCCATCTCCTCCGCACTCAGCCATCCCGTCGGTCCGAAGTTAAGGGCGCCCACCCGCTCGTCCGTGATTCGTGCCGACCGCGTTACCCATCCATTCTTCCTAAGGGGCGTCTCCCACGGGTCGCGGGACCACGCAATCGGTCGTAAGGGTCCGTTGAGCCCCTGAGGCATTGGCTTGTTCCGCGGCCGGACTTTCCGCGCTACCGGTTTGTACTTGCCCGCATTGCACCGCGCCATCCAGACCCAATCGTCGCCGTCGTAAGTCCTAGTAATGACCAGACCGGGGCTTTCGCCTTTGCTCACGACTGTGGCACGATGATAGGGCTTTCGAAGCGTAGAGCCTTCCGGCGATGCATACTGAGGAATGGGACTTACTTCCGGCACCTGCGCCCCACGCGCGTCCTCCCCCGCTTGCTCCTCATCTGTCGGCCGCCCGTGCAGAGCCGGAGCCTGCTCCGCACGGTTTCCGCAGCCGACTAGGAAAAATCCTCCGCAGGGTAACCCTTACGGTCAACCCCCGCGCCGGACTCTTCGTTGCCGCCAGACATTGGGTCCTGTACCCATTTCCCTCTCCCGTGATCGCAGATTGTCGTCTCGAACCGTGCTCCAAGCGAGTCTTCGACGGTCAGCGCCTCCGTTCCTTCCTCGGCGTTGAAGGCCATTTGGGCTCGGAACCCAAACATGAATGGCCGTCCTAGAATCACGTCTCCGCACTCCACTGAGAGAAATGACAGAGGCTTACAGACCTTGGCGACTTCCACCTCCTCCGCCTCTACTACCCCGTCCACGCGACATTCCCCGCCATTTAACGCCCGAAGACCCATCACACACTTCCTCCGCACCAGACCGAGCTCGTCCACTAACCTTGATGGGAGTAGGTTGACCATCGACCCGCTATCCACCATCGCCCACACCTTCCGCCCGGCGATGGTCATTGCGACATAAGCAAGCGGAACGGATACCGACTTCAACCGGCACGGCTCGGGATCCATTTCCTCCTCCGCCACGTTAACCCGCTGAACCGTTGTCGGCACCCGACCCTGACCGCAATCTTTCAAGGCCTGGACCATCTCGTCGACGACCGCGGGGGACACCGCCGCTAGCTCTCGTAGGGTCAGGGGTATTGGTGAGTCGTTCCCCATTACCCTCCGGACGATGTCCGCAGCCTTCTTCTTTCCCACGGGATTAGAGGACGGCCCGTCCGAAATCGGCACTCGCGCGACTGGCTTCGAAGCCGTTGATCGCTCGTCGACATCCATCGCAATGCGCTCATTCGTCGCCAACGCCCTGACTTTGGCCTCCACTCTCGGAGCTACCCATGTTCCGGGCGCGGTGACAATCCCGAGCGAGACCCGAGCAGTCTCGGTCTTAGCCTTCGCTCTTTCCCGCACTTGTACCATTGGTGGCGGCTTGTCCTTAGTCAGATCCACCGATTCACCCGTCGGAAATATGTACGTCATCCCGGATGCGCGAACAAGCCCTTCGTCCATGTCCCGAGTGAGATCCTCACAAACTGACTTCCAGTGCCCTATCACCCCGCAATATGAACATCGCGGCGACCCGTACGATCCGGATGACCCGCTAGGAGGCTGGAACCCTTCCGCCATGTGAGGCGGCACCGCGCGCGGTTGAGAAGGAGCCGCCGGAAACGGTGCGGCTGCCGGAGCTGTAGGAGCCGGTGTCCGGTTGAGGAAAACCCTTATGTCCCGCAGAATCTCCGTTATCTCCCCGACAGATGGTCCCGGAGGCTGCTGGGAAAGTCCGACATGAGAGGGCGTCGACGGCCGCGCGGCCGAAGTTTGGTCAGGGGCCGGCGCCGAGATCGTGACCAATTTCTTGGAGGAAGACGGGTACGTTCGTGCCGTATCCGCGATGAGCTCGTCCAAATCGATTTCGCTTTCCACGGCTTGACGGATAACCAAAAGATCGGGGAGAATCGCGACGCTCCCATCCAACGACCTCTTAACCAGGCCGTGGTTGTACAGGTATCGTTGCACCCTGGAACGAAGCTGGGGCGCAAGACCCCCCAGGAAAGCCCGCTTCATGGCACCCGTCTGACCCGCGACAACCTCGTTCTTTGCAAGGTACCCGTAGATTCTCTCGAACCTTGACATGTATTCCACTAATCCTTCGCGCGATCGCACCCCGCCATTCTCGATTGCCTCCTCCGCAGCTCGATCGAAGTCGCTTTCCCAAAACCGAGGTTCACGCTTTCCCCACCTCGCCAACATCTCGCTTTTCAACTTCCCCCAGTCTTGCCTCTCGTATCCAACCATTTCTTCCACGTCCCGCAGCTTCTCCTCCTCAGTAATGAACAGCACGATAGTCCGAACCTTATCTGCGCCCGACGCGCCCTCCGAGTCCGTGATCCCTTCGAACCTAGAAAGGAACCGCTCGACATCCGAAGTACTGAACCGAAGATGGGGGAAATCCCTCGGCCTCAACCAAACGCGGCGAGGGGCCTCTACCGCCATGTCCGACGACCCTTCCGAGGGAGGAGCGAACCCGCTAACTCTAGGAGCATGAGCGGAAGGTGGCGGAGGGGGTTGAGCAGCAGAGACGGGAGTCGGGCGTGGAGGGTAGGGAAGGGGAGCATTGGACCCCGGAGTGGTTGTCGGTAGCATTCTGCGTAATCTTCAAGAGACTGAGAACGGATCGAGATTTCCCGGCCAGACCCCCAGATGTGGAAACTTTAGAGGTTGATCCTCACGAAGATGTCCCTAGTTACGGGATCAATGGTTCTAGCGTCTGTAAGACCAAGAATGCTTCCTTTCCTTTACTCCGAGAGAGAGAGAGAGAGAGAGAATGAGAGAATGAGAGAATCAGAGAATGATAGAATGCTCCCCTACAACCCGAAGTCGAGGGGAAGGGTGTTTGAGCCCTCCCCCTCAACCCTAACCTAAGCACAAGCGCAAAGACAGACTGGCAACCATGAAGAAGGAAACCTAGACCCAGAACCCTAACCCATCCCTAAACCCATAGCCATACCCTACCCCCGCCAGCTCGCCTGTCATTACGCGCATCCGGTTCGTCTTTTCGTGGCGCGGCCCTCCGCCGCGCGATACCCAAGATCCGCCGCGCTTGCGCGCATCCACCCGACGCGCCGTCGTGAATTTCCCGTCCCGTGGCCGGCCCGCGCTTGCGCGCGGCTGCCACGCATATAGCCCCGCTGTCGCCCCGCTTCTTCCTTCCCCGACTAGCCGCTCCGAGAACCCGGTCGGCCCAGCTCCATCCATGAGTCGGACATCCAAGCGGGTCGCGGCCCGCCTCCCTTAGTCAGGCCCGGCCCGCAGTCGCGTGCTTGATCCCGCCGCGCCCACTGCTGAGCCCGCAGCGGCTACTGCTGAGAACCGGCGTACCCCAACTGCTGAGCCTAACCTACCAGATGCTGAGCGCGCAGGCCGCGACGCAGTTCCCGACCCGAGGCTATATAATGACACCACAACAGTCATTGTGCGTTGAGCACAGTCACTGTGGGTTGTGCAAAGTCACTGTGCGTTGTGGACAGTCCCTGTGCGTCGTGCACAGTCACTGTGCATTGTGCACAGTCACTGTGCGTTGTAAACAGTCCCTGTGCGTTGTGCACAGTCAATGTGTGTTGTGAACAGTCACTGTGTGTTGTGCACAGTCACTGTGTGTTGTGCACAGTCACTGTGTTTTTTTGCACAGTCACTGTGGGTTGTGCTCAGTCACTGTGCATTGTGCACAGTCACTTTGTGTTGGGCACAGTCACTGTGTGTTGTGCACAGTCACTGTGCGTTGTGCACAGTCACTGTGTTTTGTGCGCAGTCACTGTGCGTTGTGCACAGTCATTGTGCATTTTTCACAGTAGCTGTGCATTTTGCACATTTATTGTGCATTTTGCACCTTTCTTGCACATTGTGCACAGTTGTTGTGCATGGTGCACAGTTTCTGTGGATTGTGGACAGTTGCTGTGCATGGTGCACAATTGCTGTGAATTTTGGACCTTTGCTGTTCATTGTGGACAGTTGCTCTGCATTGTTCAAATTTGCTGTGCATTGTGCACAATTGCTATTTATTTTGCACAGTTTCTGTGAATTGAGCACAGTTGCTGTGCATTGTGCACAGTTTCTGTGAATTATGCCCAGTTGCTGTGTATTTTGCAAAGTTGCTCTTCATTGCGCACAGTCACTGTAAACCAAAAAACTACTTAGAGGAAGAAAATACCTTCAACTAGAGATTGGAAAGAGCTTCAACTAGATCATCCTTGATGGAACTTGCTAACAAGTGCCACCACATTTTTTGTGGTGCAAGCAAGTCAAAATCAAAAGAAAACAAAAGGGCCCCCAGGAGTGGTCCCTTGGGGTTAGGTTTCAGAGGTCTCCTTGTAAGCGCGTCTTGGACCTTTGGCAGCCCGGTAGTCAAAGGGAGAGAGTAGGTTTCCTTCATTTTAGAGGTCAAATGACATTCCTAACAATAATTGAATTCAAAACAGATGGTGCCCAATGCACAGAAAATGTGCCCAATTCATGGCAACTGTGCCCACTGCACAACAACTGTGCCCAATGCACGGCAGGTTTTCTCAATGCACAGCAACTGTGCCCAATGCACAGAAACTGTGCACAATGCACCACAAAAATGCAAAATGCATAGCAAATGGGCACAATTCACAGCAGATGTTCACAATGCACAGAAACTGTAGAAAAAGAATAGCAAATGTGCACAATGCACAGCAACTGTGCAAAATTCAAAGTTACTGTTTGAAATGCAAATTGACTATGCAAAATGAACAGCAACTCTTTGCAATGCACACCAACTGTACAAAATGCACAGTAAGTGTTCAAAATGCACAAAAACTTGTGACAATGCATATAGACTGTCACAATCCACAGCAACTGTTCACAATGCACAGAAATTGTCCAAAATTCCCAGAAATTGTGCACAATACACAGCAACTGTGTAAAATGAACAGTAACTGTGCACATTTCACAGCAACTGTGCATTTGAGCTTTGATAAATATTGTGCACAGTCACTGTGCATTGTGCATTGGAGCTTGGATTAATATTGTGCACTGTTTCTGTGCATTGTGCACTTCTGCTTTGCATTGTGCACAGTTTCTGTGAATTTGGCACATCTTCTGTATATTGTGAAGGGTTGCTGTGCATTGTGCACGGTTGCTTCCACAAAGCACCATGCACAGTGACTGTTCAAAATTAGGATTTATTGAGCACAATGCACAGTGAATTAAGACAATGCACAGCAAATGTAAAAAATGAGAAAAGACTGTCCAAAATTCAAAGTGACTATGCACCATGCACAGCAACTCTTTAGAATGAAAATCAACTGTTCACAATACACAGCAACTGTTCACAATGAACAGCAAATTACCACAATGCACAGCAAATTTTCACAATGCACCGCAACTGTACACAATGCATAGCAACTGTGCAAAATGCACAGAAACTGTTTACAGGGAACAGAAAATGTGCACAATGCGCAGAAACTGTGCACATTGCACAGAAACTGTGTGCAATGCGCAGAAACTGTGCATAATGTGCAGAAACTGTGCATAATGCGCAGAAACTGTGCACAATGCACAGAAACTGTGCACAATGCACAGAAACTGTGCACAATGCACAGAAACTGTGCACAATGCACAGAAACTGTGCACAATGCACAGAAACTGTGCACAATGCACAGCAACTGTGCACAATGCACAGCAACTGTGCACAATGCACAGCAACTGTGCACAATGCACAGAAACTGTGCACAATGCACAGCAACTGTGCACAATGCACAGAAACTGTGCAAAATGCACAGAAACTGTGCACAATGCAAAGGAACTGTGCACAATGCACAGAAACTGTGCACAATGCACAGAAACTGTGCACAATGCACAGAAACTGTGCACAATGCACAGAAACTGTGCACAATGCACAGAAACTGTGCACAATGCACAGAAACTGTGCACAATGCACAGAAACTGTGCACAATGCACAGAAACTGTGCACAATGCACAGAAACTGTGCACAATGCACAGAAACTGTGCACAATGCACAGAAACTGTGCACAATGCACAGAAACTTTGCACAATGCACAGAAACTGTGCACAATGCACAGAAACTGTGCACAATGCACAGAAACTGTGCACAATGCACAGAAACTGTGCACAATGCACAGAAACTGTGCACAATGCACAGAAACTGTGCACAATGCACAGAAACTGTGCACAATGCACAGAAACTGTGCAAAATGCACAGAAACTGTGCACAATACACAGAAACTGTGCACAATACACAGAAACTGTGAACACTGCACAGCAACAGTGCACAATGCACAGCAAATGTAAAAAATGAAAAATGACTGTTCAAAATGCAAAGTGTCTATGCACAATGCACAGCAACTCTTCAGAATGAACAGCAACTGTTTGCAATACCCAGCAACTGTTGACAATAAACATCAAATTTCCACAATGCACAGCAACTCTTCAAATTCATAGAAACTTTGCACAATGCACAGCAAGTTTGCATAATTCAAAAAAACTGTACAAAATTCACAGCAACTGTTCACAATGCATAGCAAATTTGCACAATTTGCAGCAAATTTGCACAATGCACAGAGACTGTGCAAAATGCACAGCAACTGTGCAAAATGCACAGCAACTGTGCAAAATGCACAGCAACTGTGCAAAATGCACAGCAACTGTGCAAAATGCACAGCAAGTGTGCAAAATGAACAGAAACTGTGCACAATGCACAGAAACTGTGCCCAATGCACAGAAACTGTGCCCAATGCACAGAAACTGTGCCCAATGCACAGAAACTGTGCACAATGCACCCAAAATGTGCACAATGCACAAAAACTGTTCACAATTCACAGAAACTGTGCACAATGCACAGAAACTGTGCACAAAGCAAAGAAACTGTGCACAATGCACAGAAACTGTGCAAAATGCACAGAAACTGTTCACAATGCACAGAAACTTTGCAAAATGCATAAAAACCGTGCACAATGCACAGAAACTGTGCACAATGCACAGAAACTGTGCACAATGCATAGAGACTGTGCACAAAGCACAGCAACAGTGCACAATGCACAGCACAGTACACAATATTTATCCAAGCTCCAATGCACAATGCTCAGTGACTGTCCACAATATTTATCCAAGCTCAAATGCACAGTTGCCATGCAGTGTGCACAGTTGCTGCCTATTGGGCACAGTTGCTGTGCATTGTGCACAGTTTCTGTATATTGTGCAAAGTTGCTGTGCATTGTGCACAGTTGCTGTGCATTTTTCAAATTTGCGGAGCATTTTGCACAATTGCTGTGCATTGTGCCCAGTTGCTGTGCATTGTGCAAAGTTGCTGTGAATTGTGCAAATTTTCCATGCATTGTGAACAGTACTGTAAATTGTGCACAGTTTCTGTGAATTATGCAGAGTTGCTGTACTGCATTGTGCACAGTTTCTGTGAATTGTTCACATTGCCATGCATTGTGCAAATTTGCTGTGCATTGTGAAAAGTTTCTGTGCATTATGGAAATTTGCTGTGCATTTTGAACAGTTGCTGTGTATTGTGAAGAGTTGCTGTTCATTCTGAACAGTTGCTGTCGATTGTGCATAGTCATGTTGCATTTTGAACATTAATGTGAATTTGCTGTGGATTGTGCACAGGTGCTATGGATTTTGCACAGTTCCTATGCAGTGTGCACATTTTCTGCCAATTTTGCACAGTTGCTGTGCATTTGGCACAATTTCCGTGCATTGTGCTTAGTTGCTGTGCATTATAAACAGTTTATGTGAATTGTGGATAGTTGCTGTGCATTGTGTACAGTTTTTTTGCATTGTGAAAAGTTGTTGGGCATTGTATACAGTCGCTGTGCACTGTCAACAGCTTTGGTGCATTGTGCACAGTTGCTACAAATTTTGTACAGTTGCTGTGCACTGTGGAAAGTTGCTGTGAATTGTGGAAATTCAATGTGCATTGTGACAATTGCTGTGTATTGAGAAAAATTGCTGTTTATTCTGAAGAGTTGCTTTGCATTGTGCATAGTCACGTTTCATGTTGAACAGTCACTTTGACTTTTGTGCATTTGCTGTGCATTGTCTAAATTTCAGCGTGCATTGTGCCCGACCACTTGGAATTGTGAACAGTCAATTTGCATGGTGCATTGTGGAAGCAACCGTGCAAAATACACAGCAATCTTTGGCAATATACAGAAAATGTGCACAATGCACAGAAACTGTGCACAATGCACAGCAGAAGTCCACAATGCATAGCAAAAGTGCACAATATTGATCAAAGCTCCAATGCACAATGCACAGTGACTGTGCACAATATTTATCCAAGCTCCAATGCACAGTTGCTGTGCACTGTGCACAGTAACTGTTCATTGTACACAGTTTCTGTGTATTGTGCCCAATTTCTGGGCATTATGGACTATTGCTGTGCATTGTGAACAGTTTCTGTGCATTGTTAACAGTCTATATGCATTTTCACAAGTTGCTGTGCATTTTGAAGAACAGTTGTTGTGCAATCTCAAGAGTTGCTGTGCTTTTTGCATAGTCAATTTGCATTTTAAACAGTAACTTTGCATTTTGTGCAGTTGATGTGCATTTTGCACAGTTTGTATTCATTTTTCACAGTTGCTGTGCATTTTGAACAGTTGATGTGAATTGTGGACAGTGGCTACGCATTGTGCACATTTCTGTGCATTGTGCACAGTTTCTGTGCATTATTCACAATTGCTGTGCATTGAGAAAACCGGCCATGCATTGGGCACAGTTGATGTGCTTTGGGCACAGTTGATGTGCTTTGGGCACAGTTGCCATGCATTGGGCACAGTTGCTGTGCATTTGGAACAGGTTTTTTTCATTGGGCATAGGCTTTGTGAATTGTGCACAGTCCCCATGAATGGTGGAAAGCTGAAGTGCATTGTGCACAGTTCTGTGTATTGTGCACAGGTCTGTGTATTGTGCACAGTTGCTGTGTATTGTGCACATTTCTGTGTATTATGCACAGTTTCTGCGTATTTTGCACAGTTGCTGTGCATTGTGCACAGTTGAAGTCCATTGTGGACAGTTGCTGTGCACTGTGAACCCAGTGACAACATCAACTGGAACATCTTTTTTGCTTACAACAATGCCATCTGTTTACACTTCAATTATTGTTAGGAATGTCATTTGACCTCTCACCTGGAGAAAAACAACTCTCTCCCTTTGACTACTGTGCTCCCAAAGCTCCAAGATGCGCTTACATTGAGACCTCTGAAACCTAACCCCAAGGGACCACTCCTGGGGCCCCTTTTTTTTCTCTTTTGATTTTGACTTGCTTGCACCACAAAAAAAGTGGTGTCACTTGTTAGCAAGTTCCATCAAGGAAGATCTAGTTGAAGCTCTGTTCAATCTCTAGTTGAATTTATTTTCTTCCTCTAACTAGTTTTTTGGTTTACAGTGACTGTGCGCAATGAAAAGCAACTTTGCACAATGCACACCAACTGGGCAAAATTCACAGCAACTTTGCAAAATGCACAGGAACTGTGCACAATGCACAGCAACTGCGCTCAATTCACAGCAACTGTGCACAATGCACAGCAACTGTGCACAATGCAAAGGAACTGTGCACAATGCACAGCAACTGCGCTCAATTCACAGCAACTGTGCACAATGCACAGCAACTGTGCACAATGCACAGAAACTGTGCACAATGAACAGGAACTGTCAACAGGGCACACAAAATTTTCATAATGCACAGCAACTGTGCACAATGAACAGAAAATGTGCAAAATGCACAGAAACTTTGCACAATGCACAGAAACTTTGCACAATTCACAGAAACTGTGCACAATGCACAGAAACTGTGCACAATCCACAGGAACTGTTGAAAGTGCACAGCATCTGTGAAAAATGCCCAGAAACTGTGAACAATGCACAGAAACTGTACAAAATGCACAGCAACTATTTAAAATGCACAGAAACTATGCACAAAGCACAGAAATTGTGCAAAATGCCCAACAACTGTGCACAATTTGCAGAAAATGTCATGTATAGGGTTTACATCTAAAATTAACTCAGAATTGAGGTGTTGCGTATATTTTAGCAGTTACATGTGGAAAGGTGTTATTTCAAAAATCCCACGCGCAGCCCCGCATCATGAAATACCCCTATGTACTCATAGTAGCAGTTTCCCGCGTACTATAGACCCACGCGCAGCTGATTCTTCCATGCACGCAGAAGATCACACCCCGCGCGCATCTGAACTGACTGATCCTTGCGTCTGTATCCTTTGTGACTAATCTGACAACCAGGTACTGCTCAAAAGAGCTAAAACCTAATTAGGATTGCCTGGCATATGTAAAAAGTTGAAATATGCATGAGTAATAATCTAAAAAGATCAAAAATTAAATAAAATTTATAAAAATTAAGTTTAGAACATTTTTTAATAATAAATTAAAGATCAAGGATTACCACGTAGATCATTGACTCTGATCTTTGAAGACCACAAAATACTACAAGGTGTGTTCATAAAAATTATTGAAAATTATCTACGTGATCAGCAGATAATGCGAAGTCAGTAAAGGTCCCCATCTGTCACTTTAAAGCAATACTAATAGTACAAATGAAGGATGAGTGCAGAATGATAAAATTTAAGCCATGATAGATTAACAGATCCTGTGGGTAAAATAGTACAGAAATCCAGCGGATCTAAGGTCAGATGGTTAACAGCACCAAGTGGACGTGATAATCTTGCTCTGACTGGCTTGCCAGCCTCAGCCGATGAGCAGAACTCTCTCTACGCGCCCTGAGAAGCTCAAAATCACCCCAAGAAGGTATTTATACAGACCTCTTTGGATTCATTATTCCATCATCAGTTTACCAGGAATTATTATTATCAATCAGACACTGTTTCATTGTCAGTCAAGTGCTTATGAAGAATCTAAGCAATTGATTTATGAACAAGTCTGTAGTTTCATTATTTATTTCTTAAAACCAATCAACCCTTGAAGTTTAGTCAGGCAATCCACCCCATCTGCTCTGAAACCCTTCCTATTATTGCAGGAGTTTTGTGGTAAAGTTCTCAGCGTGAGTGTTTCCCTTCCTGTCTAGGCCATTTTGTTTATATTCCCAGCCATTAGTGGAATAAGCCCTTTCTAAGGTACCCATCTTCATTCCAAGGTTCTTAAACCGCCTAAGGAGGCCCCTTGAAGAGATGTTTCTTTGTCCATAAAGACCCCCAGTAGTATAATACTGTGGCCCATCTTTTATATACATATTGAAAATCTTTTATTAACAAACCAATTAAACCTTGCAACTGCTCTTATTATATTATTTATTTCAACCTTTAAGCGTTTATTTTTGGAATAATAATTATTATTATTCCAGTAATTTTATCACTCTCTGTAGCTAAAGGACTGCAAGGTTCCTGGGATCAGAGAGCTGACATAGACCAAGGATTTTCCATAATTTTCACAACCTTTCAAAGTGTCAGCTTGCTACTATTTCAGAGCAAGCTTCAAAAGTAAAAAAATAACATGAATAAAAAAATAAATAAGAATATTATTAAAGGATAAATAATATCTCATTCTGTGATTTGGAGGAGTTAAAGGCGGGAATGTGATTTGTCACAATTCCCACACGCAGCCACGGCAACCAATAAATCCACCAGAGGCTGAGCAGCAGCACTGCCAAACTTTTAGAATTCCCTGACAAGCCATGTATGCAGCCCTGGGCATCTGAAAAGTTTTCAGCTGCGGAATATGGGCTTACATAATGACAAGCAGCTCAAGAATCCCAGGTAACACGTAAAGGTTCTACAACCTAGAAGGGGATAAACCAAATATGTAATAAATGTCCCCATGGATAATAGATAATGTGAAAATACATAAAATAATATAAAAATACTTATATAACCTTTCTACATATATTTTAGATAATATAATAAAAAAACAAATATGTTTCAAATAAGATAACTACTATTTGTAAAATATCTTAAAATACTTCCAACACACAATTGTGAAAACTGTAAGACATCCTTATTTCTGTGAAATACTAAGGAAACTGATTATGTAAAAATATTACATCAACTCTCACAACTTATATTATGAATTAATTATCTTGAGTTATTTTGAATAAAACAAAAGAATTTTGAAAATAAAGAGTAAAATCAATTTCATGATTTGACTCCCATCATCCAATAAATAATGAAAACCCACCTGATATTGCATTACCTGTAGGAATTTCTACTAAAAAAATTATCAACATCCTGGGAATATTTACTAATTATAATTAATTGAATAATAAAAATGTGGATAGATTAGTGTTATTCACATGTCTAAACATCAATCAAAAAGTAGAATAATTCCCATACCCTGTGGAATTAGATGCTACCTGTTCTACGGCACCATGAAAACGTGAAAGGCGACCACTGGTTACCCTGCTAGCCTTGGCATCCGTCCCTTGGAGCCCCTGTACCCCTCAGAAGGACAGAAACGGTAATCAAAAAGCTATAAATATAGAGCTCTTTTGAGGATATTGATACCGAGAGACCCAGTATATTCAGATCCAGACACCTTTTCAAGGTAATCAAATAATTATGAGAGATAAGTAAGTGATTTATGGATTCATTCTGATTAATAATATCCATCCCCAAACCTTTTTTATCAATTTAAACCACTGAACAACCTTTTTAACCCCAGTAATAGGTTAAACCCATCAGTGCACATCCCAAAAAGGTACTCAAAGGATTTAATAATATACCAGTGATTCTTATTATACTTTTTCTGTTGTTGAAGCTTGGCTAAAACGCCATGTCACTCCACCATATATTATATATATATATTATCTTTGGGCAATATTTCCTTTAAGAATATAAATTAAAGGTTCCAAAGTAACCAGGTATACATGTTTTTAAAGTGAATTCCCTTAAGAGAGATGTTAAAGATCCCCAATATTATAGTGGCCCCTGTGTTAATTGATTTAAGAATCAATTTATTAATATTTATTTATAATATTAAACCATAACCAAACCAATTGACCTTGCAATAGCTTTATCCAAATATTTTACAGTTTTTTTGCTTCATTTATTGAATAATATATTAATTATTTATTCCATCACCTCATGTAGCTACAGGATAGAAAGGGTCTTGGCATCCAGGAGGCTGACACAAAGGCTAAGTATATCACTACTATGGATATGCTGAAGCAATTTTACCAGATACCTATCTGCCTTGATAGCCAGAAATTTATAATAATTACTTTTCATCTGGGAATTTATAAGTATTTAAGGATGCCTTTTGTGATCAACAATGCTCCTTCTCCCTTCCAGAGGATGATAGACACTTTCTCAGGATTATTCTTCAGACAAGGATGGATGATGGTCTACATTGATGATGTTATCATTTACCCTGATGACTGGAATAAACACATGGATAAAGTAAGGCTAGTCCTCAAAACTATCTCTGCTGTGGGATTAAAAGTATCACTGAAAAAGTGTAACTTTGGTCATGGATAGCTCAGAGCCTTAGAACATAATGTTTCTGGACTAAATCCCACTGCTGACCAAAGCAAGATAGCAGCTTCTCTGAATATTCCCATGCCTCAGAATAAAACTAAACTTCTATCTTTTGTCAGTTTTTTCATTGACTGTGGGAAGTAAATACCTAATTTTTCCCCCCTTACCAAGTGTTTGTATGAAATCTGAAACAACAACACCTTGTTTGAGATGACTCATGAAAGACCGAAGAATTACGAGGAAATAAAGATATCTATGACTACATCTCCAGTGTTGATTCAACCAGACTATTTTCAAAATTTCAAGCTCTATTTAGATGTTTCTATGCAAAGACTAGGAGCTGATTTACACCAAGAATTCATGGAATATGAAAAACAAGTGGAAAAACCTACAATATTCATGACAAAAGAAGAGCAAATCAAACTTGTCTTAGCTGAGTGTCATTACAACTTTTTATCTGGTAATTTATATACTGAGAGAACTCTGGATAAATTCAAACAAACCACTGGGTGGATCAGTTGGAGAGACTCCACAATCCAGTATGTCTTTAGCTTTGAAATTTGCAAGAAATCTAATAGAACTACTGGAAAAAGTTTTGATATCCTTAAAAAGATCACTGAACCCAAGAAGAGGTGGGAAATTTTCCACATGGACTTTGTAAAACAATTACCTCCTGGAAGAGCTTATTCCTATAACTCAGTCCTAGTCATAGTAGATAGGTTTTCCAAGAAAGCAAAGTTTCTACCAAAACATAAGAAGGATACTGCCATGGAAGTAGTATTGCTATTCTGGAACAGACCCATAGCTGACATAGGGGTTCTTAAAATTATCAGTGATAGGGATCCCAAGTTTACCTCTGAATTTTGGAGAAATCTCCATGAAATATTAGGAACTGCCTTAGCCTTCTCCACAGCTTATTTTCCTCAGACAGATTGACTAGCTGAAAGAATTATCCAGACCTTAGAAAATACGCTTAGAAGGTTCTGTTGCTTTGGTCCAGAATAAAAGAATAATTTTGGTTACTTCCATGATTAGGTTGGCCTTCTTCCAGCACTAGAAATGGCTTATCCTAGTGGCAAACACTCTACTACTAAGGAAGCACCCTATATACTGGAAAGAGGATGGATTCTCAAGTTACCCAAGGATACCTCAACCAGAAGCTAACTGTTAAGTTGTAATTTCTCTTTACTGAGCACACAGGCACCGTACACAGACAGGCAGAGGAGGAGTGGAGATACTTCAAATTTCTTCATACTTCAAACTCCTTTGATACTTGAATACACAGGAGATTTCCCTAACTCAGACCACTGTTCAGCTCCTCATCCTCACTTTTCTTCCTATGCTACTTACTGGATCTACGTCTCATACATTCTCAAATCCCTCCTGTTGTCTCTTCTTGTCTGCCTGAAAAAAACCCTCAATCCTTGTCTGTGTGCCCAGTGAGATATTCCTATTTCTCCTGTAGTTTTTTCTTCTCTTTTTGTTGTAGTGATTCAACTCCCTGTGCCCGCATATGCCATATCTAGTCTTGCCACTCCTCTATTGTTTCTGTTCCTGTTCCTCAATCAAATCCAGATAAATCACATATTTTCAACACCTCAAGCCATTCAATGCCAAATGTTTGTGATCTTTTTGAGCTCCTCTTGTTTTCTATCTTAATGTTGATTTTCCTGTCTTTTTCAGTTCCCAGTTTTCATTATAATCAATTCATACCCTTAACACTAACCAATATTCATTGAAGATAACTTAATTTCAAGAACATGATAGATGTAGCCAAAAAACATGCTGCTAAGTGTGTTCAAGATGCTGTTGGATAAAACCAACAGAGATGGGATAAAACTCACAAAGAACCTGATTTCAAAATTGGAGATAAAGTCTTAGTTTCTACCAACAATTTTACTAACCTAGCTGGAAAAAAGAAGCTCAGACATGCTTTTTTTTTGGTTCATTTATCATCATAAATCTACATGGTAAGAATGCTGTAGAAGTAATCCTCAGTGATTAAATTTCCAGGAAACACACAGTATTCCCAGTGAGTCTCATCAAACACTACCATCCTAGAGAAGGAAAACATACTCCTTCACCAGAGATACCTGTCACATATGATATTGAAGAAGAAAAAGGGAAATTCAGTAAGATCCTCAAGGATAAGAAACACAGAACCAATGGAAAAGAACCGAGACTTTATCTGGTCAGGTACAAAGGATAGTCATCTGATAAGGATGAATTTTTGCCTGAGCACAATATCCCAGATGGAACTATACACCTGAGAACTTACAGAGCCAGCAGAAGACATTAGACCAAAAAATATTTTTCAGATATAGAAATATCTTGGAGTGGGGGAATTTCACCTTGGTACTATGTACAGAGCAACCTTCAAAAGTAATAAAATAAATAAAATATTGAGAAGTAGTGGGAAATAAATAAAAAATATTTCATAAATCAATTCCCCACCCAAAATAAGGTAAGTTAACTCACTGACCACACCCTTGAAATATAACTCCTTCTCATTTTAAATAATTAAATAAACTTGAGCAAAAGGTCAGGGCACCAATATGGCAACTTTTGGCCAGTTTGATATTTCACATGTATTGTCACATAATGGTTTTACACCTAAAATTCATTCAGAATTGAGGTGTTGTGTATATTTTGGGAGTTACATGCAGAGATGTGTTATGTCACAATTCCTGCAAATATGCATTGCAAATGATCTAAAAACCTTAAAACCTAAATAAACATATTATATAATTAATTTAAAAATGTTTTAAATAATAAATCAAATATTGAAGGTTACCACAAAACAGACAGATCCTGATCTTTGAAGACCACAAAAAACTACAAAGAGTGGCCATAAAAATTATTAAATGTTACCTAGATGCTCATCAGAAAATGTAAAATAAATGAATACCCACATCTTTCTACTTTAAATCAAAATCAATAGTACAAATCAATGATAAGTGCAGAATGATCAGAATTAGGCCCTTAACATATTAACAGATCCTGTGGCTAAAATATTACAGAAATCCAGAAGATCTGAGGACACCTGATTGACAGCGCCAAGTATACGTGATAAACCTTCCCTGACTGGCCTACCAGCCTTATCCCATGAGCAGAACCCTCTCTCCATGCCCTGAGAGGCTCATTATCACACCAAAAGGTATTTATACAAACCTTTTTGGATCCATTATTCCCCATCAGTTTATCAGGAATTTATTATTATCAATCAGACACCATTTGAATGTTGATCAAGTCCTTTTAAAGAGATAAGGAAGTGATGTATGACTTAGTATGTATTATTATTATTATTTCTAAAAAAAACAATCAACCTGATTCATTAAATTATAGTCAAGCAATCAACTGAAACTGCTCTGGAACCCTTTACCTGAATCTTTAAAGGCTTTCTGTGAAATTATTGCTCAGAGTAAGTGTTTCCCTTCCTGCCTTGATCATTGCTCTGTTTTTCCCGGCCATAACAGTGGATAAGTCCTTATAAGGCACCCATCATTCATCCCAAGGTTCTTAAATTGCCTAAGGAGGCCCTTTAAAGATAGGATGTCTTTCTGTAAAGATCCTCAGTAGTATGATACTTTGGCCCATCTTTTAATGACATATTGAAAGCCCTTCTTACTAAAAAATTGAACCTTGTACCAGCTCTTGAAGTATTTATTATTTAAGATCTTTCAGTTTTTATTTGTGGAATATTATTATTCCAGAATTTTTATCATTATCTTAAGCTAAAGACTGCAAGGTTCCTAGTATCAGATAGCTGAAAATTTTGGATTCAATCATAGCTACCATGCCTCAAGGACTTGAGAAGGAGCTTTGAAGATGTCAGGAATGAAGCAATACCGGATGCTGTCTCCAGGTTAATTTAAGGAATTTGTTTGATATAGAGTCCATTGCAAATATCAATTGAGTACCTTGTGACAAAAACTTGGACAGGCAGGAATAGAACATCAAAGTTATTCAAAATGAGATTGAGTAGCACCAGAAGGTTGGCAGTGATAGATGGCATTTAAAGCAGATTATTGAGGAAAATGGTTTCAGAGCCTGTCTGTAGTTTAACTCTGCCTACCCCTTTTATTTCCAGTGCACTGTTTCTGCTTCTGGTGTTTTTTTTTTGCTTGGTGTTTGTAATGTATAAAATAAAACATTTATGGATTATCAATCCTGTGGTTTGAAGAGCGGGAATCAGGGACAAAGATTAAGGAGTAGGTTCCCAAGAGTTAGACATATAGTCATTTTGATCTCCACATAAGGGTGCCTGGCTCTTGAGCCGTAGATGTGGATACAACGTCCAGAAACGGTGCTTGAGATTGTTGGCAAGAGTTTTGTGATTGTGGGGTTTAAAATTCAGGGTTGAGTCTTGGAAAAGCAATTGGCAGGTGCTGTTGGAAAAAAGAGAACTGGACATTTTTTGATTGTTGAGATGGATCCAAAAGTGATCTAGAACTGCATTTGGAGCGATCTCAGTTTCAACCAGAAATTTGGTGATTGATTGGTGAATACTTTTCATTTCAGGATTGGAAGGAAGCTTGTCAAGAACCATGAGGCTAAGATTTTCATTGGTAAGTGGATGCCATTTTCCTGAAGACAAGTCAAGCTTTTTTTGATCTCTGTAATAAATAGATGAATATTAGCCTTTTCAAAAGTTATGGAGGTGAATCTTTTGTAAAAGCAAGCACTATTTGCAGCTTTGGCTAAAAAAAATTGCTTAAGCAGTGACTTCCAAATGGCCTTAGCATCTTTTTTGTTGTTGGGGTTAATAATCTTTGAGTGAACAGCATGAAAAAATTTAAAGATTATGATTGACATCAGCATGGTATTATCACTGGGAATAAGTGGTTCAGTCAAGGCCATAGCCTCCTTGATTTTAGCCAGGTTGACTAGGGGAAGAATTCAATTTTTCCATATAGTACAGTTGTGCTTGGTGAGTAAAGGAATAAATTCTGTTGAGAATGGTACCACTCAATGACCGCGCGCTCTAGAAAGGAGTGCAAACACTCCATTCTCATGCTTCCTCGACCAACTCTTGAGACTCTGCTCTAGGTCCAGGAGGAATCCTCGGGGACAAGGAAAACTGAACCTCCCACCGGCACATCTCAACCTGACTCAACCTCATCTCAACCTGACTCAACCTCTCACCTTTATGACTCGACCAACTTCCGCTACCGCTTCTATTTTTATTATCTTTCTTTATTTTCTTTATCTTCCTCCTCTTTGTTTTCTTCACCTTCCGTTCCTTCCTTCTCTTCTTCTTTCTTTTCTTCTTCCTCTTTCCACAATCAAGACTTGCCTCAACTCTTGATCAATCTTCTCGTGCTCTTGTTGCCTGGTAAAAGATCCATCCAAACAGTTCTTACCATTCATAAAATCTGATTCTTTTTCTGTTCCAGATATTTACGTATCTCTTCCAGCCTGAGCTTCTCTCCTGCCGCTCCTGTTTTCCTGACTCTGATGATAGTCCAAGCTGTTGGTGTTCTTTTTATCTTTCTTATTATCTATTCTCGTGCGTGAATCTGTTGTCTAGATTCCTAACCTCCTGCCTGTAGCTTGCTGGTTCTTAGTTCTAAGAAATTCAATCTCAAAATTAACACTGTTAAAAGATGAACAAGGACTCAAACCAATCAAAAATGAATGAACCGGCTGGAGCCAATGATTATTTTCATCAAGTTGCCCTCAAATCCTCAGTTGATGCTATCCCTCCTCTCAATGAAGACAACTATTCAATTTGGCGAGACAAGATGCTGATGCTCTTTGATCTCAAGGAAATCAAGGACATTATAACCAGGAATTCAGGACAAATAACGATAAAACAAGATTGTGAAATCCGAGCCATCATCCTCTCTAAACTAGACAGCATCACCCATGCCAAACTGGTCAATTCAAAAAATATTTCCTCCTCTAAGCTGCTCTGGGCCAAGATTACCCGTCAATTCGCCTCGTCTGAAACTGCAAATAGAGCCCAAGTCTTCAATCAGTTTCTAAACGCTCCCTTCAACAAACACGCAATTGAGAGCTTCATCACCGATACCAAGAAAGCACTTACACGGATGGCGGACGTGGGCATAGAGCTACCAAAAGATATACTCGCATACCTTATCCTGTTAAAATTTCCCCCCCTTCTGGAGAATCTCAAACAACAAATCATGCATGTAGAGAAGCTGATCACTGTAGAAACAGTTTTTAACCACCTTACCCAATACAACAATGAACGGAAGGCCCAACTCAAAGTAGGCAAGTCAACTTCTGATGTCACACTAGTAACTACCAAAGGCAAAACCAAAAGAGATAATAAAAAGGTACGACTCAGGTGTAGAGAAGGCTATCACGATCCGAACGCCCCACATCCGGAGACTTCTTGCTTCCATCTTGATCCTCAAATCGCACCAGGATGGTGGGTCAAACAGAAGAATGAGTGGAAAAATAAAACCAAAAAGAATCCAACAATCAACTATCATGCCTTGCTCACACTCTGGATCAATTCTAATCATACACCAAACCTTCTGTTGGACTCTGGCGCAAATGTTCACATATTCAACAACCTCAAGTTCTTTACCTCAATTGATCTTAAGGACGACCTGGAAGAAATCAAGACCGGTAAACTTGAAGCCAATCTGAAGATTCGAGGTACTGGTACCGTTTGACTAGAATGGAACAAGTCAGTTATAACACTAGAGGAGTGTATGTACGTTCCTGATATAGTGGTCAACCTTATCAGTCCAGGTCTTCTAGCAAAGAAAGGATGCAATCTTCTTCAAGAACGCAACCAATTCACTGTCACTTGAAACAACGTGGTTGTTTTAAGAGGACTAATTCAAGAAAACCTATTTGTAATTGAGAAACCTCAAGCCGCAGGCAATAACCTCACTGTCAATCTCATAAATCAATCCTCCAGCTCCACTGTCATCAAGTCTCCGTCTCTATCAGATATCCATAAGATGTATGGTCACGCAGCAATCTCTACTCTGAAGCCTATTCTTAAAGATAGGTTCTCTAAGGAAGAACTAAATAACTTCCAATGCAACAACTGTGTAAGAAGCAAAATCACTAAATCTCCTTTCTCAGCAACTTCGAAACCATCATCAAAGCCTCTCCAAAGGATCCATCTCGATCTGATCAGACCAATCACTCCTCAATCAAAGGCGGGCCACCGCTAAATTCTCACTCTTGTCGATAACTTTTCCGGCTATCTCTCTGCATTTCCCCTACTGTCTAAAGATGAAACCCCGGAAGTCATAATCAGTATCCTCAAGACTGAACTCAAACGACTTGGTTACTTTCCGACGGAGATCTTCTCCAATAAAGGCACAGAATTCACCAATAAAACCTTGAAAGATTTTGCTATATCTAAACACATCAAACTACTCATGTTGGAACCGTTTCATTCTCAACATAATGGTCAATCAGAACAAGCCAATTGAACAATTGTCAAATCTGCACGCGAAACATTCTCTTCTTCCAGATTACCTAAAAACTATTGGCACATAGTAATTAGAAGTTGCTGTTTTATGTTGAATCAAGTCCCAAGGGAAGGTAATGATCAATCCCCCTGGGAACTTATGTTCAAAAAGGATCTCCCTACTAACTATTTGAAACCCGTAGGATCACCGGTTATATACTTGGGAAGTCATCTTCAGAGAGGGAGGAAATTCAACAAAAAAGTTTTAGAAGGAATCTTAGTTGGGTTCAATCCAATCTTTCATTCTTACCTTGTATTAAGCTCATCCGGTGCTGTTATTGAAACAAAACATTTCCAGTTTCTCAAGAACAATATCTCCCAATTCCCGCTCCTCAAGTCTCCCGGACTCAATCTCTTCTCTCAAGTTAGTTCGGAATTGGACAACTCCGACTTTTCTTTGGTTGAAAAGCAATATGCAATTCGTGACTCGCCTGAAGACCCCTCTGAATCAGAGTCGGATCACAAGGAGAAGAACTGTGTGGACCCCATAGATTCATCTACTCCAAGCTCACCTTCTCACCCTACTCCGGAAGAACCGCCTGAACCACCTATATACCAAAGACCTTGACGCGAAATCAAGAAGCCTCAATGCTATGGTTTTCACCATTACTACAAACCTCCGTCCTATAAAGCTGCACGTAACTGCCCCGAGTGGCCTAAATGGAAGAAAGCCACCAAAACTGAGTTAGAGGGTATAGAATTGCAGGAAGTTTGGGAAGAATACCATGAAGTCCCGGATAACATTCTAAATACGACTTGGGTCTTCAAGGTGAAAGAAAACTGCCACGGCAAACCAGTCAAATACAAAGCCCGTTTATGTGTCCAAGGCTTCAATCAAGTATCAGGATTTGATTATAATGAAACTTGGGCGCCTACCGGAAAAATTGGATCTCTATGATTAGCTCTAGTATACGCCTTGAAGGAAAAGATGAAGCTCACCCAATTTGACGTCAAAGGCGCATTTCTGAATGCTCCTCTGGAAGAAACCGTGATTGTAAGGACCCCAGAAGGATCAAGTAGAAAATCTCCGTATCTAAAATTAAAAAAATTTTTATATGGTCTGAAGCAATCACCCAAAAATTGGTACAAAACTCTCACGTCGTGGATTAAGTCTCAAGGATACAAGGAGTCAACAAGCAATCCTTGCCTCTACCTCAACAGCATGAAAAAAGAAATATTATATTTCCACGTGGATGACTTAATTCATGTGGGTCACTCCAACATCTTTGAATCAAATTTCCTTAGTTGATTCCAAAATTCATCATGTCATCCACCCAACACCATACTGGGGATGCTCATGGAAATTGAAGACAACCAAATCCTCTTAAGCCAACCTAACCACATCAAATGTGGACTAGAAGAACTTGGTCTCTCGTCTTGTAAAGACACAATGTCTCCACTAACTCAAAACCTCAATCTTGAGCCTGCCTCTGATGATGATGATGCAGAATTCTGCCAGTTAAATATCAATTATTGGTCTTCAATTGGTCTTCTCAATCATATATCTCAGTACACCCGTCCGGATATCTCCTTCTCTGTATCCAGCCTGGCTAGGTTCAATGCCAAGCCCAGCATGAGCCACTGGCGGGAGGTCCGGAAAGTATGGAAGTACTTGAAGACAACCAAAGACTTCAAACTTACCATCAAATGCGACCCAAAACAAGACGTCCTCTCAAGCTTTAGCAATGCCACTTGGGGAGATGATCCTACCTTTTAAAAATCTCAAACCGGATACATAGTCTTCCACTATGGAAGCCCAGTCATTTGGAACTCAACTCGACAACAGAATATCACCTACTCCTCCACCAAGTCAGAACTGAATGCCCTACTTGACTTTTATCTGGAAATTAAATGGATCAGGCACCTCATCAATGAGATCTAACAAAGTCCTGAATTTAAACCTAGGCTACACATAGACAACAAGGGCTTAGATGACAAGATAAGAAAATTCGGCTCTCACTCAAATTTGCAACATATAGACATCAAGACTAAAGTTCTTTGCAAAGATTTTGCAAACCAAGAGTTCGAACTGAACCTCATTCCTGGTCAATCCATGGTTGCCGACTCCCTCTCAAAAGCATCCTTGATCAGTTCACTTGAACTGTTACAGGAGAAATTATTCTCCACGTGCAATAAATAATCCATTGGAGGATCCACTTACCAGTCACGGGGAGTGTTGATAATTGTACCACTCGACGACCGCGCGCTCTAGAAAGGAGTGCCAACACTCCATTCTCTTGCTTCCTTGACCGACTCTCGAGAATCTGCTCTAGGTCCAGGAGGAATCCTTGGGGACAAGGACAACTGAACCTCCCACCGGCACATCTCAACCTGACTCAACCTCATCTCAACCTGACTCAAAATCTCACCTTTATGACTCGACCAACTTCCGCTACCGCTTCTATTTTTATTATCTTTCTTTATTTTCTTTATCTTCCTCCTCTTTGTTTTCTTCACCTTCCGTTCCTTCCTTCTCTTCTTCTTTCTTTTCTTCATCCTCTTTCCACAATCAAGACTCGCCTCAACTCTCAATAAATCATCTTGTGCTCTTCTTGCCTGGTAAGAGATCCATCCAAACAGTTCTTAACATTCATAAACTCTGATTATTTTTCTGTTCCAGATATTTACGTATCTCTTCTAGCCTGAGCTTCTCTTCTGCCGCTCATGTTTTCCTGACTCTGATGATAGTCCAAGCTGTTGGTGTTCTTTTTATCTTTCTTATTATCTATTCTTGTGCGTGAATCTGTTGGCTAGATTCCTAACCTCCTGCCTGTAGCTTGCTGGTTCTTAGTTCTAAGAAATTCAATCTCAAAATTAACAAATTCAATTGTGGATTTCAGATTGGTGGGATTAATGAGTTCCATGCTTGCGTTTTGCTAAGGGATAGAATTTTGCAGTTGTTCTGGGTTTGACTTTTAATTGTGAGAAAACTAAAGAATCTTATTTTGAAAGAATTGATGAAAAAAGAACCGGACTTTATCCAACAAGAATTAGAGAAAAGGAAGAAGATTAATGACAATGAGGAGTTGGAAAAGGAACATTACATAGAACAAATACTGATGGTAGGATTAAGCAGGACTAGAAAAGCTATTTGATAAAATAAATGAAATTGAATTGACACTGAAGCTGGAGACTAATAGAGAGCAACAGGATTGGTCAGATCACAACAAAGGAGAGCCAGAGATCATGAATCAAACACAACAAAAAAGATGAGGAAGGACAGAAATGATGCTTTCATAATGAGGAGAGTTTTTATGAGAGATTTTTGAGTCCAAGCGGAGGTTGAGATGAAGATTGTCTTGCTCAGAAACTAGTGGGCTGTGGTTAAGATGGGTCAGAACTGTGGGGTTGAGTGAGGTGAGTCAATTTCAATAGCACCAGGAAGACAGAAATGGTTTCCGATGGAGTGACTGAGGATGAGTTGAGGTTGAGGATGGTGATTGGTCTATCTTGGTGGTGAAGAGGCTGTGGAACTGGTCATTGAAGTTGAGCTTGATTGGTTAAGAGTGAGAAGGGAATGAGAAAAACAAAGAGGAGAATGTGGAGACAATAAAGAGATGAAGAGACCAAGTAAAGTAGAAAAAGACAAGAAAACAGAAAAGAAACAAAGAATGAGGCAGGGAATCCAAAGAGAACATTGTTGTTGAAAGATCAAAAACATTGATCTTGTTGATCCTCCCCGCAGGTTTGTCCTTCAGCTTGCGGCATCTCATAGCTGTGAACCACTCCTTCAGGTAACTTTTTCAGGGTCCCTGAGGGTTCTGATGGCCCCCTCTCTAAAGGAGATTTCAACACGCCCCATTCCTGGTGATATAAAGAGAATAGAGGGAGTTGAGAGTAAATGAGGTCAAAATGTTTGAGAAGGTGGCTTGAAGCAGGCGGAGACTGGTCAAACTGGCACTTTTGGTGAGGGAGTTGGCCGGCATGTCCTACGATTTCATGAGCTTCACATTGAGGTTGCCCAATTTGAGTTCCTCCCGCATTCCTTTGGTCTTGAGGTCTAAGTGTTTTGTCTTTGAATTGGAGCCAAAATTCTTTATCTTGTCATCTAGGACGCTGTTGTCTGTGAAGAGCTTGATTGCTGTTCACCTGGTGGAGAAGATTTTGCAGGCCAGTGCTCTGATCCAGGTGGCCTTGTGGAATGCGTTGACTAAGGTGTTGAGTTTGGCATTGGTGAAGGAGTAGGTGATGTTCTTTTGTTTGCAGCTGTTCCAGGACACAAAACACCCCTGGAAAGCACACAGTTATCCCGTCTGTGAGCGTCTTGTGCTGGGGGTCATTAACCCAGGAGGAATTGGAGTAGGCCATGGTGAGTGAGTCGTCTTTGTTTATCTGAAGATGCAGTTGCAGGTGAGAGTTTACCTTGAGATATTTCCAGTGAGAGAGGCCTGGCTTGATTTCGAACCTGGTAAGACTTGATACGGCAATGCTGATGTCAGGTCAAGTGTAACAGGCTATGTAATTCAGTAGGCCAATGGCCAACCGTTAGTTGAAATTGAGAGATTTCAATTGATTGAATTCCTCATCCAAGGGGGCTTGAGCTTCAGATTCTGAGTGAGGGGGCTAGCGCTTGTGCGTGCTTCTTTCAGAACAAGTTATCTGAGGCCCCATTTGATGTGGTTGGGTTGGCTGAGCAGGATGTGGTTGTTGTGGGCTTCAATTCTCATCCCCAGGATGGTGTCTGGGTCCTTCAAGGTGGAACCAGCAAATCTAGACAGGAACTTCTCTTTGAATCCTTCTGCATTGCCAACTAGGACCATATGATCAACGTGAAAGAAAAGTTGTGATTTCCTGTTGCTAGACAGGTAGAGACAGGGGTTGCATTAATATTTGTTGAATCCAAAGTCCTTGATCCAGTTTGTGAGGTTTTTGAACCAATTCTTTGGGGCCTGTTTGAGGCCACATAGTGATTTTTTGAGTCTGAGGAGTTGGGAGGAGCGCTTTGAGCTCTTTGGGGTCCTGATGATGACCTCCTTGTTTATGGGAGAATGGAATAACACACTCTTGATGTCAAACTGTCAGATTTCGTGTGTTGATTCCAGGGCATAGAGCAGGAGCAGACATAGGGTTGATGGTTTTCCGGTTGGGGCAAACATTTCAAAGTAGTAAATCCCCTTCATTTGGATGAATCCCTGGACGCACAGGGGGGCCTTGTACTTGACGGGGTTGCCATGGCAGTTTTGCTTGATCTTGTAGGTCCACCTAGTTCTGAGGGAATTGTGTGGTTGAGGACTGTTGTACTCTTCCCAGACCCCAAGGTCCTCAATGAATTTCAGCTCTAGATCCATAGCTTCTATAAGGCTTGTTGCAAGACAGTGCGTCTTTGTACAACCTAGGCTTTTAATAGTGATAGAATTGGTATTGTTGAGATGTTCTGATTCTGGATCTGTCTTTCAGGAGTCTGATGGGAGGGTCCATGTGGGGGTCTTTGCTACAAGTTGTCACTGGATGAATTGGTGATTGAGTGGTGCCGCTTGCAATTTCCTCAATCTCAGCCGGAGAAGTGGTTGATGCGTTGCTGTTTGAGGCGGAGCTGATGGAATCTTCTGATTCTGGAAATTTGCTTCTATAGTTGGTCCAGGGGGCTCAAGTAGCTGAGAGTGTTTGTGGTTGGGTGTCCTGATTGGGAGATGATTGTTCAGCTGCTTCCAAGCGGATGAGGTCATTGCCAAAGTAGAGGCCAGGCTCCCTTGGTCTGGGCATCTGAATAAACTTAAAATGTTTTGAAGAGATGATGAAACTACTTTTAGTTAAGATGCAATATGAGTGGAGACAAGGATTGAAGCCTAAAAGAGTACCCTCTTTGCCTTTGGGTTTGAAATTGAATCCTTTCTCTCTCCTGTTAAGGAGAAGGACACAGGGAGTGCCAAGGGCTCAGAGAAACATGGGAGGCAGGTTTTGATTGTGCATCTTGCTCCAGGGGGTTTCAGATTTGCCTTTTGCTGTTATTTGTTTCAGCATGAGGCAGCAGCCCTTGACAACCTTGTTCCAAGTTGACATGGGAAGTCTGCTGTCCTTCAGGTGGGATCTGGAATATTTGATGATGGTCCATTTTGCACTTTTGGCTTCTCCATTGTGGTCAGGTTGATGAGGTTCAGAGAGGATTTGGGTGATATGCATCTCTTCAAGATATGAAGTGAACATGGAGTTGAAAAATTTTGTACCTCCATCAGAGCAAACTTCCAGGCGTTAATAGCCTTGCTGTTTTTGCTCTTTCTTGATGAGGTCAATCAGGATGTTGGAGTTCTAGTCTTTGGAAGTTAAAGGGAAAGCTGCGAGATATGCGGTGGCATTGTCCACAAGCGTGAGGATATACCAATGGTTGAGTCTAGAGAGTAGTCAAATTGGGCCTATCAGATTGAGGAGAATCCTTTTGAGAACTTTTTGGGATCTTTTGGATGATTTGCTGAAGGCTGATTTGGTTATTTTGCTTATTGCACAGTCTAGGCACTGGAATTTTGCCTTTACATTGTGAGGGATGTGTTGAGTGAGTGTTGCCAGTCTGGAAAGAGATGCATGTCTGTAATTCAGATGGATTTCAATGAGCTTGTCTCTTGGTGACCCTGAGGGGGTTGAAACATGGGATACCATTTTCTTGCTGGGTTTGTGAGATGGTGTCGGAAGAGTGTAGAGATAATGTACAATAGTTCTGCAGAGAATTGGTTGGTCTTGGTGTGAGATGGAGAATTGGTCGCCCTCTGAATGGATTGAGCATCCCTTTGCATTGAGAGCCCCCCAGCTAATGAGATTGATCATGACGTCAGGAACATAAAAGTCCTCAGTGATTATAAGCGTCAGGTCATTCTAATGGAGAACACCAACTCCTCTTCCTTTTGTGGGCAGTTTTGCTCATTCCTTTCTGTTCTTGATAGGATTGCCAGAGTAGGGTTCCATTTCAAAAAAGTAACAGCTGTCATTGATCATATGGACTGATGCGCCTCTGTCAAGTAGGAATTTCTGATGTGTGTTTCTTTTCTCTACCCATTGGTGCAGAAGGGCAAGGTAGCGGGCTGAGCGAGTCAAGTTTTATTGTTCCTTGGAGGAACCCTTTTTGGAATTCCACTTGGATTCATTGTCTCTCCACCACTCTGTAGCTACCTTGGGGTGAAGATGCCCGCAGTCTTGAGCAGAACGGTTCTTGTCTTGGCTAGGGTGGTGGTAAACTTCTATGCATCGTTTGGGCTTGGACAACTTGCAGGAATCTTGCTTAGCTGGCTTTTCCCCATACAGTGGGACCTCTCCCTTTGACTTGGAGGAGGAGGAGGAAAACTGGGCTAGTGATTTTTTATTGAGTTGCGTGAAGTGGTTGTGGAAAAACGTGACGGAGAGATCTTTGTCTGAGTGCATGATCTGCCTCTTGAAGTCATCCATTGATTGGGGAAGTTTGAAAAGGAGGAGATAGGCAACAATGTAATCAGGAAGTTTGATACCAACCTCTCCCATCTTCTTGAGGGTGACCTTGATAGAAGTGATGAAGTTGGTGATGCTATTGGCGCTGAAGGAGAGGCAGAGAAACCTGTTGAATACTTGAGCCCTGTTTGACACTTGAGAGGAGGAAAATATTTTGAGCATGGCATTCCAAAGAAGTTTGGCAGATTTAAAATTTTTCAGCATTACTATTTTGTTTTGTGTGGATGATTCAATTTTGGAGATGAGTAGAAGTTTGAGTTCATCATTCATAGAGGGTTCAAGTATGGATTTCTTGTCTTCTATGGCCAGGATGCATCCCCTTACATCAAGTATTGAGTTAATCTTTTCCTTCCACATCCCATAGTCCTCCTCACTAAGGAGCAGAACGGTCTCAAGGGCGGTCTCAAGAATGGTCTGACGCAAGATGTCCATTGTGCCCCGGTAAGAGAGATCTCCAGCTTTTCAGTTTGGGAGGTGAGTCGTCTTTTGGCTTTTAATTGTGATACAATAAATTAAATTGAATCAACACTAAAGCTGGAGACTAATAGCAAGCAACAAGCTTGGTCAGATTACAACAAAGGAGAACCAGAGATGATGAATCAAGCATGACAAACAAGATGAGGAAGGATAGAATTGATGCTTGCTGTGTGAGGAGAGTTTTGATGAAAGAGTTTGAGTCCAAGAAGAGGTTGAGATGAAGATTTGCGTGCTTGTACATTAGTGGGCTGTAGGTAAGATGGGTCAGCACTGTGGAATTGAGTGAGGTGAGTCAATTGCAATCTCACCAGGAAGAAAGCAATGGTGTCCAATGGAGTGACTGAGGATGAGTTGAGGTTGAGGATGGTGATTGGTCTATCTTGGTGGTGAAGAGGCTGTGGGATTGGTCATTTAAGTTGAGCTCAATTGGTGAGGAGTGAGAAGGGAATGAGAACAAAAAATTAGAGAATGTGGAGACAATAAAGAGAAGAAGAGACCAAGGAAAGTAGAAGCAGACAAGAAAACAGACAAGAAACAAAGAATGAGGCAGGGAATCTAAAGAGAAGATAGTTGTTGAAAGATTTCCAACGTTGATCTGGTTGATCCTCCATGCAGGGTTGTCCCTCAGCTTGCGGCATCTCATAGCTGCGCGCCACTCCTTCAGGTCATTTTTGCAGGGTCCCTGAGGGTTCTGATGGCCCCCTCTCTCCTGGAGATTCCAAAGCTATTCAGGGGGAATGATAGAAGAATACCTACCAGCAAGTTAGAAGAAAGGAATTAAGTAAGGATATAAAAATACTAGAAGCCTTTTTCTAACCAAATATGAGAAAAGTAACCTAATAGTCTTCCCTTGAGACTTAGTGACGTATGAGCTGGAGTAGGTTTATCTTGAAATATGGATTTTGACCAGTTGGCGTAGAGATTTGGTTTGGTCAAGAAAAGAATAAAAAAAATAAATGAAAAGATAGAGAAAAACAGTGTGGTGACCAATTTTGTACACCTCAAAAAAAGGGTAAAAATTTTTAAAAAAAATAATTTATATGTTTTTTCATCCAACATTCAAAAAAAACAATACATTGTAATGATAATTCTTCCTCTTTTGTTTACCCAACTCCTCCCTCTCCTAGCGGTCTAGGAAGGCCTCTCCACGAAGCTTCAAATCCTCAGATCTCCTGTTCAAATCCTCCTCAATGGGCTTGCCCCCTGATTTTTTGGCCAAGTCCCTTGCCAATGGCCATCCTCATCCTCTTCATCTTCATCAGCTTTATCCACTATGCACAAAATAGTGAAGTGGCCTCCCCCAAATTACGCAGACATGGCACCAAGGCATGGCTTGACCTTAATCCTGAGGCCTTGTTATCCATAGTCCGCTTGCCAATGGCCAGGACTACACAATTCCTGTCACCCATCAAGTGGAAATCAAAGCCTAAAAGCACAAAGATATGGACCCATCTCTTGAATTGTGTACCTTCCCCAGATGTATCCTTCTAACTACCACCAACAAGCACAATTGTACACATCAAGTTTTATTTGTTCATCCAAGTTCCCGTAGACAACATTGGCTCAAAGTTGCATCCTCTTCACTTGACATTACAACTGCTACATCAGCTTTTGATCAGCTCAACTTTTTAAATACTACCTCCATTGCATCCAAAAGACCCCATTCCAAATTGCAAAAAGAGAATCAAGAAGCAGAACTTGAAGATGAATCTGAACCACAAGAAAAAATTGATTTTTGTAAAACCTCATTGGCTTCTACCTTGTTCAAAAATTTGATGATGAAACTTACAAATTTCCTTCCTGTTTCATGATTTATTTTGTATTTTTTTGCTTGTTTGCACCTCTTTTGTGGTATCAGTCAGGAAAGATGTAAAATTGCAATCAAATACTTGGTAAATATCATCAAGAATTCTTGTAAACTTGATATCACCAATAATTTTGAGTCTCAGATCACAAAGGATGTCCGCACAATCATCAAGAAACTGAGATTAGATCCAAAGCTTGAAGAATATGTCTGCGGCAAAAAGTGTTTTTCACTTTTTGAAATTGAGTCCATGCCCTCTGAGTGTGTTTATCAAACTAAAAAAGAATCCACATGCTGTGGAGCAGATATTCTTCATCCTGTTGAATTTCAATTCATCAACAAAATCTCTTGAGCCTCTCAAAATCAGCACCAACCAAGCCCAAAAGCCTCCATACCACATTTTACCAACCCAGACAAGATTTTTGTTACTCAAAGCCTTTTTGATTGGTTGAACTGGTTTCACAGCATTCCTGAGGTTGAAAAATTGATGAAAGAGTGGTCCAACCTCTTGGAATGTTTACCATAAGCCCCCAATAAGGGTGTTTTTGATTATCAGCAATATTTGGCACACAAGAAAATTTTTCGCTCCTCCCTGGATTCATCAAAGCCGCAATCTCTCAACTTATTGTTCACACTATTTTTAGATTTGTATAACGCCCTTGGAAAAAAATTGGCCGGTAAACAGCTTTCAATTGGTGTTTTGGTGCTCACCTGCCTGAATCTTCCTTGTTATTTGAGGCACAAACCTCAATTTTTTATATTGCTGGATTCATACCTTCATCTAAAAAAACTTATATGATCACCATTAGAAATATACTCTAGAAAATGGTTGATCAACTTTTGGAGGTAAACAGGGGGGTCATAATTTGTACTCACCAGTATCCAGCAGGAAGGAAAGTTGTTGTCTAGCTTGCCGGTCTAAATGGTGACATTGTTTCCACTCATAAAATTGGTGTTTTTGCATCTAATTTAGCCCAATTATTATTCTCCTGGTGCAGTATTTGCAACACTGATTTCTGCAATTTGCCACTTGGAAAGCCCCCTGATTTTAACCAAACTCTTGCTCTGGCTTGACGCTGGAAAATGAACCCAGCCTGGCTGGGAAGACAACCCTTTTTCAGAAGAAAGGTGTTTGATGGTCCAAAATTAACTGCCTTCCTTACTGGGACCCAGTAAGACAGATAATCCTGGGTGTCATCCATAACTGGCATGAAGGGGTATGCCACCATCACTTCTGCTACCATTGGAGATTAAATTGTAAAAAACAGAGGAACAGTGACTCCAACTCTTCATCAAAAAGCACAAACCACCCTTCCCCCCAAATGTTGGGTTGTGGACTAGTTCCCAAATGAAAAAAACTTTCCAGTCAATCTCCAACATATTCATTCCAACTGGTGTAAGAATGATGCTTAAAGGTTTGGGTCAGGCAAAAAACTGAAAGCTCAAGGAAAGCAAATGGCACACAATTTTTGCCATTCACTTGCCTCTGTCTGTGGCTGACATTTGCACTAATCCTTCTGATCCAAGTGAGTTAGACAGAATTGAGTTAGGAATCATACAAAATGTAAGTGCCCTGGTAAGATGTACAAATATAGTGAGTTTGAAGAAAATCACCAAAGAAGATTACCTTGCTTTTGAAAACCAGTATTGTATCTACTCAGAAACTTCACTTTCTTGGTTTACTGGTGTCAAAACTCTTCCCAACCATCACAACTCTTTGCACATACCTGAGAAACTACAATGGTGGGGCCCATTGATTGAAATATCTCAGTTCCCTGGGGAGCAATTATTTTTTATCCTCCAAAAATTGAAAACTAATTCAAGTGGTAAGTTGGTGATACAATTAGATCTGTGAGTCTACACTGATGATTTTCATTTTCCACAGGAAAAATAAACAAAAAAGTCATGAAAAAAGTTTTCCAGCTTCAATTCCTTAATGTTAGTGCAGCTTTTAACAGTATTTCCAACTCTGACTCAACACACATTACAAAACAAGTTTTTCATTTCAATCAATGAATACAAGAAAGTCCTTGAGTATTGCCAAAAGAAGGTTCCTACTTTGAATTCATTCCATGACTTCTCAAATTATGAAGGCAATCAATTTTTAAGTTGTTAGGCTACAAGTCTGAGACCATTTCACTTGCAAGACGGGAAGAAAGTTACTGCAGACAAGCCAAACAATGAAATTGAGTACCTGCAGGATGGAGATCAAAGTTATGGCATTGTTATTAATATGATCAAACTCTAGTTGGGATGGGATGAAGAGATCTTCAAAGTTCAACAGCACAAAAAAGTGGCAAGTGAGGGGTGTTTGAAAGAGCTATTGATTTAGATGGAGTTCATGCATGTCAAACAGGGGACCTTTGGGTATGTTGCTGCAAGTGAAATTATTGGTCTGGTGGCTGGGGGGGCCACTTCCTGCTTGGACTTTGTGCTTTCAGAATCCTATTTTCCTCCTCCAACCTTTGTATGGCCTTTCCCTTCCACCAGAGGTCTCAAATGAAAATTACTGTTTAATGTTGGACCCCAAGGACTAGGCCTTGTTTTCTTTGATACATCTCATTCTGTCTCATACTTTTAGTTCTCATGAGTCCTTTCCCTGTCCATCCAACCTTTTAAATCATGATCTGTTTTTAATTCTCAGCTGTTTATGAACATTGGAAAGTCAAATTTTCAAACACTCAAACAATTTTCTTTAACTCTTAGCTTTGATTTCATCATTCATTCATGTTCAAATTAGAGTTTTAGGAAATACAATAAAGATTGGTTTCAAATGAAGATTGATGTCAAAAAATAAGCGTAAATACAGTTTTAAAGAGGGGAATCCCTATGATACTAGCACACTCTACTGCACAGCCTCCAACTTATTCTCCATCAGGCCACCAGATTACATCCCCTGCCCAAACAATTTTGAAGCAAAATATGGCTCTTGCGTCTTGAAATTGTCTTGATCAATTGGGGAATTAATCTCCTTGGAATCATCTTCCTCATATTCATCTTCATCTTTTTCAGCATCAGAACTATCTGATTGCTTCAAACAAATGCTTGAACTCCAATTGCTGTCCTCCCCGCTTTCATCAGAAGATTTGAATTTTTCAGAATTTTTCACTTCTTTATGGCTGGAATTGTAATCCTTGGTAGCACGCTCCCAATGTTTTTTGACAAATTTTTTACCCTTAAGCTTTTAATCAGCCTGCCCTTTGGGGGAGAAAGATTCAAGAGGATTTTCTAAGAATGCAACTATAGTATTATCAGCTATTGCATCCTTCTATTCTAGTAACTTCTTGTTATATGATGCAACATCATAAAAATTGATTGGGAGTCCTTTTGGGGCCTTGTTAAAACTTGTCTCTGGCTGGTTTTTGACTTGAACACAACAACGTGGTTGCTTCCACTTCCCATCAATTTAATTGGCTTTTCAGATTTGTTCATCAAGCAAATGCATTAAGATATTGGCTGATTCATATCAGAAAGGGAGTTTCTTGACCACATACGTATCTTTTTAAGGAAAGTACTAATTGTTGCTGTGGGCTTGAATTGATTGAAGGAAATATTGGTAAAGTTGGGTAAAATTGTTCTTGATGTCAAACTTATAACGGGCATCTCTCAACTAATGCAGAAATAGATTTAATTGGTATGATAAACATCTTTCATTATCCAATGAGAACTCACCTGCTGACAAGATTGTTGGATCACCTTTTTATCTTCATCTCTAATGTGTTTTACTTCCTCCTTTTTCTTGTTTGCATTTATTTGGGCCATGTAATAATGAAAATAATGGTTTTATGCGCTTTCAAGAAGCCCAATCTCTTTTACATAGGTCTGGTTGATATTCATGCAGGCATACACTTTGTTGACTATTTCTTGAAGGAAAGTAACAATAGCACTCATTCTAAAAGCTTCATTATAGAGTGAATCTGGTTTTGAATCAAGCTTGGTTGCCCAAACCCGCAATCTGATCTGGGATAAGGTGGAACACATATGCTCAAGGAAGAATTGAGAAATGTGTATCATACCTTTCCCAATCTTAACTTGGCCTTTTTTTACATCTTGTAAATTTTTAATTTTGGATTTGGCAATAAGTCAAGCAGCATTTGAATTGGACAGCAAACACTGGATCTGGTCAGAATTTGAAAAACGTTGGTGGAATTCCTTTATGAGGGATGGATTGGGTTTGGTTGGAGTGCAACATTGAGTATTGAGTACCCACATAAGCTTGATGTTTATGTAGAACGCGTCCTTTTTGAGAGGAAATTTAGAACCAAATAAGATATGCTGGGATCATTTTAAAGAGATAAAACCTTTTGGCTTTCAAAACCAGCCAGTTGTTCCCGCATTATCATCTGAAGGGGGTTCTCCTTTGAGGCCAATCTAGTTAATGACATTGGGGTCCCAGACTTTGAAGATTCTTTAGTAGGAGTGTTCTTTTGGGAAGCTGCAGTGGGCTGAGACTTTGAAAACTTAGGCAATTTATTTGTTTTCTTTTTATTATTATTCAATTTTTTACCCTTGCTATTTTTGGTTAATATTGAGGCTCCAGAACCAGATTTCTGAGCCAACTCCAGAGTTCCAACTCTCTCAATCAGCCTAGCAATCATTTGATCTTTTTCAGCCAATTGGATTTGCGCATTGTCACGGTTATATTTTGGGTAGATGTTCTTAGATGTATCAAAAAATTTGTTGGTAAAGATTGTTCAAAAGGTGTTTGATAATAGTGAGAATGATGGCACAAAAACTATGGGGATGGGATTCAGGTTTACCAAGGATGGGGATGCATTTATGCTAGAAGGAAGTCAAAGGATGAAAAAAGCATAAGCTGCTTTTCTACAATATTCTGACATGCCAATGACTTGAGTAAGGAAAATGATGACTACTAGTGAAAGGAAAAACTTACCTAAATCCATCAATCAGGATGTGTCATTCAAAAGCTGTCAATATTTGTAAAGTACATACATACATTAAAATGCAATTTTACTTTAGGAAGGTCTATGGATAGTTCCGTTCAGGTTAAAGATTTTCCCACACCAGCTAGTTTCTGTAATAAAAACATACACCATGTCCGCACAACTTGCGGGCGGCCAAGTTACCCATTTGCGCATAGTGACCCTTGTGATCATCATAATCCTCTGAAGATGAAAATCAAGCCAAAAGTATTGTCTTGGATCCTTATCAGGTGCATCAAATACAAACTCAAACTCAATCCCACCTTCTCCATCAAACTCTCAAACCAGATTCCTCATAATCCAAATCAAAACAATCTCATCCCTAATCATCCCATCAATACAATTGTCCCCCAAAATCTTCCAACCTGCCTCCCCCTTGGCCAGGTGGTGGTTGTATCTATCAAAAGAAACAGGCCAGCCTTGTTTTTTGGACCAAACCCAATGGGACCAATATGGCCCCCTTGTTTGCTACCCCTCATGTTTGTCTAGAGATTTGGTCCTTCCTTTTCAATTTACAGAATCAATTAGTCCAACTCCTGTCCTCATCTTCAACTCAAACATCCTCTCCATCATTCAATAATCAACCAATTGCAATTTTAGGGGTCCCTCAAGAAACTTCTGAGAACTCCCTGGGTGGTCCACTTTTATTTCAATCTCAAGTTCTCCAGACCTTTTGGCCTTCACCCATCACAACATCCATCACCTGCTGTCACTTTATTCTCTCTCCCGTTCAATCACTCTGATTATCTCTGTGAAGCCTTTGAGCTGTTGCTTGTGGCCATTGCAAACCTCAATCTTTCAACTCGTATATCTAGCCGTTCAAATCAACCCAGTCCCATTGCCATGCTCATCACCCGCAACTGGCCAATTTTCTTGCACTCCCAGTATTTCTTGCAGCCGTTTCAAGCATTCATCCTCCAACACGCTGGCAACCATCACCACCATCACCCTCACTCCAATGAAGGTACCACAACCTTGCATCGTTGGTTGCGGCAGTTGTTGAGATTTGTTGGGGCCCTTTGCCAACCAGCAGAAGCCCTTCAGCAACTGATCATGTCCACTAATCACCCCTGCCCCGTTTCTTTGTCTTCTAATTTCCTTTTTACTTTTGAATTTTTTTTTAAAAAAAAAATGACTCCCATCTGTAGTATCACTTGTAAATAATCCACAGGGCCCTTTTGCACATAAAAGGAGGGGCTATCCTCTGCCTTTTTGACCCTTGATTCATCATATCAGCTTTAATCCATCTATTGGGTATCATCATCATCATCTGGGTCAATCTGATCCATCATCAGGGGAATTCATCCTACATCTTTTAAGCTGGATATATCTATGATTGACATCTGATCCTTCAGCCTCCTTACTCAAATATTTGAGCTGTCCCTTGAGGATTTATCTGTTATCACCAAACAATAGCCTTGCTGGTTGAAGAAGAATCAATTTGGTTGAATTCCTGAGTGTGTTAAACCACTCCTTTGATCCCTTTCTCTGACCACTTTGGGCTTGAACATTCATTTCATTCCCTTTCAGGAACCACTCACGTTTTACTGAGAGTTTTCATTAAGCTTGAGACCTTGAGTGTTCAACCTCACTTTATTTCTTTAAATTTGAATTTCTCCACGCTATTCTTGAGTCCCTTGAGAATTGCTGGGTTATTCTTGTTCAAATTTGTTACTGCTTTTCTTCTAGAGCTTCATAAACAAATTGCTTTATTTTTTACAGCCACCCACAGTTATCTGGTACCCTTCAAGCGCTTTATTGCTGAAATTTTGGCAGGTTCATTGATAACCTGGAGGTTTGTTGGAATTGAGTTGATATTTTCTAATCATCTGCTAAAGACCAGAGTAATTAGCTTCTGGGAATTGTTACTTAAAACTGCCTTGTTCCATCAAACTCTGAAAAAACTTCAATTGAGCTTTTTCAAGTCTTTTCCCGCACCATCTTGCCTCAGTTATTGTTGTTCTATTTCTGCCAAATACTATCAAAATTCATCCTATCCATTGATTCCTTATTCACAAGTTTCTGGATCTTTTTTGTGGTTACATTTAAATATTCTTGTAACTCTCAGGAAGGAGCCTAAACAGCACATTTTCCCTCCACAGAAATTTTTACAGCTCAGCACTGTTTGGAGTATTACAACCAAGGGGAAAATAGGAAGAGAAAGGAGGGAGAAGTGGAAAAAGGAGTGGGTGAGATTGTGATTCAGGAAGTTGAAATTTGGATAGGAAGAGGGGATTAGATTGATAACAATTGGTAGAGAATATGATAGGAGTGGAATGGTGATGAATGCAGGGATGGCTGGTAGAAGACAAAGATGATGACAGGTTGTGATAATTTGATGACATGGAATTGATGAGGATCAGCGGCCAGGACTGATGAGAAGGAGCGGATGAGTTGTAATTAATTTCAAAACTCCCAGATATTTGGTGGGAAAAGGAATCAGAGATCAGAGGAGAAAACATGGCTTTAGTAAGTTTAACAAAGATTGTTAGTTTCATGCTTTAGAGAGAGAATTAGAAATCATAGCTGTAGAGTTTATGATTTTTACACAAATGGTTTTAAGTTTGAATTGCTTGCAAATTTATTTTATATTGATGTCTAAGTGCTTGGTCTTGGAATTTGACCCAAAGTGCAGTAAATACTTGAACATGCCTTTTTTGTTGATATAAAATACAGAAGGACAAGGATAAAAGCCCCAGAGCTCTTTGATTAGGTGACAGAGCCAATGATGTTCTTGAAAACCTTTGGTTAATGTGATCATTTCAGATTTGGTGGAGGGCATCAAAATGAGTTTCTGCTTCTTACTGCTTCAGAGTAATGGACACAACTTACAGAAGCATATGGATCCACTATGTGAGGTTGTTTCATGAAGATCACTTCCCCGTGTGGCGTTTCAATAGAATTTTATTTGATTACAGTTATCAGCCTGGGGGCAAAAGGGCAGAGAAAGGTGAATTGTGCCTTTGAGGTATTTCCAGCAGTGAATAACTTCTTTCTAGTGAGATAAGCCAGGGAAGTGATTTAAGGAAGACAGAATCAAGACAGCAGTGGCCAAGTTGGGACAAGTCCTGCATTCAATGTAGTTAAGCATCCCAGTGAAGATTTCATTTTTGATTTTGAGATTGGCAAAGGCACTGGCTTCTTGATCATTTGCAGGGGTATGTTGAATTTTTGGAGTAAGAGGAGTGAGAACAGGTTTTCAGTTTTCTAACTTTAATATTTCAAGCCCTTTTTTTATAAACCAAGTCTGAAGGATTGTGCAGCTGGAGCCTTTCACTTGGATATTCATTGCAAAGAGGGAGTTGATAGGATGGATGAAGTAATCAGGGAAGCGGGATTGGAAGAGAGACTGAAAATTATCAACATCTCAAGAGAAAACTAGATCAACTATGTGAAAGAAAAGGTAAGAATGAAATGAGTGATTGATGAAGAAGCAGGAATCAGATTCAGATTTTTGGTAAAATATGGATATCAGCCATTCAATGAGGGTTTCATGCCAATTGAGCAGGGCTTGACGCAAACCATAGAGTGATTGATTTAATCGCAGAAAAGGGGCAGATTGGTGAGATTCTCTAGGATTTTTGATGAATATGTCTTCTGAGAGAGGCGTGTAGAGGAATTCACTTTTAACATAAAACTTTCTAATAGTTAGTTTTTTTTCAAGAGAAAAGATAAGTGGCTGAATAAGTGAGGAGAATTTACCCATAGGGGCAAAATTCTTGTTAAATTCAAACCCAGGAGTTTTAATAAAACCTTGGATACACAGTCTTGCCTTGGTTTTTTCAGTATTTGATACGGTGGCCAGTTTATTCCAAATGGCCCATGTAGTATTGTGATAGTGATTGGGGGTGCCACAGAAATTATCCCACACATTGTGATCCCCAATCTTCTTTAATTTTGTAAGCTTTGCTTGAGTAATTTTGTTGGTCTTATCTGAGGGAGTGTAATAGCTGTACTTTGCTGTTTGGATGTTGGGAGTGTGCATGCGGAGGACTCTTTTGGGGATGAAGCAAGCTTCAGGAGGATGAAAATCTTCTGTTGGACCAGGTTGAGGAGTATAATCAGTATCCTTCGAATCCAAGGCTTGAATGGAGTTGGCCTCCAGGGACTTTTACACAGATTAAGAATTTGGCTCAAGGCTAGAGGAGAACAGATGATATCTTTTGAGGGCCAAAAAGAAATCATTCAAGGATTTTTTTACAATGGGGTCACATTATGAGAATTCCAGAAAGGTTAAATTCTTTGTGTCTACTATTTTTCCATTTTCAGCCAGGACATGATAAGATTGAAGCTCAGGGTTATAACCCAAGAGTCTACCTTTTAAGCGGGGGGGATCCAGTTTTACTTGAATAGAGTTTGGTTGTAAGAGGAACAAAACAGGATTCCCAATAGGATAGAAATAGGAAAAGTGAAGAGAGCAATCCTGGAATAATTTTTAAGGTGATTTTTTGAATTTAACAGTTGGAATTTGGTTTAGGGTAAGGGTGGGAGAAAGTCTCAGTTTGGGCCACAACAAGGATGGGAATACAGAGTCTAGTATGATAGTGCAAAGCAATTACAGGATAGTATGATTAAATATTTCAGCTAGTTTGGGGAGTGTAGGGGTCAGGGAGGAATTTCTTTATGTGGTTGGTTTGACAGAAGTCAGAAATTTTTCCATTCACAAATTGAGTTCCTTGATCTGAGTGAAGAATACAGGGATAATAACCTATTCTTTTAGCTTCTATCTCAATACAGAGGGTCAGAAATTCAGCTATTTCATCTTTTCCTTTTATTGGAAGGGCGGAGAAAAACAAACAGGGAGATTTGACAACAGTTAAAAAGTACCTTTGAAAAGCAGATGATGTGTGAAGATCCCCACACTGTCAAGATGAAGCTATTCAAAGATTCTGCTAGCCCTGGAGCTCCCTTCCTTAAAGGAGGCTCTGGTGATTCTTGCTTTGTATCAGGATTTACGGGGGGATTCTTGCCCTATTAGAATGTTGAGCTTATTTCAGATTCTATCATATTGATCATGCGCCAAGGAATTTTGGAGGAGCTTGGAAGACATCAGGAATGAAGAGATAGGGGAAGCTTTTTCCAGTTTAAGTTAGGGAATGTGGTTGATGTAGAATACATTTCAAATATTAATTGATTCCCTATTTACAAGAACTTGGTCAGGCAGGAATAGAACATGGAAGTTATTTAAGATGAGATTGTGTAGCAACAGAAGGTTGGAAGTGATAGATGGAACATAAAGCACATTATTGAGGAAAATGGTTTCAGAGCCTGCCTGTAGTTTAACTCCACCTATTCCTTTTATTTCCAGTGCACCGGGTCTTCTGCTGGTGTTTATTATCCCTTGGTGTTTTTAGACTATAAAATCAAAGATTTCCAGATAAGAAATCATGTAGTTGGAAGAGCTGGGATTGAGGACAAAGAGTAAGTATTTGGGTTCCTGAGAGCTAGAAATATAGCTGACTTGATCTCCACCCAAGGGTGCCTGGGACTTGGGAAGTAGATGTGGATACATCATCCAGCAGGGGTGCTTGGGATGGTTGGCAAGAGTGTTGTGCTTGTTTTTTTTAAACTTCTGGGGTGAGTCTGTGAAAATTGATGGAGAGGTGCTGTTGGAACCAAGAGAACTGAAAATTTTTTGATTGTTGAAATGGATCTAAAGTTGATCAAGAACTTCATTGGGATTGATCTCAGTTTCAACCAGAAAATGGGTGATTGGTTGGTGTAAAATTTTCATTTCAGGAGTGGAAGGAAGATTTTCAAGAACCATGTAGGCTAAGATGTCTGTCGGTAAGTGAATGAAAATTTCCTGAAGCCAAGTAAAGCCAGTTTTTATCTCTGTAATAAATATCTGAATTTTAGCTTTGTGAAATGTTATGGAGGTGAAGCTTTTGTAAAGGCAAGTATTGTTTGCAGGTTTGGCAGAAACAAAGTGCTTAATCAGTGACTGCCAAATGGCCTTAGCATCTTCTTTGTTGTTGGAGGTAATGATGCTTGAGTGAACAGTGTGAGATAATTTAGAGATGATGATTGACATCAGGATGTTATTATTATTGGGAAGAAGTGGTTCAATCAAGGCCATTGGGTCCTTGAGTTTAGCCAGGTTGAATAAGGGAAAAACTCAAGTTGGCCATATAGTAAAGTTGTCCTTGGTGAGTAAAGAAATAGCTTTGATTGTGGATTTCAGAATGGTGGGATTGATGAGGTCCATGCTTGCGTCTTGTTAAGGGATAGAAGTCTGCAGTTGTTCTGGATTTGACTTTTAATTTTGAGAAAAATAAACAATCTTATTTTGAAAGAATTCATGAAAATATAACCAGACTGTATCCAACAAGAATCAGAGAAAATCAAGCAGATACATGACAGTGAGGATTTGGAAAAGGAACATAACGTAGATCAAGTAACAAGGGCAGGATCAAGCAGGACTAGAAAAGCTATTCAGGAGAGCAGCAGAAGGACCTAAAGGAAAAGTTGGTAGAGCAGAGGGGAAACAATTACTTCCTCCCTAATGGTGCTCTAATTCCTTTTGACTCGTCTCATCCTATCCAACATGTGGTGGCCTTGTACCAGCCATCACCTCCTGTGAAAGCATCTCTTGCCTTCTAATTTCCTTTTTACTTTTGAATTTTTTTTTAAAAAAAAAATGACTCCCATCTGTAGTATCACTTGTAAATAATCCACAGGGCCCTTTTGCACATAAAAGGAGGGGCTATCCTCTGCCTTTTTGACCCTTGATTCATCATATCAGCTTTAATCCATCTATTGGGTATCATCATCATCATCTGGGTCAATCTGATCCATCATCAGGGGAATTCATCCTACATCTTTTAAGCTGGATATATCTATGATTGACATCTGATCCTTCAGCCTCCTTACTCAAATATTTGAGCTGTCCCTTGAGGATTTATCTGTTATCACCAAACAATAGCCTTGCTGGTTGAAGAAGAATCAATTTGGTTGAATTCCTGAGTGTGTTAAACCACTCCTTTGATCCCTTTCTCTGACCACTTTGGGCTTGAACATTCATTTCATTCCCTTTCAGGAACCACTCACGTTTTACTGAGAGTTTTCATTAAGCTTGAGACCTTGAGTGTTCAACCTCACTTTATTTCTTTAAATTTGAATTTCTCCACGCTATTCTTGAGTCCCTTGAGAATTGCTGGGTTATTCTTGTTCAAATTTGTTACTGCTTTTCTTCTAGAGCTTCATAAACAAATTGCTTTATTTTTTACAGCCACCCACAGTTATCTGGTACCCTTCAAGCGCTTTATTGCTGAAATTTTGGCAGGTTCATTGATAACCTGGAGGTTTGTTGGAATTGAGTTGATATTTTCTAATCATCTGCTAAAGACCAGAGTAATTAGCTTCTGGGAATTGTTACTTAAAACTGCCTTGTTCCATCAAACTCTGAAAAAACTTCAATTGAGCTTTTTCAAGTCTTTTCCCGCACCATCTTGCCTCAGTTATTGTTGTTCTATTTCTGCCAAATACTATCAAAATTCATCCTATCCATTGATTCCTTATTCACAAGTTTCTGGATCTTTTTTGTGGTTACATTTAAATATTCTTGTAACTCTCAGGAAGGAGCCTAAACAGCACATTTTCCCTCCACAGAAATTTTTACAGCTCAGCACTGTTTGGAGTATTACAACCAAGGGGAAAATAGGAAGAGAAAGGAGGGAGAAGTGGAAAAAGGAGTGGGTGAGATTGTGATTCAGGAAGTTGAAATTTGGATAGGAAGAGGGGATTAGATTGATAACAATTGGTAGAGAATATGATAGGAGTGGAATGGTGATGAATGCAGGGATGGCTGGTAGAAGACAAAGATGATGACAGGTTGTGATAATTTGATGACATGGAATTGATGAGGATCAGCGGCCAGGACTGATGAGAAGGAGCGGATGAGTTGTAATTAATTTCAAAACTCCCAGATATTTGGTGGGAAAAGGAATCAGAGATCAGAGGAGAAAACATGGCTTTAGTAAGTTTAACAAAGATTGTTAGTTTCATGCTTTAGAGAGAGAATTAGAAATCATAGCTGTAGAGTTTATGATTTTTACACAAATGGTTTTAAGTTTGAATTGCTTGCAAATTTATTTTATATTGATGTCTAAGTGCTTGGTCTTGGAATTTGACCCAAAGTGCAGTAAATACTTGAACATGCCTTTTTTGTTGATATAAAATACAGAAGGACAAGGATAAAAGCCCCAGAGCTCTTTGATTAGGTGACAGAGCCAATGATGTTCTTGAAAACCTTTGGTTAATGTGATCATTTCAGATTTGGTGGAGGGCATCAAAATGAGTTTCTGCTTCTTACTGCTTCAGAGTAATGGACACAACTTACAGAAGCATATGGATCCACTATGTGAGGTTGTTTCATGAAGATCACTTCCCCGTGTGGCGTTTCAATAGAATTTTATTTGATTACAGTTATCAGCCTGGGGGCAAAAGGGCAGAGAAAGGTGAATTGTGCCTTTGAGGTATTTCCAGCAGTGAATAACTTCTTTCTAGTGAGATAAGCCAGGGAAGTGATTTAAGGAAGACAGAATCAAGACAGCAGTGGCCAAGTTGGGACAAGTCCTGCATTCAATGTAGTTAAGCATCCCAGTGAAGATTTCATTTTTGATTTTGAGATTGGCAAAGGCACTGGCTTCTTGATCATTTGCAGGGGTATGTTGAATTTTTGGAGTAAGAGGAGTGAGAACAGGTTTTCAGTTTTCTAACTTTAATATTTCAAGCCCTTTTTTTATAAACCAAGTCTGAAGGATTGTGCAGCTGGAGCCTTTCACTTGGATATTCATTGCAAAGAGGGAGTTGATAGGATGGATGAAGTAATCAGGGAAGCGGGATTGGAAGAGAGACTGAAAATTATCAACATCTCAAGAGAAAACTAGATCAACTATGTGAAAGAAAAGGTAAGAATGAAATGAGTGATTGATGAAGAAGCAGGAATCAGATTCAGATTTTTGGTAAAATATGGATATCAGCCATTCAATGAGGGTTTCATGCCAATTGAGCAGGGCTTGACGCAAACCATAGAGTGATTGATTTAATCGCAGAAAAGGGGCAGATTGGTGAGATTCTCTAGGATTTTTGATGAATATGTCTTCTGAGAGAGGCGTGTAGAGGAATTCACTTTTAACATAAAACTTTCTAATAGTTAGTTTTTTTTCAAGAGAAAAGATAAGTGGCTGAATAAGTGAGGAGAATTTACCCATAGGGGCAAAATTCTTGTTAAATTCAAACCCAGGAGTTTTAATAAAACCTTGGATACACAGTCTTGCCTTGGTTTTTTCAGTATTTGATACGGTGGCCAGTTTATTCCAAATGGCCCATGTAGTATTGTGATAGTGATTGGGGGTGCCACAGAAATTATCCCACACATTGTGATCCCCAATCTTCTTTAATTTTGTAAGCTTTGCTTGAGTAATTTTGTTGGTCTTATCTGAGGGAGTGTAATAGCTGTACTTTGCTGTTTGGATGTTGGGAGTGTGCATGCGGAGGACTCTTTTGGGGATGAAGCAAGCTTCAGGAGGATGAAAATCTTCTGTTGGACCAGGTTGAGGAGTATAATCAGTATCCTTCGAATCCAAGGCTTGAATGGAGTTGGCCTCCAGGGACTTTTACACAGATTAAGAATTTGGCTCAAGGCTAGAGGAGAACAGATGATATCTTTTGAGGGCCAAAAAGAAATCATTCAAGGATTTTTTTACAATGGGGTCACATTATGAGAATTCCAGAAAGGTTAAATTCTTTGTGTCTACTATTTTTCCATTTTCAGCCAGGACATGATAAGATTGAAGCTCAGGGTTATAACCCAAGAGTCTACCTTTTAAGCGGGGGGGATCCAGTTTTACTTGAATAGAGTTTGGTTGTAAGAGGAACAAAACAGGATTCCCAATAGGATAGAAATAGGAAAAGTGAAGAGAGCAATCCTGGAATAATTTTTAAGGTGATTTTTTGAATTTAACAGTTGGAATTTGGTTTAGGGTAAGGGTGGGAGAAAGTCTCAGTTTGGGCCACAACAAGGATGGGAATACAGAGTCTAGTATGATAGTGCAAAGCAATTACAGGATAGTATGATTAAATATTTCAGCTAGTTTGGGGAGTGTAGGGGTCAGGGAGGAATTTCTTTATGTGGTTGGTTTGACAGAAGTCAGAAATTTTTCCATTCACAAATTGAGTTCCTTGATCTGAGTGAAGAATACAGGGATAATAACCTATTCTTTTAGCTTCTATCTCAATACAGAGGGTCAGAAATTCAGCTATTTCATCTTTTCCTTTTATTGGAAGGGCGGAGAAAAACAAACAGGGAGATTTGACAACAGTTAAAAAGTACCTTTGAAAAGCAGATGATGTGTGAAGATCCCCACACTGTCAAGATGAAGCTATTCAAAGATTCTGCTAGCCCTGGAGCTCCCTTCCTTAAAGGAGGCTCTGGTGATTCTTGCTTTGTATCAGGATTTACGGGGGGATTCTTGCCCTATTAGAATGTTGAGCTTATTTCAGATTCTATCATATTGATCATGCGCCAAGGAATTTTGGAGGAGCTTGGAAGACATCAGGAATGAAGAGATAGGGGAAGCTTTTTCCAGTTTAAGTTAGGGAATGTGGTTGATGTAGAATACATTTCAAATATTAATTGATTCCCTATTTACAAGAACTTGGTCAGGCAGGAATAGAACATGGAAGTTATTTAAGATGAGATTGTGTAGCAACAGAAGGTTGGAAGTGATAGATGGAACATAAAGCACATTATTGAGGAAAATGGTTTCAGAGCCTGCCTGTAGTTTAACTCCACCTATTCCTTTTATTTCCAGTGCACCGGGTCTTCTGCTGGTGTTTATTATCCCTTGGTGTTTTTAGACTATAAAATCAAAGATTTCCAGATAAGAAATCATGTAGTTGGAAGAGCTGGGATTGAGGACAAAGAGTAAGTATTTGGGTTCCTGAGAGCTAGAAATATAGCTGACTTGATCTCCACCCAAGGGTGCCTGGGACTTGGGAAGTAGATGTGGATACATCATCCAGCAGGGGTGCTTGGGATGGTTGGCAAGAGTGTTGTGCTTGTTTTTTTTAAACTTCTGGGGTGAGTCTGTGAAAATTGATGGAGAGGTGCTGTTGGAACCAAGAGAACTGAAAATTTTTTGATTGTTGAAATGGATCTAAAGTTGATCAAGAACTTCATTGGGATTGATCTCAGTTTCAACCAGAAAATGGGTGATTGGTTGGTGTAAAATTTTCATTTCAGGAGTGGAAGGAAGATTTTCAAGAACCATGTAGGCTAAGATGTCTGTCGGTAAGTGAATGAAAATTTCCTGAAGCCAAGTAAAGCCAGTTTTTATCTCTGTAATAAATATCTGAATTTTAGCTTTGTGAAATGTTATGGAGGTGAAGCTTTTGTAAAGGCAAGTATTGTTTGCAGGTTTGGCAGAAACAAAGTGCTTAATCAGTGACTGCCAAATGGCCTTAGCATCTTCTTTGTTGTTGGAGGTAATGATGCTTGAGTGAACAGTGTGAGATAATTTAGAGATGATGATTGACATCAGGATGTTATTATTATTGGGAAGAAGTGGTTCAATCAAGGCCATTGGGTCCTTGAGTTTAGCCAGGTTGAATAAGGGAAAAACTCAAGTTGGCCATATAGTAAAGTTGTCCTTGGTGAGTAAAGAAATAGCTTTGATTGTGGATTTCAGAATGGTGGGATTGATGAGGTCCATGCTTGCGTCTTGTTAAGGGATAGAAGTCTGCAGTTGTTCTGGATTTGACTTTTAATTTTGAGAAAAATAAACAATCTTATTTTGAAAGAATTCATGAAAATATAACCAGACTGTATCCAACAAGAATCAGAGAAAATCAAGCAGATACATGACAGTGAGGATTTGGAAAAGGAACATAACGTAGATCAAGTAACAAGGGCAGGATCAAGCAGGACTAGAAAAGCTATTCAGGAGAGCAGCAGAAGGACCTAAAGGAAAAGTTGGTAGAGCAGAGGGGAAACAATTACTTCCTCCCTAATGGTGCTCTAATTCCTTTTGACTCGTCTCATCCTATCCAACATGTGGTGGCCTTGTACCAGCCATCACCTCCTGTGAAAGCATCTCTTGCCTTCTAATTTCCTTTTTACTTTTGAATTTTTTTTTAAAAAAAAAATGACTCCCATCTGTAGTATCACTTGTAAATAATCCACAGGGCCCTTTTGCACATAAAAGGAGGGGCTATCCTCTGCCTTTTTGACCCTTGATTCATCATATCAGCTTTAATCCATCTATTGGGTATCATCATCATCATCTGGGTCAATCTGATCCATCATCAGGGGAATTCATCCTACATCTTTTAAGCTGGATATATCTATGATTGACATCTGATCCTTCAGCCTCCTTACTCAAATATTTGAGCTGTCCCTTGAGGATTTATCTGTTATCACCAAACAATAGCCTTGCTGGTTGAAGAAGAATCAATTTGGTTGAATTCCTGAGTGTGTTAAACCACTCCTTTGATCCCTTTCTCTGACCACTTTGGGCTTGAACATTCATTTCATTCCCTTTCAGGAACCACTCACGTTTTACTGAGAGTTTTCATTAAGCTTGAGACCTTGAGTGTTCAACCTCACTTTATTTCTTTAAATTTGAATTTCTCCACGCTATTCTTGAGTCCCTTGAGAATTGCTGGGTTATTCTTGTTCAAATTTGTTACTGCTTTTCTTCTAGAGCTTCATAAACAAATTGCTTTATTTTTTACAGCCACCCACAGTTATCTGGTACCCTTCAAGCGCTTTATTGCTGAAATTTTGGCAGGTTCATTGATAACCTGGAGGTTTGTTGGAATTGAGTTGATATTTTCTAATCATCTGCTAAAGACCAGAGTAATTAGCTTCTGGGAATTGTTACTTAAAACTGCCTTGTTCCATCAAACTCTGAAAAAACTTCAATTGAGCTTTTTCAAGTCTTTTCCCGCACCATCTTGCCTCAGTTATTGTTGTTCTATTTCTGCCAAATACTATCAAAATTCATCCTATCCATTGATTCCTTATTCACAAGTTTCTGGATCTTTTTTGTGGTTACATTTAAATATTCTTGTAACTCTCAGGAAGGAGCCTAAACAGCACATTTTCCCTCCACAGAAATTTTTACAGCTCAGCACTGTTTGGAGTATTACAACCAAGGGGAAAATAGGAAGAGAAAGGAGGGAGAAGTGGAAAAAGGAGTGGGTGAGATTGTGATTCAGGAAGTTGAAATTTGGATAGGAAGAGGGGATTAGATTGATAACAATTGGTAGAGAATATGATAGGAGTGGAATGGTGATGAATGCAGGGATGGCTGGTAGAAGACAAAGATGATGACAGGTTGTGATAATTTGATGACATGGAATTGATGAGGATCAGCGGCCAGGACTGATGAGAAGGAGCGGATGAGTTGTAATTAATTTCAAAACTCCCAGATATTTGGTGGGAAAAGGAATCAGAGATCAGAGGAGAAAACATGGCTTTAGTAAGTTTAACAAAGATTGTTAGTTTCATGCTTTAGAGAGAGAATTAGAAATCATAGCTGTAGAGTTTATGATTTTTACACAAATGGTTTTAAGTTTGAATTGCTTGCAAATTTATTTTATATTGATGTCTAAGTGCTTGGTCTTGGAATTTGACCCAAAGTGCAGTAAATACTTGAACATGCCTTTTTTGTTGATATAAAATACAGAAGGACAAGGATAAAAGCCCCAGAGCTCTTTGATTAGGTGACAGAGCCAATGATGTTCTTGAAAACCTTTGGTTAATGTGATCATTTCAGATTTGGTGGAGGGCATCAAAATGAGTTTCTGCTTCTTACTGCTTCAGAGTAATGGACACAACTTACAGAAGCATATGGATCCACTATGTGAGGTTGTTTCATGAAGATCACTTCCCCGTGTGGCGTTTCAATAGAATTTTATTTGATTACAGTTATCAGCCTGGGGGCAAAAGGGCAGAGAAAGGTGAATTGTGCCTTTGAGGTATTTCCAGCAGTGAATAACTTCTTTCTAGTGAGATAAGCCAGGGAAGTGATTTAAGGAAGACAGAATCAAGACAGCAGTGGCCAAGTTGGGACAAGTCCTGCATTCAATGTAGTTAAGCATCCCAGTGAAGATTTCATTTTTGATTTTGAGATTGGCAAAGGCACTGGCTTCTTGATCATTTGCAGGGGTATGTTGAATTTTTGGAGTAAGAGGAGTGAGAACAGGTTTTCAGTTTTCTAACTTTAATATTTCAAGCCCTTTTTTTATAAACCAAGTCTGAAGGATTGTGCAGCTGGAGCCTTTCACTTGGATATTCATTGCAAAGAGGGAGTTGATAGGATGGATGAAGTAATCAGGGAAGCGGGATTGGAAGAGAGACTGAAAATTATCAACATCTCAAGAGAAAACTAGATCAACTATGTGAAAGAAAAGGTAAGAATGAAATGAGTGATTGATGAAGAAGCAGGAATCAGATTCAGATTTTTGGTAAAATATGGATATCAGCCATTCAATGAGGGTTTCATGCCAATTGAGCAGGGCTTGACGCAAACCATAGAGTGATTGATTTAATCGCAGAAAAGGGGCAGATTGGTGAGATTCTCTAGGATTTTTGATGAATATGTCTTCTGAGAGAGGCGTGTAGAGGAATTCACTTTTAACATAAAACTTTCTAATAGTTAGTTTTTTTTCAAGAGAAAAGATAAGTGGCTGAATAAGTGAGGAGAATTTACCCATAGGGGCAAAATTCTTGTTAAATTCAAACCCAGGAGTTTTAATAAAACCTTGGATACACAGTCTTGCCTTGGTTTTTTCAGTATTTGATACGGTGGCCAGTTTATTCCAAATGGCCCATGTAGTATTGTGATAGTGATTGGGGGTGCCACAGAAATTATCCCACACATTGTGATCCCCAATCTTCTTTAATTTTGTAAGCTTTGCTTGAGTAATTTTGTTGGTCTTATCTGAGGGAGTGTAATAGCTGTACTTTGCTGTTTGGATGTTGGGAGTGTGCATGCGGAGGACTCTTTTGGGGATGAAGCAAGCTTCAGGAGGATGAAAATCTTCTGTTGGACCAGGTTGAGGAGTATAATCAGTATCCTTCGAATCCAAGGCTTGAATGGAGTTGGCCTCCAGGGACTTTTACACAGATTAAGAATTTGGCTCAAGGCTAGAGGAGAACAGATGATATCTTTTGAGGGCCAAAAAGAAATCATTCAAGGATTTTTTTACAATGGGGTCACATTATGAGAATTCCAGAAAGGTTAAATTCTTTGTGTCTACTATTTTTCCATTTTCAGCCAGGACATGATAAGATTGAAGCTCAGGGTTATAACCCAAGAGTCTACCTTTTAAGCGGGGGGGATCCAGTTTTACTTGAATAGAGTTTGGTTGTAAGAGGAACAAAACAGGATTCCCAATAGGATAGAAATAGGAAAAGTGAAGAGAGCAATCCTGGAATAATTTTTAAGGTGATTTTTTGAATTTAACAGTTGGAATTTGGTTTAGGGTAAGGGTGGGAGAAAGTCTCAGTTTGGGCCACAACAAGGATGGGAATACAGAGTCTAGTATGATAGTGCAAAGCAATTACAGGATAGTATGATTAAATATTTCAGCTAGTTTGGGGAGTGTAGGGGTCAGGGAGGAATTTCTTTATGTGGTTGGTTTGACAGAAGTCAGAAATTTTTCCATTCACAAATTGAGTTCCTTGATCTGAGTGAAGAATACAGGGATAATAACCTATTCTTTTAGCTTCTATCTCAATACAGAGGGTCAGAAATTCAGCTATTTCATCTTTTCCTTTTATTGGAAGGGCGGAGAAAAACAAACAGGGAGATTTGACAACAGTTAAAAAGTACCTTTGAAAAGCAGATGATGTGTGAAGATCCCCACACTGTCAAGATGAAGCTATTCAAAGATTCTGCTAGCCCTGGAGCTCCCTTCCTTAAAGGAGGCTCTGGTGATTCTTGCTTTGTATCAGGATTTGCGGGGGGATTCTTGCCCTATTAGAATGTTGAGCTTATTTCAGATTCTATCATATTGATCATGCGCCAAGGAATTTTGGAGGAGCTTGGAAGACATCAGGAATGAAGAGATAGGGGAAGCTTTTTCCAGTTTAAGTTAGGGAATGTGGTTGATGTAGAATACATTTCAAATATTAATTGATTCCCTATTTACAAGAACTTGGTCAGGCAGGAATAGAACATGGAAGTTATTTAAGATGAGATTGTGTAGCAACAGAAGGTTGGAAGTGATAGATGGAACATAAAGCACATTATTGAGGAAAATGGTTTCAGAGCCTGCCTGTAGTTTAACTCCACCTATTCCTTTTATTTCCAGTGCACCGGGTCTTCTGCTGGTGTTTATTATCCCTTGGTGTTTTTAGACTATAAAATCAAAGATTTCCAGATAAGAAATCATGTAGTTGGAAGAGCTGGGATTGAGGACAAAGAGTAAGTATTTGGGTTCCTGAGAGCTAGAAATATAGCTGACTTGATCTCCACCCAAGGGTGCCTGGGACTTGGGAAGTAGATGTGGATACATCATCCAGCAGGGGTGCTTGGGATGGTTGGCAAGAGTGTTGTGCTTGTTTTTTTTAAACTTCTGGGGTGAGTCTGTGAAAATTGATGGAGAGGTGCTGTTGGAACCAAGAGAACTGAAAATTTTTTGATTGTTGAAATGGATCTAAAGTTGATCAAGAACTTCATTGGGATTGATCTCAGTTTCAACCAGAAAATGGGTGATTGGTTGGTGTAAAATTTTCATTTCAGGAGTGGAAGGAAGATTTTCAAGAACCATGTAGGCTAAGATGTCTGTCGGTAAGTGAATGAAAATTTCCTGAAGCCAAGTAAAGCCAGTTTTTATCTCTGTAATAAATATCTGAATTTTAGCTTTGTGAAATGTTATGGAGGTGAAGCTTTTGTAAAGGCAAGTATTGTTTGCAGGTTTGGCAGAAACAAAGTGCTTAATCAGTGACTGCCAAATGGCCTTAGCATCTTCTTTGTTGTTGGAGGTAATGATGCTTGAGTGAACAGTGTGAGATAATTTAGAGATGATGATTGACATCAGGATGTTATTATTATTGGGAAGAAGTGGTTCAATCAAGGCCATTGGGTCCTTGAGTTTAGCCAGGTTGAATAAGGGAAAAACTCAAGTTGGCCATATAGTAAAGTTGTCCTTGGTGAGTAAAGAAATAGCTTTGATTGTGGATTTCAGAATGGTGGGATTGATGAGGTCCATGCTTGCGTCTTGTTAAGGGATAGAAGTCTGCAGTTGTTCTGGATTTGACTTTTAATTTTGAGAAAAATAAACAATCTTATTTTGAAAGAATTCATGAAAATATAACCAGACTGTATCCAACAAGAATCAGAGAAAATCAAGCAGATACATGACAGTGAGGATTTGGAAAAGGAACATAACGTAGATCAAGTAACAAGGGCAGGATCAAGCAGGACTAGAAAAGCTATTCAGGAGAGCAGGATAGGATACTACATACCAGAAAGTAAGAAGAAAGGAATTAATTAAAGATAGAAAAATACTAAACAAGTATTTTTGTCACAAACTATGAGAAGAAGAACCTAAGAGTCTTTTCTTGAGACTTAGAAATTTAAGAGCTGGATTAGGTAGCTGTTGAAATATAGAAGTTGACTGGTTGGGTAGAGATTGGGTTGGTTTGAGAAAAGAATAAAAAAAAATGAAGGGAAAGATAGAGGAAGAATTACCAATTTGGTACAACTCAAGAAAAGGGTAAAATTTATGAAAAAAAAAAATATTTATGCGTTCTTTCATCCAACATTCAAAAAAAAGAGAGAAAACAAATTGGTTTCTATGGTCAAACTTCCTCTTTTGTTCCTCCAAACTCCTCCCTGTGCTAGCAGTCTGAGAATTCCTCTCCAGGATGCTTAAAATCCCCAGATCTACTGTTCAACTCCTCCTCATCTCTCTAGCACGCTAAATTTTTTGGCCAAGCATGGGCAAACAGCCATCCTCACCCTCTTCATCTTCATCATCTTCATGTTCATCATTTTCATCCTCCACATCATCATCATCCTCTGAATACAAAAATGAAGCCAAAATTATTGTCTGCAATACTGATCAGTCTCATCCAATCCAAACTCTACCCCAATCCCACCGTCTCCATCAAACTCTTAAACCAGATTCCTAATCATCAAAATCAAAAAAATCTTTTCAATAATCACCCCATCAATCCAATATTCCCCCCAAGTCTTCCAACCTGCCTCCCCCTTGGCCAGAGGGCAGTGTTATCTATTGGAATCAACATGCCACCCTTGTTGTTTGGACCAAACTCAATGGGACTAATATGGCCCTCTTGGTTTCTACCCCTCATGGTTGTCTAGAGATTTGGTCCTTCCTTTACAACATACTGAATCAATTACTCCTAATAAGAAAATTTAGGATTATGAAATTGAATTGACGCACAAGCTGAGGACTGATGACAATCCAAAAGAGAGTGAGATCACAGCGGTAAGAGCAGACAAGAAGTCAATATGAACAAAACCAACAAGATGAGGGAGGACACAGTATGATGAGAACAACCAGGATTGAATTTAAGAAGGTGGTGGCGACCAAGAGTGGTTGATGGAAGGGAAGTTTGATTAATTGGTGGTTCCCATGCTATGAATGTGGCAGATCAATATTGAGGAATTGAGTGAGTCCAGTTGATTGCAAATTCACCAGGAAGTCGGGGCAATAATCTTGGCGAAAAATTATAAATGAGTTGAGGTTGAGGTTTGTGGTTGAGCCAGCTTGACAGTGGACAGGTTGAGAGGGCAAGGAAAGAGGACAGAGTGATTGAAGGGGACAGGTACAGCAATTGGGGAAGAAATAATATCAATGCCTCAATGCTACCACAGGTCAGATTGTCAGGGGTCCTGCGACCCCCCAGGGCAGGCTAGATTGTCCTGCAGCTCCCTGCATCTCATTGGCAGGATTTGCGGCTTTGAGTTGTCTTCTTTGAGCCGTCTCCCAGGTTTTGACTGGGTGGAGATTTTACAGCAAATTCCCCAAGAATTTGGTGTCAATTTCTCTCTGAGGTTCCAACAACTCAAACTCCCATCCTCATCTTCAACTCAGTCATCCTCTCCATCATCCAATCATCAACCAATTTCAAGGTTAGAGGCCCTTCAAGAAGCTTCTGAGGAATCCCCGGGTGGTCAAATCTTACTTCAATCTTGAGTTCTCCAGACCTTTTGGCCTTGATTCATCACAACCTTCATCAAATCCTTTCAATTTACTCTTTCTACCCATCCAATCACCCCAATCACTCTCTGATTCCTGCAAGCTGTTGCTTGCTGCTATTGGAACCCTCAATTTCTCAAATCATATCTCTAGCACATCCAATGAAAAAACTCCCATCCTTGCACTCATCATCCGCAACTGGTCATTTGCTTTCACTCCCAGTATCTCTTCCAGCCGTTGAAATCTATCATCATAAAACCCGCTGGAAACCATCACCACCATATCCCTTCACTTCAATGAAATAAACTCCACCTCCTCTCATTGGTTGCGGCTGTTTCTGGCAGTTGTCGCAGACGTTTGCTACCTTGCGGACGCCCTTCAGCAACTGAGCGCGTCTGCTGATCACCCCTTCCCTGTTTGTTAGTCTTCAAATTTTCTTTTTCCTATTTAATTTTTTTTTTGAAAAAAAAAAAAAAAAAAAACAAAAAAAACAAAAACAAAAAAACAAAAAAAAAAAAAAAAAAAAAAAAATCTGCTCTTGCTTGTATTATCATTTGTAAAAAGTCTACAGGGCCCTTTTTCCCATAAAAGGAGAGGCTCTCCCCTGCCTTTTTGCCTCATGATTCATCATATCAGCTATCATCCATCTATTGGGTATCATCATCATCATCTGAGTCAATCAAATCTGATCCATCATCCAGGGAATTCATCCTCCATCTTATAAGCTGGTATATCTATGATTGCCCCCTGATCCTTGAGCCTTCATACTCAAATATTTGATCCATACCTATGCGGCCTCATCTGTTATCTCCAATCAATAGCCTTGCTGGTTGAAGAATAATTTATTTGGTTGAATTCTTGAGTGTTTTATACCACTTCTGATCCCTTTCTCTGAACACTTTTTTGTTGATCATTCATTCAATTTTCTTTCTGGAACCAGTCATGTTTGACTGAGAGTTTTCGTTAAGCTTGAAAACTGCAGTGTTAAAACCCCCTTTATTTGTTTAAAATTAAATTCCGCCACACTTTTCCTGAGTCTCTTGAGAAGTGCTGGGTTATTTGTGTTCTAATTTTTTTACAGCTTTGCTTCTAGAGCTTCATAAAAAATTTTCTTTGTTTTGTACAGCCACCCACAGTTTTCTGGTACCCTTCATGTGCTTGAATGCGGAGAGTTGGGCAGGTTCATTGAAAACCTGGAAGTTTGTTGGGATTGAGTTGATATTTCCTAATCATCTACTGATTAACAGAGTTGTTAGCTTTTGGGCATTTTTGCTTACAAATGCCTTGTTCTATCAAACTCTGAAAAAACTTGAAATTAGTTTGTTCAATTCTTTTCCCACACCATCATTCCTCAGATAGTGTTTTTCCATGGCTGCCAACTACTATCAAAATCTTTTATATAAGGTTCTGGATCTTGATTTTGGTTACATTTAAATATTTTTGTAACATTCAGGAGGGCCGCCTAAACAGCACCTTTTCCCCTCCACAGAACTGCCTGCTTTTCAGCACCCTTTGGAGTCTTACAAAGGAGGTGAAAAGAGGAAGAGAATGGAGTGAGAAGCGGGAAAAGGAGCAGGTGACATGGCAATTCAGGAAATTGAAAGTTGGAGAGGAAGATGGGAGTAGATTGATAACAATTGGTAGAGAATAAGATGGGAGTGGAATGGGGATGAATGGAGGGACAGCTGGTATAAGAAAAAGCTTGTGATAGGTTGTGATAATTTGATGGAAGGGACTTGATGAGGAGGAAAAGCTGGGACTGATGAGAAAGAGTGGGTGAGTTGTCATTCATTTCAAAAATTTTAAATAAATTTACCAAGGAAATACTTGTTTTGCAACAGCAAGATTTTGAATTTCATTTTAAAACGCCTAAATTCATTAAAACAGTAACATTTGGTGATACTTTGCAATCTATTTTCCGGATTAATTCTTTTTCCTTTTCAAGGGAAGAGAATTATAGTTATTCCCAAAATCATTTTAAATGATAAAAAAAAATCATCTACATCAAGATCCATGGTAAAGCAAAGCATGAATGAAAAATTTGGTTGTTTTTATCAAAATCCAAGTGGTAGTTCTCAATAATTTCTGTTGAGATTTCACGTCAGAGGAGTTATACTTCCCGCTTGGGGATATCTGCTCCCAGTGCTCTTCCCCGGACTCTCAGGAGCGGGGGGGAACCTTTCTGCTGGTTCTTCTCACTGTCATCGTCCTCACAGACCTCTGCTTAAGGATCAAAACAATCACTCTCAAAACTCTTCCTCAAGATAACTTCAACTCACCCTCTTCAACTCACCCTTGTCACCGTCCGTTGTGGTCCTCATTTTCATTATTCTTTCATCTCTATTTCTTTTTTTTCATTCTTTCTCCGATCTCGTCTCTGCCTTGATCAATTGTCCTCTGCCTCAAAGTATGCCTGGTGAGATTCGTGATCTGTCTCTTGCTCTTTGAACTCTTCAAGCTTCGAAGACTCACATCTACATCAATTGTAGCTTGTCCCAATCCTCCCTCACCTCGCCTTGACGCCATCCATGCTCTATGAAGTCTCAATCAATCATCCCCCAGATTACCACTCATCACTCGTGCACTCTCACATTCCTGTTTGTTTTTCTCTCTCTCAGTCTTCAGTTTGTTTCCTGTGCTGTTCTCACCTCCTGTCACTTCTTCTGTTTCTAGCTCTCAGTTCTGTGATCATTTCGTTTGTCATTATCTCTTCACGGTTAAAAGCTGAAAGAACTCATCAAATCCGCAGATCACCAAACACTCAACCAAGAGAGGATCCTAATCGGGCACCATGGACTCCTTCAAAAAAAAGATGCTCAAGACTGCACTTGAAACGATTCCTCTTCTTGGAAAAGATAATTACAGAATCTGGAGGGACAAAATGGATGCGGTACTTGACGTCAGAGGATGCACAACAGCCATGAACAATGATACCTTGGTGCTGGAAACCTCTGTTAACGATGAACTCAAGCTTCTCATCTTTTCCAAACTCAATTCTACGGCACATGAGAACATTGTCACGGCCGAGAATAGGAACTCTGCCAAACTTCTGTGGAAAGCGATAATTCACAAGTATGCGTCATCTCAAGCATCTAATCGCGCTCGAGTCTTCAACAGCTTCCTCTATCTCTCGTTCAATTCAGATAATGTTGTCGACTTCATCACAAAGGTGAAGGTCTTTCTCAAGAAAATGAGCGAGGTTGGTATTAAACTCCCAGACGACATACTGGCGTATCTCATCTTGTTCAAATTCCCAACCTCCATGGACGATTTCAAGAGGAAAATCATGCATTCTGACAAAGAGCTTTCAGCCGACTTTGTTCTAAATAATTTGACTCAACTCAAAAACGAATCAATGGCACAATCCTCAATCTTGGGCTCCAGGCAGAAAGGCAATGTTGCGCTCTTTGGAGGAAAAACCACCGCTCACTCCTTGTCTACTAAGGGATCCAACTCTAAACGATGCGTTGAAGGATCTCATCATCCTAGTCAAGACAAGAATCATTCTGCGGGAGAATGCTGGCACCTTCATCCGGAAGTGGCTCCCGACTGGTGGAGAGAGAATCAAGAAAAGTGGAAGGCAAAGAAGAGTGGATCAAAAGCAAAGACCGAGTCTCATTCAGCTCACTATCTGGCTCTTCTCAATCAGTGGATCAAACACGGAGATTCAAGTCGACGGTTCTTGCTCGACAGTGGGGCATCTGTCCATATGATTAATGATAGCAGGTTCTTCAGCGAGATGGAACCCTATTCCAGTGACCCCATCAAGACGCGGAAAGAAGGAGCCAGCTTGCCCATAAAAGGAAGAGGTACTGCGACACTCCGCTGGGACAACCTCACCCTCAAACTCAGCAATGCCTTCTACGTACCGGATGTGACAATCAATCTGATCAGCGCTGGTGCCTTGAATATCAAGGGATGAACAATCAACTCGTGTGGCAGTCACTTCACTGTGTCACACTCAGGTAAAACGGTTCTAACTGGACCAATCAAAGATAACCTTTACACTCTGCCAACTCCCTCCTTTGATCCTGTTTCAACTTCGAAAAATGTCTTCTCATCAACCTTATCCTCTCCCGAGGACGCTCTTCTCGATATTCACAGGCGATACGGACACGCTTCTCTATCAAGACTCTCCTCACTCACTCAGCATATTCCCGCTGAAGCTAAGCAAAATTTCCAGTGCATCGAATGCGTCAAAAGCAAGATCACAAAATCTTCCTTCAAACTCTCTTCCACAAGATCATCCAAGGTCTTCAATAAAATTCATCTCAACCTCATGGGTTCGATCAGACCATCCTCCAAATCCGGTCACAGGTTCATCCTGTTGTTAGTGGACAACGCCAGTGGTTACCTCGCTGCATTCCCAATGTGTTCGAAGGACAAGACTCCCGATATCATAATCAGTCTGCTTGAGAAGGAACAACGTCGACGAGGCGTGTTTCCTTCCAAACTATGTACGGATGGAGGAACAGAATTTGTCAAAAAAAGACTCTCATCCTTTCTTGTGGACAATAACATCTCTCACATTGTTTCAGAACCTTACCACCCAGAACATAATGGTCGAGCAGAGCGGGCCAATCGTACCATTGTTGAATCCACGCAAGCAACCATCAAGGACAGTCGTCTTCCTTCCAACGTCTGGCATGAAGTTATGAAGGGGTGCTGTCTTATGTTGAACCATATTCCTCTAAAAGACAAAACTGTAACACCCTGGGAGAAGATTCATGGTCGAGGCCTCCCTACATCCTTCCTGAAGCCCATTGGTAACCCATGTATCTATCTGCTTAACAAAAGGGAGCAAGGTTTGAAGTTTGACTCTAAAGGCAAAGAAGGCACACTAGTAGGCTTCAATCACATTCTACACTCATATTGAATCTTAACTAAGTCTGGTTCTATTGTGTTGTCTAAGCATTTCAGGTTCTTACAAATGCCTGCTCCTCAGGCAAGTGGACCAACCTTCGACGTGGAATCCGAATTAGATGGTGTCAATACCTCAAATACCACGCCAGTCCCTCAACCATCTCCTGAAGATTGTCCTGACCGACAGGTACCATGGACGAATTACCGGGAAAAATCCAACAGCTCAGTCAGCTCAGCAGATGATGATGACTCAATCAGCCCTGCTTCAGAAGAAGATGCTTCTCAATCTCCTTCATTCATTGGTCAAGAAAATCACTCTACGTCTCAAAAAACCAGCCGTGAAGTCCAGCCTACTGTCACGCCCATCACGCGGGTGCTGCAAGATTGGTCGCGGGTCAAACCACCGCAACAATACGGTTTTTTTCATTTTTACAAGCCTAAGTCCTACGAGGACGCTCTCCAATGCAATGAATATCTGGACTGGATCAAAGCCATGGACAATGAGCTGAACTCCATTGAGGATCTCAGCGTGTGGGAAGAGTACAATGGCCCCAACCCGCAAAAAGCGCTCAAGACCACTTGGATCTACAAGATCAAGCTTGACAGTCACGGAGATCCTTTCCGATACAAGGCAAGATTGTGCATGCAGGGGTTCAACCAAATACAGGGCCTTGATTACTCTGAGACCTTTGCTCCCACCGGCAAGCCTTCAACCCTGCGGCTATTACTCCTCTACGCTCTCAAATTGCGACAAAAGATCCGCCAATTTGACGTTAAAAGCGCTTTTCTTCACTCGCCAATCAACAAGGATGTCTTCATTCTTACTCCAAAAGGTTCAAAGAGAAAATCTAAATTCCTCAAGCTTCAAAAGTCCCTCTACGGACTCAAACAGGCTCCCAAAAATTGGTACGAAACACTGATTGCTTGGTTTAAGGAGGTAGGTTTCAACGAGTCGGCATGCGACCCGTGCCTCTACCTGTCAAACAATGGCAAATCTCTGATATTCTTCCATGTTGACGACCTGGTTCTTGTCGGCGACGGTGAGGATTTTGAGAGGAAGTTTCTAAGTCGATTTTCAGGTTCCACCGCGAAAGATCCAGACTCCATTCTTGGCATGCATATAGAGGTGAAGCGCGACAAAATTCTCCTTAGCCAACCCAAACATATCGAGTGCGGTCTCAAGGAACTAGGCTTAGAAAACGCTAAGTCAAACAAGTCACCTCTGACTCCAAACCTGCAACTCAAACCCGCTACCAAAAACAAACACAAATAGTTCCGTGCCCTCAACATCAATTACAGGTCTGCTATTGGCCTACTCAATCATATAGCGTGCTATTCGCGGCCAGACTTGAGTTTTTCCGTGTCTAGCTTGTCTCGATTCAATGTCAAGCCAGGTATGATCCACTGGAATGAGCTCAAGAAGACGTGGAAGTACTTGAAAGAAACTTCTCACCTCAAATTGCGACTGAAAATAATTGATACAAACTCTCTCACTTCATCTTATTCGGATGCCTCTTGGGAAGATGATCCAGATACTCGTTGCTCTCAGTCAGGCTATCTCTGCGCGGTATAGGGGTGTTTCATGTCATGGAACAGTTGCAAACAAAAAAATATTACTTACAGTTCCACAGATGCGGAACTCAATGCGTTTGTCAACGCCTTTCATGAAGCCACCTGGATTTGTTCACTCACCTGCGAAATCTTCTCAGCTGAACTCTCCCCCATTGTGATTCATAAAGACAATAGTGGACTTATAGATAAAATCGAGAGATTTGGTTTGAACTCAAAAACTTGCCATCTTGACCTGAAAACTAAAGGGATGAGAGAAGAGTTGAAATCGGGCAACATCACTACCGTGCTTGTCAGATCTGAGCAAATGCCTGCTGATGCCCTTACCAAAAGCGCGGACCTGGCAAGCCTAAAACGCCTTCAGGGGTCTTTTTCTGGTTTTGCTTCTTCATAATCTTCATTCTTTATTTTTTTGTTTTGTTTTTTCCTGTTTTCCTTGTCTTATCTCCTTCCTTCCTCATCTCTCCAGGCATGGGGCGTGTTGAGATTTCACGTCAGAGGAGTTTTACTTCCCGCTTGGGGATCTCTGCTCCCAGTGCTCTCCCCCAGACTCTCAGGAGCGGGGGGGAACCTTTCTGCTGGTTCTTCTCACTGTCATCGTCCTCACAGACCTCTGCTTAAGGATCAAAACAATCACTCTCAAAACTCTTCCTCAAGATAACTTCAACTCACCCTCTTCAACTCACCCTCGTCACCGTCCGTTGTGGTCCTCATTTTCATTATTCTTTCATCTCTATTTCTTTTTTTTCATTCTTTCTCCAATCTCGTCTCTGCCTCAATCAATTGTCCTCTGCCTCAAAATATGCCTGGTGAGATTTGTGATCTGTCTCTTGCTCTTTGAACTCTTCAAGCTTCGACGACTCACATCTACATCGATTGTAGCTTGTCCCAATCCTCCCTCACATCACCTCGACGCCATCCATGCTCTATGAAGTCTCAATCAATCATCCCCCAGATTACCACTCATCACTCGTGCAGTCTCACATTCCTGTTTTTTGTTCTCTCTCTCAGTCTTCAGTTTGTTTCCTGTGCTGTTCTCACCTCCTGTCACTTCTTCTGTTTCTAGCTCTCAGTTCTGTGATCATTTCGTTTTTCATTATCTCTTCAATTTCTTCCTTGTGAAATTATTTTTTTTAATTGCACAATTCATAATTTGGCTCACATATATGAAATTATCCATGGAGCAGATGCAAAAAAATCTGAGATATTGAATTTTTATATGAACCCTTCATAATATCTCAAAATTCATTGTATTAAAAAGATAATAACTTCAGATTCAATTGTCTTCCAATTCCTTCCCTCCATAAAATCTACACTTGAAACAGCCCCACAAAATTTTCAAGCGCTAATTGAAGACTTCCTCATATTATAATATAGATTATAGACCTCCTCATAGTTCAAAATCCATCAAAACTTTTGAATTAAATAAGGAAGTAGCCGAAAATTTGCCAAATTCCAAGACCTCATAAGGCTATGCCTATGTGAGTATTGAAAGAATTTTTTAAAAATGAAATATCAAGAAGACAGGGTTCCGCTGCATCAAGTAAAAGTTTCAAGATCACTGAAGAGCAAGTACAAGTTTCAAACCCCAAAGCATCAATACAATTGACCCAGACAACAACTTTTTCAACTTGGAAACAAGCAATGAAAACCTCTATGGAGGGAAGAGGAGCATTCCTCAAAATTTCAAAGGGAAATTCCAGAAAGAATTAGAAAGCTATGGAATAGATGTTCAAAATTTCCAATGGGACCATCATAATTGAAAAAGTTGGGACCAAATATTGTCAAAGTGATAATAAAATATTGGTTAAACACTAAGGACAATGATTCATTTACAAATTCTCCACTTGATATTGAGTTTCAAAAGAATGAAATACTTTTTTCCCTAATGGAACTTTTGCTACATGGACAGAAGGATAATAACATGAAGCCTAGGACATGTGGCAAGAATCCAAGTTCTAGAGTTAAACACAGAGTAAGCTTAAGATTCCTATTCATTTTCTCAATCCTGTAAGCTGAAATTTTGGTCTTAAATCTTCAAGATTTACAGAAAAATCTTGGCCACTGCAGAGCAAAATATGGGAAACAATTTTGCAAAAAGGCTTCTTCCTAGTGTGGAATGCTTTTCAGATAAAGAAGAAGACAATGAGGGGAATTATCACTCTTTCCAATGTATTGGAGAAGCAAAATGCATTCAAAGTTTCTTCATAATCTTGATAAAAACACTCTGAACTATTTGTCTGAGATGAATGGTGAACTTCAAGCTAAAAAAAAGAAGAATATGGAGGAACTTATGATGAAATATTCCCAAATTATCAGATGTAACTATGTGAAGCCCTCCCTTCTAATTTTAACTGCCCTCTATTTGTTTCCACATCAAATTGGACAAAGAAATTGGTTTTGAAGATGGAGCCAGTAGATTACAAAATAGAGAGATCAGCAAAATAACTTGAAAACCCACTTTGTTTTTTAAAGATAAAAAGAGCTTGTGCTCTTAAGAAATGAAAAGTTAAAAGAAATGAATGAATGAAGCATTGTAAATTCAAGCGTAATGGATCACAGGACAGGAGGAAATGGGCATTCTGGTTGATTTGGTGAATGAAAAGATGGTTCAACTCCAATTGAGAGCATGGCTGTTTATATAAACTAAATACAAAACAGGCTCACAAGTGGCTGATTACAAACTGAATAAGGTAAAATTAGCATAAGCATTTTAATTGACATGGTAAGTGAAATTATATGACTAAAAAGTCTGTCAATCACAATACTATAACACAGCCAAGTTATATTTTATCTATTTTTTTGGTAATTTAATGCCAGCTTGCTACTATTGCAGAGAAAGCTGAAAAAGTAACAAAAATAACATAACAATAAGAAAATTAAATTTAACCTAAGAAGGAGTAGGGAATCCATAAATATCAATCTTCCTCAATATCCTGCTCAGTGGAATTGTATTGAGCCCAATGTTCATGCCATCTTCAAGTTGATCCAAGGATTGACCAGAGATTCTTCCCAGTTGAGGATTCACTGAGGGGTTTACAGATAGTTGATGATTTTTTTGGAAATTTATAATGGAGGAATGCCATGTGAGATCTGCTACTGTACAACTTGCATGTATCATGAATTTACACCTGTCAGCTCTCTGATACCAGGAACCTTGCAGTCCTTTAGCTACAGAGAGTGATAAAAATACTGGAATAATAATAATAATAATTATTCCAAAAATAAACACTTAGAAGTTCGAATAAATGATATAATAAGAGCAGTTGCAAGGTTTAATTGGTTTGGTAATAAATGGTTTTCAATATAATATAAAAGAGGGGCCACAGTATTATAATACTGGGGATCTTTACAGACTAGCAACCTCTCTTCAAGGGGCCTCCTTAGTCAGTTTTTAAGAACCTTGGAATAAATATGGGTGCCTCAGAAAGGACTTATTCCACTGATGGCCGGGCTTAACAGCACAAGCGGCCTAGACAGGAAGGGTAAAACTCACTCTGAGCACTTTACCACAAAAACCCTGGAATAATTGGAAGGGTTTCAGAGCAGATGGGGTAGATTTCTTGACTAAACTTCAATGGTTGATTGGTTTTAAAGGTAAAATAATACTACTGCAGACTAAGTCATAAATCACTTGCTTATGTTCATATAAGCACTTGATTAACAATGAAACAGTGTCTGATTGATAATAAATAATTCCTGGTAAACTGATGATGGAATAATGGATCCAAAGAGGTCTGTATAAATACCTTTTTGGGGTGATTTTTGTCTTCTCAGGGCAGGTAGAGAGGGTTCTGCTCGTGGGCTGAGGCTTGCCAGCCATGAAAACTTGATAACTGGATTTCAAATTAAGACCAACGGAGTCTTGAAAGAATAATGAATGACAATGGATGAGATTTGAGGAACAGCATAAAAATTGACATGGATAATGAGATGAGATTGTTTAGCATACGGTGGAGAATCAAAGGAGAACTGATTGATGATTGGAGACAAGGAATTGGCGAAAGGAATCAATGATAACAGATGGATTGAAAGACAGGAGATATAAAGCTGGAAAAGATGTTAGGACTTCTCGACGGTAAATGATGAATTGATTAATTTATGATGAGCCTCACAGCTGAACAGGAGATTGGAGTTGAGATGCCGGAGATCGTTTAAATGTATAACAGGTAACCAGTGTTGAGGATTGAGGGATTGAGGTCAACAAAGGGAAATGAGACGATGGGAGATGATTGGGATTGAAGAGATTGAGAACAATGATGGAAGAGATTGGAGGAGTGAGTGTGGGGAGCGTATGGAATAGTGATGAAGGTTGAGGACAAATTATTAGAAAGAATGTAGAGGGTTTAGTCAGAAGAAGAGAGTGAGGCGAAGGAGATATGGAGAGAGAATGACACAAAGGAGATGTGGAGAGATGAAGAAGTAATGTGGGTTGGATTCAGACAATCAGAGTCTGTTGAGAACATGAAGAAGACAGGTAAGGAGAAAGGAGAGAGAGATGGATTGGTTGAGTTTAGAGTGTTGACACAGGGGCGTGCCAATTTATTTTTTAAAGTCCGGCTGTCAACTCAACACACCGCTGTGTTTAGTTGTGAGGCGTGAGAATAGTAGAGGTTAAGTTCAGTACGGAGGCTTTATTGGCTGGTTTGGTTAAAGGGTTGGCAAGCATTTGGTGAGATGGAATCTGATTTGTGATTAACTTCCCGGAAGCTTGTTGCTCTCGGAGCCACTTTATTTGAGTACCCACGTGCTTGAGGGCGCTGTGGTGCAATCAAAAGTTAATCAGATCATTGAAAGCCTTGTTTTCAACATTGAAACAAGGAGAGAGTGAGAGATGAGGATTTAATTCGTAGAGAAGATTATCAAGCCAAAGTTTTTCCTGGGAGACGGATACCAGAGCCTTAAGTTCACCTTTGGTCGAGGAGAGGGAGACAGAGGGCTGAAGTTTGCTATTCCACGACACTGGAAAGCCATACAGAAGTATGACATAGCCAGTGTGACTTTGTCAAGTTTCTGCGTCATTGCCGCCGTCAGAATCGCTGAAGCACTCAATATTGTATTTAAAATTGGTGGATTTTAATCAAAAAACTAGATCTTTGGTGTGGTTAATATAGCGCCAGGCGTGTTTAGATTCCAACCAGTGTTGGATGCCAGGTTTGGTGTTGAATCGGGACAAGGAAGATACTGCATGTGATAGATTGGGGCGAGTTCTGCTGGCTATAAAGTTGAGAAAACCAGACAAAGAACGGAAGTTTATATTAAGTTTAAGGAATTCTCTGTGTTCCTTGTCAGATGCTGGAGATAAATGAACATTGGGTTTCATCGGGGTGGTAATTGGTCTGGACTCGAGTAATCCTAGTTCATTCAGCGCATATTCAATGTGTTTTGGTTGCCATAGGGCAGGACCGTGGATAGTTTTGACAAGTTGATTACCAAGGATTGTTTGAAGAGGGCCTTCATGAGAGATGGAAAATTTGTATTTTAGGCAAGAACAAAACTCAGAAAACTTTCCGATGACAATCAGGTCATCCACATAGACAAATACAAAAATTGAGTGATTGTGATTTATATAAAGACAAGGATCCGCACTCGAGACAAAGAAACCCTCGGATATTATCCAGGATCAAAGCGTATCATACCAACTCTTTGGCGCCTGTTTTAACCCGTAGAGAGCCTTTTTGAGTTTGAAGTAAGGAAAAGGGGAGTTATAACCATTGGGTTGTTTAATGAATACATCTTCTTCGAGGGGAGCATGTAAGAACGCGGACTTGATGTCCATCTGAACAATTTCGAGATAGTGGTGAAATGAGTAGATGAGAAGAGTGCAAAGAGTAACGATTGAACCGGTAGGAGCGTAAGTTTCTCCATAGTTGCAGAACTCCAGCTGTTTGAATCCCTGCATGCAAAGTCGGGATTTGAGCAGGGAGCCCGATCCATCCGGTTGTTATTTAATTTGATAGACCCATACGGTGGTTAGAGCTTGCTTCCCATTGGGGAGAGTGTGACACCCTTCCCAAACTTTCAGCAAATCAATACCATCTAGTTCAACCTTCATTGATTCCAACCATCTGGTTCAATCAGAGCTCTTCTCAACTTCCTTATAGGATTTGGGGATTGAGCGCATTAGGAAGCCGTATCTCTGGGGGCGTTGGACGCAGGATTGATTGCAAAGGTTGTAGGGTTTGTGAGGAGTGAGTGAATTTAAGACTTGTTTGTCTTCAGAGGTGTTGGAGTCAGAGTTAGATGATGAAGCATTTTTGGATGACTGAGGCGAGGAAGGCGAAGATGGGGAATCAGGAGAGTTTGATGAGGATGTAGAAGAGGGTGGTTGAGATAAGTTCAAGTCGGAAGTTTGTGGAGGTTTTGAGATGGGGAAGATGAGAATATCAGTGAGGGGTTCACTTTCAAGAAGAGAATCAAACGGGGAATCTGAAGAGGAAGGAGAAGCGTTTCTGAATTGAACATTCTCAAAGATCTTAACATGTTTTCTACAAACAATGGATCTGGTCTCAGGGCAAAAAACCTCATAGGAATTTAGATCAGTTTTGAATCCCACCAGAATGCCTTCAACACCCTTTTTGCCAAGCTTGGAGGGACTTGGGTGATTATCCAGTACAACAGTCTTGGAACCTAGGGTTCGGAATAACTTCAATTTAGGAAATTGATTATTCCACAGTTTGAAGGGAGAAATTTTAAGCTTTATGGAATGGATAGAATTTAGGATTTTGCATGTGCTAACCATGATCTCATCCCACAGGGTCAGTGGGATGGAAATGTCGATCATGGAGGTTCTAGTTGCCTCGACCAACTTTCTATTCCCTCGCTTGGCAATCGGGTTATGCTGTGGGGTGTAGGGCTCTGAAGTGGTGTGTAGGATACCATTGTCCTTTAGGAAGGAGGATAGCTGACTGTTGACAAATTCACCGCCGTTGTTGGAGTGAAAAATCTTCAACATCCAGTTGAGGCGGTTAGAGTGTAGCTTTATAAAATTGATAATTTCAATGGAGACATTGGACTTGAGCTTGATGGGGATACAGGTCTTATATTTGGAATAGTTGTCCGTTAGAAGGAGAAAGTAGCAATGTCCCGAGCAAGATATTGGATTGATTGGACGGCAGACTTCTGCGTGGATGAATTCAAAGGGGAGAGAGCTGGAGGGAACGTGATTCTTGAACAATGAGTGATGAATCTTCCCTTTTGCACAGGCGATACACAAGTCGTGGTCCCATTTGAGGTTAGGGAATGAGGTGGAGAGTAGTTTAACTTGATCATCATGAACTTGCCCAAAACGCTTATGGATTTTAGATAAGGTGAGGAAGACGTGGCAGTCTGAGGGATTTGATGCTGTCTCTTCTATATATAACAGGTTATTGCAAATAGGTCCTGACATGATCATCTTCTCTTGGAAAAAAAGTCCAAAGTTTTCGGAACTGAGGCGTGAAATTACGCAACCTTTCTGGATCAGTTGCCCAAGAGACAGCAGGTTCACGGCAAGTTGGGGGACAAGCAGGGAGTTGGTTAGAGTGAGGGAGGCTGATTTGATGTGGATCGTCGCATTTCCAGTTCCTTGAGAACTTATGGAGGCACTTGGCTTTCCAGTATTAACCTTTTTGTTATCTTCCTTGAGCCAATTGAAGTAACTAGGGTTGTTGAACATATTGTTTGACGCGCCAGAATTGAGCAACAGGGAAAGGCAATCAATGTGGTGGAAGTTCGCCACGGCAAAGGTGTAGGCTAAGTTTGCGGAGGCCTTGGGATTGGAGTTGGATTGCGATGTGGAAGGATTTTGGGGAACTGAATTTTTATTAGGAATGAGATGAGGATACAGCGCGAAGCATTTATTCTTTGGGTGAAATGCTTGAGGGTTATCCCAGTTGGGTTTGCATCGCAAGGGTTCCTGATTGGTGAGTAAGGCAGAGGCGTACGTGCCGGAAGCTATCTCGTTTTTGATTTGATTTAGGTGTCAAAGGACCATGTCTCCATTAATCTTAGTTTCTCCAAGTGAGTGAGTTATTGTAGTATTCAAGTGTTCGAGCTGAGGAGGGAACTTATACAGTATTAGATAGGCCACAATGTCTTATAATTCAAAGTACCAAATATGGCAAAAATAAGATAATGACTACTTCTAAAAATATATTAAAATACTTTAATATACTATTATGAGAATTTCTAGACATTAATGTTTTTGTGACACACTAAGAAAACTAATGATGTGAAATTTGAAAATAAGGAGTAAAATCAATAACAAGACTTTACTCCAATTATTTCATACATAATGAGAAATCACCTGAAATCAGAATATCTTTAGGAATGTCTATTGGAATAATTATTAACTTACTGGGAAAATTTACTAAGGATAATTAATTAAATAATAAATAAAAAGGACAGATTAGCTTTATTCACACGTCCAAACACCAATTTTAAAGTAGAAATAATTCCCATACTATGTGGAATTAGATGCTACCCGTGCTACAGCACCAAGAAAAAGTGACAGAATGCCACTGGTTACCCTGCTAGCCACAGTGACCGTCCCTTTGAGTCCCTTGACCACTCAGAAGGACAAAATTGGGACTTAAAAAGCTATAAATAAAGAGCTCTTTTGAGGATATTGATACCCATAGACCCAGTTATATTTACATCCAGACACCGTTCAAAGGAAATCAAATACTTATGAGAGAAAAGTAAGTGATTTGTGGCTTTAGTCTTAATAATAATATCCGTCCCCAACCCTTTTTTCAATTTAAACTTCTGAACAACCTTATAACCCCAGTATATAGGTTTAACCCATCAGTGCACGTCGCAAACAGGTACCCAAAATATTTAATAATATACCAGTGAGTCTTATTATCTTTTCTCTGTCGTGGAAGCTTGTTTACAAAGCCCTGCCACTCCACTGTGTATTTTATATAAATATTATCTCTGGGCAATATATCCTTTAAAAATATAAATTAAAGGTTCCAAAGTAACCAGGCCTGCGTGTTTTCATACTGAATTCCCTGAAGAGAGGTGAAGAAGATCCCCAATGTAATTCTGGCCCCTCTATTAAAATATTTAATAATCAATTAATTTATATTGATTTATAACAATAAACCATATCAAAACCAATTACCCTTGCAACAAGCTTTATCCAAATATTTTATGGATTTTTTGCTTAATTTATTGAATAATATATTTATTGTTTATTCTATCACCTCTGGTAGCTAAAGGATATCCAGGATCTTGGCATCCAGAAGGCTGAAATCTTTTAATGATCTAATAGATAATAGAAAGAAGAAAGAATCAAAATCTTGACTTTATATCCAATCCAGGTGGTGACTTGTATGTGTCAGGAGTGAAACCCAACTGCTTCACTCCTCTATATTGCTTCACCTAAAATTGAATTTAATATTAATCCCAAATCTTCTGTATTCCATGGATACACTAGAATTACTTGGAATCCTCAAGAACTGATACAGAAAACTTTTATCAGATTCAAACTCAAGTTAGAAACAGAGTTTTTGCCAAGTAAAAACAAAACCAAAACAAGATTCAGTTCCTACACTTGCTGGCAGGTGCAGACTTTTTTTTCATGGTGAAATTGATCAGAAGTGGATATTCATTATTTTTGTATCATCCCCTGATCATTTTTGTAAATTGTAGTAATTTTTACAACCAACCCTTGAGATGGTTTGTGATCCTTAAATATCTTCATCAGTCTGTGTCATGGGGGTTCTCAATGTTTAATTATTAATTTAAAATATTTGATATTGGATGCTTTTCAAAGGAGTTGGAACAGATAACTTCATTGATTGTGGGCTTTGGATAGTTTTCCCAATTTAAGTGTATTTTTAAAATGGTAATTGAGATGTTCTCCATTGAATTGGTGACCAAGTGAGAGCAGGTTGAGTCTCCTAATTGTTTGGGTAAGTATTTGGGCTGGTAATTTTGGAAATTCTGGAACATAGAAAGTCTTCTACCATATTGAATATTGGAGGAGATGAGGAGGAAGGCTTGTAGGTAAGGTGATTAAAAATGATTTAAGGTTTTTTGTAGAAGGTAGATGAGTAATTAGACAAATTTTTCTCTGAGTTTTTGTTGTTTATTGAGTTGGTAGGAGTTGAAGGAGGAGCAAAATGAGTAATTCTTCTGGGAGTTATACAGGGTGGTGGCCTTGATTATAGGAAGTTTATGGCTGAGTGTAAGATGCTTTCAGGGTTTCCTGGGCTTATAAACTAATAAAATATGGTGGTGAGTGAGACTTCAAAGGGAAAACTACCTTGTTATAAGTTGAGACAACACAACAAGGGAGAGAGAAGAATATTTACTGAGGAGCTTATAATAAAATTTTGAGGGAAACCACCCTTATGAGAAGTTGGGACACAGAAAAAAGGGAGAGATAGGAAGAAGGACTGAGGAGCTTTAAATCAAATGATAGTGGTGAGAGTAATAAACAGAGAAAATTCCAGTTATATTACCCATCAAGCAAGACATTGGAGAGTCCAACTAATTAGTAAAAATTGAATAAAAAAATATGTCAGCAGCAGCTTAACACAAAGAAACTTGTCAAAGCAGAAAAAATTAATGAAATTCAAAAAATAATTAATTAAAAGAAACAAAGTAGGACATCCATAAATATTATATCAGAGATTTATTCTCCACCCATAATTAGGTAGGTTCACTCACTGACCCCACCTTTTAATTAGTACGTGTTCATATCTTAAATAATGAAAATGAGAAATGAAGAAAAGGCCACAGCATCACTATGGCACCTTTTGGCCATTTTTATATTTCACACATATTTTCACATATAGTTTTCACACCTGAATTTCAGTAAAAACTGGGGTGTTGTGTATATTTTAGGATTTACACATGGAAATGTGTTTTGTCACAATTCCCGCGCGCATCCCTGCATCCATGAACTGTCACTGCGCATTTTTCCTACTCTGTACGCATCAGATTCCTGCGTGCAGAATTCCCCCATGCAGCTGATCCTACCCTGGCGCATGTGCATTGACTGATTTGCGCATCGGGATCTGTTGTGGCCAACCTGAAAGAAGGTAGGCCACTAACAGCTGTAATGAAGTAGGAACTACCATGTGTATCTCATATTAGGAAATATGCATATTCAATGTTCTAAGAACGTGAAAATTTTTAATAATTTTATTTAAGTTTTAAAGTATTTTAAATTAAAAATTAAATATTGAGAGCCACCACAACTCAGACTGATCCAGACCTTTAAGGATCACAGAACATATCAAGGATGGGTCTTAAAAAATATTGAAAGATTCCAACATTATCAGGAGATGGTAGAGAAACAATGAATATCCACTTCTGATTACTTTAGTCCAAAATTGATATTAAAAATTAAGGATAATTGCAGAAACATCAAAATCACAAATTAACATATTAACAGATTCTGCAGCTAAAAAAAACAGAAATGCAGCAGATATAAGGCCACCTGATTTACAGAACCATTAGGAAATTCAATTCCTTCCCTGGCTAGCTTAGTAGCCTGAGAACGTGAGCCTTACCCTCTTTACAGCCCCTGAAGAGGCTCTCTTCCAGCCCAAAAAGGTATTTATACAGACCTTCCTTGGCCTATTGTTCCCCCGTTTACCAGGAGTTTATTTATTATTATCAGAAACCCTTTCATTTTTTATCAAGTGATTTTAAATAGATAATAAAGTAATTTATGAATTTATTCTGAAGTATTGGTGTTACTTCCAAACACCCATCACCCTGATTCATTAATGTTTAGTCAAGCAATCAACCCCACCTGCTCTGAAACCCTTTATCTGAATCTGTGCATTATTTCTGTGGACTATTTCTGACAGTGAGTTCTTCCCTTCCTGCCTTGGCCTTAGTGCTGTTTTCCTGGCCAAACTAGCTGGATAATTCCTTAAAAGTCTCCCACAATTGTTCTAAGGTTCTTAAACCGCCCAAAGAGGCCCCTTGAAGAGAGGTTTTATTTCTTTAAAGATCCCATGTATTATAATAATTTGGCCCCTCTTATGTGACATATTGAGAAACTTTTAACCAAAACATTTAAACCTTGCACTAGCTTTTAAAATATTTCTTATTGAAGCTTTTCATGTGTTCATTTTTGGGAATATTATTATTCCATTAATTCATCACTCCATGTAGCAAAATTAATGCAAGCTCCCTGGTATCAGAGAGCTGAAAAAATCAGGACATGAAATATTGAGAAGGACATAGAGACAATAATCTTCACCTTTAGAGGTAAACCACCCTTATCAGAAGTTGAGACAAAAAACAAGAGAGAGGGAGGAAGATGGACTGTGTCAGCTTGCTACTGTTGCAGATAAAGCTGAAAAAGTAACAAAATAAAAAAATAAATAAATGAAATATTGAAGTGGAAATTTTATTAGAAATATTATTTCAAATTATTATTCTAAAAAGGATTTAATTTTGGGTCACCCACTCACACCTATCTCAAATTCCCACTGCTTACATTTTTGAATAATTTATGAAAATTCATAAAGAGACGCAGCCTTGGTGTTTTGGCCATTTTAATATTTAACATGAAAACACACAGATAGTTTTCCAGTGAATTTTTCGTCAGAATCCAGGAATTTGGTTATTTAGAGGAGTTATGGGTGGAAATGTGATTTGTCACAATTCCTGCACGCATCCATGGAAATTGAATAAATGTCCCCGTGGATAGTAGTTATTCTAGAAATACATAAGACTATATAAAAATACTTAAATAACCTTTCTGCATATTTTTTATAGGGAAATAATAAATTCATGACTACAGTGGTGTGGGAGTTGTGTAGGACCCCACACGACCTGTGGGAGTTGTTTAGGGCCCCGCCCAAGCTGTGGGAGATGTGCTGGGCCTCACACAACATTCGGGAGTTTTGTAGGGCCCTAAACAACCTGTGGGAGTCCTTTAGGGCCCCTCAATTTGTGGGCTCCTATACACTACTCCAAAGGGTTCCAAAAACGTGCAACCCCTGGGGGGGCATATACCCCCATAATGGGAAGTTTTTATTTTTTCTCCCTCTACACAGAAATTCAGACCTGTGTACGGGGGTATAAAACCCCCCAGGGTTTCTCAAGAATTTATTTCTTGTTTTTTTATTTTATATTTAGTTGTTCATATTTTTGTTTTTCAAGGGTAATGTTAAATTCCCAGCTTCAATATTGTGGGAGCCGTCTAGGGCCCCATGAGGCCTTTGGGAGTTGTTTAGGGCCCCACACAACATGTGGAGTCCCGTAGGGGCCCATAGACTCCTCCATATAATTTATAATTTATTATTTATTATTTATTATTTATTATTTATTATTTATTATTTATTATTTATTATTTATTATTTATTATTTATTATTTATTATTTATTATTTATTATTTATTATTTATTATTTATTATTTATTATTTATTATTTATTATTTATTATTTATTATTTATTATTTATAATTTATTATTTATTATTTATTATTTATTATTTATTATTTATTATTTATTATTTATAATTTATTATTTATTATTTATTATTTATTATTTATTATTTATTATTTATTATTTATTTTTAGTGGAGGCTACACAACTTGATTTTAGTTGTTTAGCGTTCCACGCGGCTCATTCAAGTCATGTAGGGTGCCACACGGCCCATTGAGCCTTGTACATGACTCAAAGAGTTTTTTACACAACTCAATGAGCCATGAATTTAAAATTTCCATTTTTTTAAACCAAAAAGTCAACATTTTTCTATTTTTTGGTTATTTCTGTTTTTTTTTATTTAGTTTATTTTTTTTTAAGCCTTCAATTCTTTTATTTGTGTGCCACAGAAAGTTCAAAACTAGATTTGAGTTGTTTACAACCCTTACAACCCATTTGAGCCATGTAGCATGCCACAGGACCCATTGGATCCATGTAGCATGCCACACAGCCCTTTGAGATGTGTAGCATGCCACATGGCCCATTTGAGTCTTGCAGTGTGCAACACGGCCCAAGAGTTGTCTAGCGTGCCACACGGCCCATTTGAGTTAGTTGTGTACACAACTCAAAGAGTTGTTAATTTAACACTTCCCTTTTTTATAAAATATAATTAAAAATACCAAAAATGTCAAAAATAAAATAACTACAGTTTGAAAAATATCTTAAAATACTGTAAAAATAAAATTGTGAAAACTTCAAGAAATCAGTATTTCCATGAAATATGGATGAAACTGATTATGTTTGAATTTTACATATATTCCCATAGCATTGATTTTTGATTTCTTATTTCAAGTAAATCAACAGAATTTTGAAAATTAGGATCAAAATTGGTATTATTATTTTACTCCCATCAGAAAATACATAATGAGAACCCATAAGACATCAGATTACCCGTAGGAATGTCTACTAAGAAGACATTAATATCCTGGGAGAATTTACTAAGGATAATTGTTGAAACAATGATCAGGTTGGTAGATTAGTGTTATTCACATGTCAAAACATCAATTAAAAAGTAGAATAATTCCCATACCCTGTGGAATTAGATTTTACCCATGTTACAGCACCAAGAAAAAATCAAAGGCTACCACTGGCTACCCTTCTAGCCTTAGCAACAATCCCTTTGAGCCCCTGTATCCCTCAGAAGCAAAGAATCGGGACCCAAAAAAGCTAGAAATATAGAGCTCTTTGAGCTCTTTTGAGGTTGTTGATGCCCCAGACCTAGTTATATTTACATCCATACACCTTTCCAAGGTAATCAAATACTTTTAAGAGATAATTAATTGATTTATGGCCTTAGTCTGATCAATAGTATCCGTCTAAAAACCCTTTTTATCAATTTAAACTGCTGAACAACCTTTTAACCCCAGTAACAGGTTTAACCCATCAGTACATGTCCCAAACAGGTACCTAAAGGATTGCATAACATAACAGTAAGTTTTATTATTAATTTTCTGTTGTGGGAGCTTGATTAAGAAGCCCTGCCACTCCACCATATATTTATATATATATATTATTTTGGGGCAATAAATCCTTTAAGAATATCAATTAAAGGTTTCAAAGTAACCAGGTCTATATGTTTTCAAAGTGAATTCCCTGCAGAGAGGTGTTAAAGATCCCAAATATTATTGTGGCTTGTCTTCTAATTTAGTTAATAATCAATATAGTAATATTGATTCATAATATTCAATTATAACCAAACCAATAAACCTTGGAATAGCTTTTTCCAAATATTTTACAGATTTTTTCTGCATCTATTGAATAATATATTTATTATTTATTCCATAACCTCTGGTAGCTAGAGGATACCAAGGGTCTTGGAATCCAGGATTCTGAAAGACTGAGGAGGTCAAAATCACCTGATGTTTGTCAGAGTGATAACTAAATAACAGACAAGAACAGAAAGAAAATAATCAACAGATTGATAACAAATGGAGGGCTATTTAAGGTGTAAAGCGCATCATGATCCAATACTCATATTCTTGATCCCCTTCCCCTTCCTGATTTCTCCCTAGTTAGAGAATTCACCATTGTCTCAATAGAATCCTTGTCAATTTTGACAAGATGTTGATTTTAGCAAGGGCAGATAACTGTTGAAACACAATTTTTTACCCTTGTTGCAAGAAATTGGGCCTTTCTACAAAAATAGGGCACACAATTCAGAGACCACTGACCCACAAGCAGTTCCACCAACTACATCCCAAATTTTAAATTTTTAAGGTTTCAGATCCTGCAAATAATCCATTTTTCTTTTGATTCTCTTTCACTTAATTAATCATTAGTGGGTTTTTACTGATTTTAAATCTTCTTCTGAACATTTTGGTATTTGTATTATTTTATTTTTACGCCTCTAGATGTGTTTAATGGTCATCCAAGATCTGGATGTGCTAATTTCATGGTACTCCTTGTGATTTGTTTTTAGATTTAAACTAATTGATAATTTGATTTTCTATGTTTTTTTGACATTTTGTGCTCTTGGATCATCAACCATGCATATTTCACATAATCTGATATGAAGGGATGATTGTTTGAGATTGTAGTGCTTAAGCATGGTACCTTTTCAGCGCTTTATGATCTCTTTGGGATCTTAGGAATGAAAATCTGATCAGCTGCATGTGGTAATGGGATTAGATGCGTGCAGGAATTGGGTGAAAATATTTCATGTTGGACCTAGAATCATTTGTGCATTCTTGGAATATTTTTGGGCACACAGGCTTTGTGTGAGTAAGTGAAGCTCTTTGGGGGTAATTTGTACAAAAAATATTTTTTCCTGTAACTCCTAAACTAGACAAAAACCCTCAATGGTGACTCAATTTTAGTAGTGAAGCATTATAGTGAAGATAGGCATGAATAATTAAAATTTCAAAAAAATCACACTAGTGGTTCCATGAATTTTGGCCCATTTTTCATATTATTTTGGTGTGTGAGGAGTGAGAATTCAAGGGTGGGGTGAGTGAGTGACCCTACCTAGTCTTGGGTTGGGATTTCAAATTTAAATCATTATTATTTTTTCCCCTCCTTGGCTTTTTTATTATCATTTTTCTGATCTATTATTGTCATCATTGTTACTTTTATTGGTACTTTGACAGGTTTCCCTGTGGATAGTAGGAATCCAACACTCTATGGAAATCCATTTTTCCCTTTTAAGTTTGAAACTAAAATTTCTAAAACATTCTTTTTCTTGTCAAAATATTCAATAAATTGAATTCTAAAATTTTCAAGCTTCTGAGATGAACCAATCCCCCTTTCCGGGAAAATTCACAACTCCCTTATTTCCTCTTGATTTTTTTCAGATGGATCTTTGTCGCCCAATTTCTTAAAGCTCAAAAAGTTGGCAACAAATACTTCTTCAAAGTATTTGATGGTTTTTTTCAATATGCCTTTGTATAAATGCTTTGATGCAGTCTGATTCTTCCTTGCATGAGCATGAATGTGCGTTGGGAAAGAAAATAAATTCTGTATTATTTGATCATGGCTGAAATTTTTTGAATGAATACTTGAAGACACTCTTACAAGCACATGCAATCAACCAGCTAAACACTGCTCCCCACACCCCCCAATAAAAATCCTTTGGCCAAATGGGTGAATGGAGAAACTGTTGAGAAAGCTCAAAATCTTCTGCCCACTAGTGTAATTCTGCTCAAATTTTGGGGATAAGCTGCCTTTGTCAAAAATTTTACTCCTAAATCTGTGAAATTGTAGATGCCAAGAACTTTGAAATACTTGAACTACTAGAAGTGATGAATCAACAAAGATAAATATGAGCCTCTGAGTATTTAAAAATAGCTCAATAAGAATTTTAATTGATTGGTAATGGTGCAAGCTCAATTGTTATGGTTTAAAGTTTTTTGATAAATCAAAAAATATTTTTAAGAGGGGTCCCATTTTCTACAAAATTGTGTTCTTTAATGCCTCAACTTCAGCAGATTCAATTCATAATCTGACTCCGTGGGACAGAGGAAAATTATGCCTCAACAATAAGGAATTATTGTACAGAATAAAGGATTATTACAGGGATACATTAGCATAATAGCCCAATTAGACAGGAAATAAATTACTATTTGATGATTGCTCAAACTTCCTGGGTAACTTCAATAATTCAAACTTTGAACAGCTTGAATCTAAGAGGGAATCCTTCATGATTTGGCTTCAGTGAAAATTGAGATGGTGGTCGAATCAAAATCAATATACAATCAGAATGAGGCCAAAAATCTGTAAGCTTTTAGTGACAAGAAAAATTACAGTCCTTTAACTATTGGAATTGATTAAGTTTCAGAATAGGAATATTTGTACAAATGAAGAATACCCAATCTCTGAAAGGATATATATGATTGGTAATGTTTCTAGGTTTAGATGTTTTGGTTAAAGGTTCCAAAAATGATAATTAAATGATAATAAAGAGGGTACACAATTCATACCAACAGGGTTTCTTCAATACCTCTTCTTCAAGACATTAAATTTCAATATTTTATCCTGGAATGATTTTAATCTTATGAATTAACAATAATTAATTATTAACCATCAAATTGGTGGTAGGTCATTCTATGGTAGCACACAGCAGGGCATTTATCAGGGGAAGGGCTCATTTGCTAATTCTAGCAATATAGGCAGATCTGCATCAGGAATTTATCTTGTTTCTGTAGCTTGGCTGATCCCGTATCTTTAGTTTTAGTGCATGAATTTTGATCAGTATCATGTATGATGGTTATTTGTTGAATTTACTGATCCTGCATGTTTTTTATTTTTTCAATAATTATAACTGACTAAAATAAAACTTTGCAAGGATTTCTTTATCATCCCTCACATTATGATAATTTAAGTATTTTTTTTATTTTATTAGCAGAGCTCTTGATGTGTTTCATGGTCTCTAAAGAAAGCTTCCAGCTCCTACTCTCCTAGTTGTCTAGGATCATGTCTTGGTTGCCTAGCGCCCGGTCCTATGTTCAATTCAACCTTGCTTTGCGCTGATATCCACCTTTTTGTTTTTGGCAAACGCGCGGATGAAGACCGGCTTGGCTTGCAGGCTTGTTGTCAGCTCTCTGATACCAGGAACCTTGCGTTCCTTTAGCTACAGAGAGTGATAAAAATACTAGAATAATAATAATAACAATTATTCCAAAAATAAACACTTAGAGGCTCAAATAAATAATATAATAAGAGCAGTTGCAAGGTTGAATTGGTTTGGTAATATAAGTTTTTCAATATGTATATAAAAGAGGGGCCACATTTTCATACTATTGGGGGTCTTTACAGACAAAGCAACCTCTCTTCAAGGGGCCTCCTTAGGCAGTTTAAGAAAATTGGAATGAAGATGGGTTCCTTAGAAATGGCTTATTCCACTAATGGCCAGGCATAACAGCACACTGGCCTAGACAGGAAGGGAAACACACACTCTGAGCACTTTATCACAAAAATCCTGCAATAATAGGAAGGGTTTCAGAGCAGATGAGGTGGATTGCCTGACTAAACTTCAAGGGTTGATTGGTTTCAAGAAATGAGTAATAATACTACAGACTTGGTCATAAACAACTTTCTTAGACTCTTCATAAGCACTTGACTAACAATGAAACGTTGTCTGATTGATAATAATAATTCCTGGTAAATTGATGATGGAATAATGGATCCAAAGAGGTCTGTCTAAATACCTCCTTGTGGTGATTTTGAGCTTCTCAGGGCGCGTAGAGAGAGTTCTGCTCATGGGATGAGGCTGGCAAGCCAGTCAGATAAAGATTAGCACGTCCACTTGGTGCTGTTAATCAGCTGACCTGAGAACTGCTGGATTTCTGTACTTTTTTAGCCACAGGATCTGTTAATCTATTATGGCACAAATTTGATCATTCTGCACTCATCCTTCATTTGTACTATGAGTATTTCCTTGAAGTGAACATATGTGGACGTTTACTAATTTTTCATTATTTTCTGATCACTTAGATAATTTTTAATAATTTTTATTAACACTCCTTTTAGTGTTTTGTGGTCTTTTAAAGATCAGAGTCAATGATTTATGTGGTAATCCTTGATCTTTAATTTATTATTAAAAAATGTACTAAACTTAATTTTTATTAATTCTAATTAAGTTTTGATCTTATTATATTCTTACTAATGAATATGTCAACTTGTTACATATTCCAGGCAACCCTAATTAGGTTGTAGCGCTTTTGAGTGGTACCTGGTTGTCAAATTAGTCACAACGGATCCAGACGTGGGGATCACTCAGTTCAGATGCAGGCGGGGTGGGATCCGCTGCGTGCGTGACATAATTAGCTGCTTGTGGTTCTCTACTACGCGGGAAACTGCTACTATGAGTACGTAGGGGTATGCAATGATGCGGGGCTGCGTGCGGGAATTGTGACATAACACATTTCCGCATGTAACTCCCAAAATATACACAACACCTCAATTCTGAGTGAATTTTAGGTGTAAACCCTAAACGTGACAACACGTGTGGAATGTTAAAATGGCAAAAAGGTGCCATACGTGTTGTAATTTTTAGTACTTTTCTTTTTAATTATTTTAAAAATGTAAGGACTTGGATTTCAAGGGTGGGGTCAGTGACTGAACCTACCTACTTTTGGGTGAGGGATCCATTTCTTTAATAATATTTATGAATTTCTCCCTGCTTCTTTTGTTAATTTAGATATTCTTATTTTTATAGTTTTTGTGTTGCTATGACAGGTTGCTCTGTACATAGTAGCAAGCTGACATTCCCCCACTCCAAGATATGTCTATATCTGAAAAAAAATTTTTGGGTCAATGCCTTCTACTGGCTCTGTAGTTCCTTAGGTGTATGGGTCCATCAGGGATATTGTGTCTAGGTAACCATTCATCCTTATCAGCTGATTCTGCTTTGTATCTAACTAGGTAGATTCTGAAAACTTCTTCATTGATACTTTCTTTTTTATCTTTAAGGATTTTGTCAATTTTTCCTCTGTCTTTTTCAGGTTCTTCTGCAACAGGTATTTCAGGTGAATCAGTATATTCTCCATTCCTTGGGTGGAAGTGTTTGATGAGACTTACTGGGAAGACTGGGTGTTTTCTAGAAAGCTCAACACTCAGGATTACTTCCACAGAATTTTTTCCATGAATTTTATTAATGGTGAAAGGTCACACAAAATCTGGTCTAAGCTTTCTATTTCCAGCTAAGTTGGTGAAGTTGGTGGTAGAGATTAAGACTTGATCAACAATATTGAAATCAGTCTTCTTATGGGTTTTATCACACCTTTGTTGGTTATACTGCACAGCATCCTGGAAACACTCAACATTGTGTTTATTGGCTACATCTATCATGTTTTTGAAATCAAGTGATGCAGGGTGAATATTTGTTAGCTGGTGATTAAGGTTATCCTTGGGTGATTTAGGAATCCATCCTCTTTCCAGTATGTAGGGTTCTTCCTTAGTGGTAGAGTGCTTTCTACTGTTGTAGGCCATCTCTAGTGCAGGTAAAAGGCTAACCCAATTGTGGAAATAACAATCAGAATTCTTGTATTCTAATAAAAAGCCACAGAATCCCCTGAGCATGTCTTCCAGGGTCTGAATCATTCTTTCAGCTAAGCCATCCGTCTGAGGGTGATAAGCTGTAGAGAAATCTAAGGTGGCTCCCAGCATATCTTGAAGATTTCTCCAGAACTCAGAGTTGAATTGAGGATCTCTGTAACTGTTAATAATCTTGGGAATGAGTCTGTTCCAAAATAATAGGGCAAATCCCATAGAAGTTTCTTCCTTGTGATTAGGTACAAACTTTGCTTTCTTCAAGAACCTATCCACAATGGCTAGGACTGAGTTTTAGGAATAGGTTCCTCCTGGTGGTATTCCAGTTAAAAAGTCCATGTTGATGATCTCCCATCTTTTCCTGGGTTCAGCAATCTTTTGCAGTAGACCAAACCTTTTCCAAGTGGTCCTGTTGGCCTTCTGAAAATTTTCACAACTAGTAACATAATGGACAGTGGAGTCTCTCTGATTGATCCGTCAAGCAGTTTTTTTAACCTTATTTTAGGTTCTATCAGCAGATAACTGACCCAATGAACAGTTATCATTATATTCAGCCAGAATGTGTTTGATATGGTCATCATTAGTTAAGACTATAACACTTGAATGTTGATGTGTTAGGATATAACACCTCAACCTATCTCTTCTCCTCTGGCATTTTCTCAGTAGCTATGCGCACCTCAGCGCCCCAGTGGACCTCCTGCAATCCCTTGGGGGACTTGGGATCTTCTCTTTTGTCACTCCACCTTTTGCAAGATCTTGATCTCTCTTCTTGATCTTCCAACCACTCATCTTTCCCCCCATCTATCTCAAATTTTCCTTCTTTTCTTTCCTTCTTCTTCTCTTCTTTCCTCTTTCTACTCATCTTTCCTCCAACTCCCAAATCAACCATGACTTGAATCTCACTTCTCAAATCCCAACCCAAGACGCACGTTATCTCAACTCAAGCTCTCCATTCAATCTTGCCAAACCAAGTAAAGGCCTCCCTGAATATTTGCCCCGTAAGAGATTAATCCTCAAGGACTTCAACTCAACATCTCTGACAAACTAGCTCTGTTTTTTTTAGCCACCATCTATGCCAACCCAACCCCATCAACTTTGACTCTGCCCACGTCCTGTGCCCTCTGATCTCCTTTCTGTTGATTAAACAAATCTGAGCTGTTGGTTTCTACATTTCTTTCATCTTCTCTTGTTTCTATTCCTGATCTCTATGTTTTCTGACTTCTATTTTCAGTCTGCTGGTTATAAGCTCTAAGAAAATACATCAGATTTTTTTCATGGTTAAAAGCCAAAGACAACCCTACAATATTTAAAATGAACAAACCAGCAGGAGCCAACAATTACTTTCACCAAGTTGCACTCAAGGCTTCTGTCAACGCTATTCCTCAGCTAAACAAGGATAATTACTCAATTTGGGGTGAAAAAATGATGATGTTGTTTGATCTCAAGGACGTCAAAGACGTTATGACCGTGAATGTGGGCCAACTTTGCATAAAGCAAGATCAAGAAATTCAGGCCATCATTCTATCCAAACTTGACAGCACGGCTCATGCTAATGAAGTCAACGCATCAAACATAAAGTCTTCAAAATTTCTCTGGGCCAAGATCACCCGGAGATTTGCCCCATCTGAAACTCCCAACCAAGCCCGCATATTTAACCAATTTCTACATGCCCCATTTAACAAACACGCCATCAAAGGATTTATAACCAACGTTTGAAAAGCACTTACTTGTATGGCTGATGTAGGAATAGACTTACCAAACAATATATTGGCATACTTAATTCTCTTCAAATTCCCTCCTTCCCTGGAGAACCTGAAACAACAGATAATTCACGGCGAGAAGTTAATCACGGTAGAAGTGGTATTCAACCACCTAACTGAGGTTAACAATGAGGGAAAGGCACAACACAAGATGGGAAAGTCTACCCCAGATGTTTCTTTGGTAACCATGAAAGGTAAAACCTTGGATAAGGAAGACAGGAAGGTTTGCATTAAGTGCAAAGAAGGTTTCCGCAACCCAAATGCACCACATCCCAAATCCTCATGTTTCCATCTTCACCCTCAAATTGCGCCAGAATGGTGGGTTGAGCAACAAAATGAATGGAAGAACAGAATCAAGAAAGCTCCTACTGTCAACTACCACGCACTACTCACCCTCTGGATCAATACAGATAATACACCCAACCTCCTCCTAGATTCCGGCGTAAACATACACATATTCAACAACCTGAATTACTTTACCTCGATCAATCTGCAGGAAAAACTAGATGAAGTCAAGACAGGAAAGCTTGAAGCAAATCTTAAGATTTGGGGAACAGGCACAGTTTGGCTTGAGTGGAAAGAATCCATTATCACGCTTGAAGGATGCATGTACATCCCCAATATAGTGGTAAATCTGATTAGTCCCGGTCTCCTGGAAAAAAAGGGATGTTACCTCACACAAAAGCAAGATCAATTCCACATCACCCAAAGCACAGAGATAGTACTTAAGGGTATAATTCAAGATAATCTCTTAGTGATTGAGAAGCCTTAAAATTTTGGAAACAACCTATTGGTTAATCTTCTGAACCATCCTAAAACTAATTCTTCCGTCAAGAATCCATCTCTATCTGATCTCAACAAGATTTACGGACATGAATCAATCTCTACGCTCAAAAATCTACTTAAAAATCAATACCCAAAAGAGGAATTAAGCAAGTTTCAATGCAATGGATGCGTACAAAGTAAAATCACAAGGGCTCAATTCTTGGCCACCTCAACATCATCCTCAAAACCCTTGGAGCAAATCCACCTGGATTTGATAGGTCAGATCACCCCTCAGTCAAAAGCAGGCCATAAATATATCTTGACTCTTGTCAACAACTTTACTGGATATCTTGCTTCCTTTCCCCTTCAATCTAAAGAAGAGACCCCTAACATCATCATCAACCTACTCAAGACAGAATACAAACGCCTCAGTTACAATCCCACGGAAATCTTCTCAGAAAAGGCACCAAAATCAATAATAATACGCTAAAGGAATTTGCCAAGTCAAAACACATCAAACTTTTGACTTCTGAGCCCTATCATTCCCAACACAACGGCCAAGCCAAACAAGCAAACTGAAAAATTATAGAATTGGCCAGAGCTACCTTCTTATATTCAAGATTGAAAAAAGGTTATTGGCATATAGTGATCAGAAGCTGTTGCTTCATGCTCAATCAAGTCCCTAGGGAAGGTAACAACCAATCCCCTTGGTAGCTCATGTTTAACAAGAAACTACCTGCTAATTATTTGAAACCTGTAGGATCTCCAGTCATTTACCTTGCAAATTGGCTTCGAAAAGGGAGAAAATTCAATGAGAAAGGATTAGAAGGGATCCTAGTTGGTTTCAATCCCGTTTTCTATTCTTACCTGATTCTCAACTCATCTGGTGCTGTTGCTGAAACCAAACATGTACAGTTTCTCATAAACTCTATCAACAACTTTCCCTTTCTTGACTCACCGGGGATTGATATCTTCAGCCAATCCAATTTGGAGTCAAACAAATCTGATTTTTCCTCAATCAAAAAACAATACACCTTTTGTGAATCTCAAAACAAACTATCAGAATCCAACTCAGATTGTGAAAATTCAGAATCTATTGACTCCTTGTCCTCCAATCCCCATCCTTCACTACCTTCTCCTGTCCCAGAGCCTCCCGTTCAACCCATTTCTCAAAGACCTAGACGGGAAACAAGGAAAACTCAACAATATGGTTTCTACCACTACTACAAGCCCCCTACCTATAAAGGTGCCGGGAAATGTGATGAATGGCCCAAGTGGAAGAAATCCTCCAAAGAAGAGATAAATTCTATTGAACTTCAAGACCTCTGGGAGGAATACTACGGAGTCCCTGAAAACATCTGAAATACTACTTGGGTCTTCAAGGTCAAAGAGAATTCCCATGGACACCCTGTCAAATATAAGGCTCAAATTTGAATTCAAGGATTCAATCAAGTCTTAGGAATTGACTACAATGAAGCATGGGCACCAATAGGCAAACTTGAGTCACTCAGAGTGGCTCTCACATATATTCTGAAGAAGAAAATGAAACTCACCCAATTTGATGTGAAAGGCGCCTTTCTACATGCCCCCATTGAAAAGATTGTCATCATAAGGATCCCAGAAGGATTGGAAAGGAAATCTCCCTATCTAAAATTAAAAAACCCTCTCTATGGTTTTAAACAGTCCCCCAAGAACTGGTATGAAACATTGAAGTTGTTGATCAAGCCTCAAGGATATCTTGAATTGACCAGCAAGCCCTGTCTTTACCTCAACTCTAAAACAGGAGAAATAATCTACTTCCAAATTAAGTATCTGATTCTTGTAGGCAATTCTTGTCAGCTTGCTACTATTGCAGAGCAAGCTGCAAAATTAACAAAAATAAAATAAAATAAAAATAATACAATTAACCTAAAAAGGAGTAGGAAAACCATGAATATCATTACAGAAATGGATTATCCACGCAAAAAAAGGTAGGGTCACTCACTGACCCCACCCTTGAAATCCAACTCCTTATTATTTTAAATAATTAAGGAAAGAAAAACCAAAATACTACGGCTCCATTATTGAGCTTTTTGGCAAATTGAATATTTCACACACATTGTCACGTATAGGTCTCACACCTAAAATTCAGTCAGAATTGAGGTGTTGTGTATATTTTAGGAGTTACGGGAGGAAATGTGTTTTTTCACAATTCCCGCACGCAGCCACGGCAGCCAATGCACCGGCGCGCGGCTGAGATACAGCCTTGTCACTCAGTCAAGGTCGTGTACGCAGCCCCGGGCCTCTGACAAGTACTTTCAGCTCTTTGATACCAGGAACCTTGCAGTCCTTTAGCTACAGAGAGTGATTAAAATGCTGGAATGATAATAATAATTATTATTCCAATAATAAACGCTTAGAAGCTCAAATAAATGATTTAATAAGAGCAGTTGCAAGGTTTAATTTTTTTGGTAGTAAATGTTTTTCAATATAATATAAAAAAGGGGCCACAGTGTTATACTACTGGGGATCTTTACAGACTAGCAACCTCTCTTCAAGGGGCCTCCTTAGGCAGTTTAAGAACCTTGGAATAAATATGGGTGCCTCGGAAAGGTCTTATTCCACTAGTGGCCGGGCTTAACAGCACAAACGGCCTAGAAAGGAAGGGTAACACTCACTCTGAGCACTTTATCACGAAAAACCTGGAATAATTGGAAGGGTTTTGGAGTGGATGGGGTAGATTGCTTGACTAAACTTCAATGGTTGATTGGTTAATAAAGGTAAATAATACTACTACAGACTAAGTCATAAATCACTTGCTTATCTTCATATAAGCACTTGATTAACAATGAAATGGTGTCTTATTGATAATGAATAATTCCTGGTAAATGATTAACTTCTGGAATAATGGATCCAAAGAGGTCTGTATAAATACCTTTTTGGGGTGATTTTGGTCATCTCAGGGCATGTAGAGAGGGTTCTGCTCATGGGCTGAGGCTGGCAAGCCAGTCAGGGCAAGATTAGCACGTCCACTTGATGCTGTCAATCAGCTGTCCTTAGATCTGCTGGAGTTATGTACTATTTTAGACACAGGATCTGTTAATCTGTTATGGCGTAAATTTGATCATTCTGTAATCATCCTTCATTTGTACTATTGATATTGTTTTAAAGCGTGCAGATGTGGATGTTTACTGATTTTCCATTATCTGCTGATCATGTAGATACTTTTTTTTGATCATGTAGATACTTTTTAATAATTTTTATGAACACTTCTTGTAGTGTTTTGTGGTCTTGAAAGATCAAGATCAGTGATTTGGTGGTAGTCCTTGATCTTTGATTTATTATTAAAAAATGTTTAAAACTTAATTTTCATTAATTTTATTTAATTTTGGATATTTTCAGATTATTAGTAATGCATATGTCCGTTTTTTACATATACTAGGCAACCCTAACTAGGTGGTAGCTCTTCTGAGCGGTACCTGGTTGTCAGATTAGTCACGACTGATCCCGGCGCGGGGATCAGTTAGTACAGATGCGCGCGGGATAGGATCCGCTGCGTGCGTGGCTGAATCAGCTGCGCGCGGGTCTCTAGTACGCGGGATCCTGCTGCTACTAGTACGTAGGGTTATGTAATGATGTGGGGCTGCGCGCGGGAATTGTGAAATAACACATTTCCGCGTGTAACTCCTGAAATATACACAACACCTCAATTCTGAGTGAATTTTTGGTGTAAACCCTATACGTGAAAATACGTGCGAAATGTTAGAATGGCCAAAAAGTGCCATACAGGTGTTGTAATTTTTAGTACTTTTCTTGTTAATTATATTAAAAATATAAGGACTTGGAATTCAAGGGTGGGGTCACTGAGTGACACTACCTAATTTTGGGTAAGGAATTCATTCCTGTAATAATATTCATGGATTTCTCACTCCTTACTTTGTTAATTGAGGCTTTCTTATTTTTCATAGTTTGTGTTACTATTTGACCGTTTTGCTCTGTATATAGTAGCAAGCTGACAAGTACGCAGCCGTGCAACTATGGGTTGTCAGAGTGACAGGCGGCCTGAGATGCTCAGGTACTGCGTAAAGAGGCTACAACATACACGGGAAATTTCTACATATTTAATAAATGTTCCCATGGATAGTAGACTGTCTAAAAATACATAATATTATATAAAAATACATAAATAATCCTTACATGTATTTTTTACTTAATATAATGCAAAGTACCAAGAATGTCGAAAATAAGACAATGAAAACTTCCAAAAATATATTAAAATACTTCAATATATTTTGATGAAAACTGCTAGAAATTAATATTTTCGTGACATACTAAGGAAACTAATGATGTAAAAATATTACATGAATTCACACGAATTATATTTTTAAGTAATTATCTTAGTAAATCAACTGGAACTCGAAAATAAAGAATAAAATCAATATTGTGACTTTTAATCCAGTTATATAATACATAATGAGAACTTACCTGACATCAAGATGTCCGCAAAAATTTCTATTAATATAATTATTAAATTACTGGGAACATTTAGTAAGGATAATTTATTAAATAATACATAAATAGGACAGATTAGTGTTATTCACACGTCCTAATGTCTATTATAAGGTAGATTAATTCCCATACCCTGAGGTAGTAGATGATAACCGTTCTATAGTACCAAGAACACATGACAGGCTACCTCTGGTTACCCTGCCAGCCTTTGTGTCCGTCACTTTGAGCACCTAAAACCCTCAGAAGGACCATATTGGGACTCCAAAAGCTATAAATAAAGAGCTCTTTTGAGGATATTGATGGGAAGAGACCTAGTAATATTCATATCCAGACGCCGTGCCAAGGTAATCAAGTACTTATAAGAGAGAATTCAGTGATTTATGGCAATTTCTGATCAGTAATATCCGTCCTCAAACCTCTTTTTATCAATTAAAACTGCTGAACAACCTTATAACCCCAGTATACAGGTTTAACCCATCAGTACACGTCTCAAACAGATACCCAAAGGATTCAATAATAGACCAGTGAGTCTTATTCTCCTTTCTCTGTCGTGGTAGCTTGGCTAAAAGGCCCTGCCACCCCACTGTGTATTTTACATACATATTATGTTTAGGTAAAATATTATTTAAACTAAAGAGCCCAAGGTAACCAGGACTACGTGTTTTCATACTGGAATCCCTGAAGAGAGGTGTTAAACATCCCAAATATAATTGTGGCCCCTCTATAAAAATATTTAATAATCAATTTATTCATATTGATTTAAAACCATAAACAATAACCAAACCACTTAACCTTGCAAAAAGCTTAATCGACATATTTTACGGATTTCTGCTGCATTTATTAAATAATATATTTATTATTTACTCTATCACTTATTGTAGCCAAAGGATAGCAAGGGTCTTGGAATCCAGGAGGTTGCCAATTCTAACCAATTTGAAATAAACTTCCTTGAAAGATTCAAGAATTCATCATGCCATCCACCCAATACTATCCTTGGCATGCTTATGGAAATTGTAGACAACCAAATTCTCTTCAGTCAGCCTAATCACATTGCCTGCGGTCTTTAAGAAATCGGTTTATCCTCCTGTAAAGATACTAACATCCCATTGACTCAGAATCTCAATCTTGAACCCGCTTCCAACACCAATCATGCCAAATTCTGTCAACTTAATGTCAACTATAGATCTGCAATTGGCCTCCTCAACCATCTTGCTCAATACTCTTGACCAGGAATGGCGTTCTCTGTGTCGAGTTTGGCAAGATTCAATGTTAAATCTGGCATGACCCACTGGAAGGAATTTAAGAAAGTATGGAATTATCTAAAAACAAATAAGAACTTCAAACTTGTCATCAAATGCAACCCCAAACAGGAATTTCTATCAAGTTAGAGCAACGCTACCTGGGGAGACAATCCAATCTTCTGTAAATCTCAAACTGGCTACATTTTCTTTCACTACGGAAGTCCATTTATCTGGAACTCCACCAGACAAAGGAATATCACCTATTCCTCCACCGAATCCAAATTGAATACACTTCTCAACTGCTACCTGGGGATCAAGCGGATTAAGCATCTCATTAGCAAGATTTATCAAATCAACAAACCAAGACCTACTCTATACATCAAAAATAAAGGCTTGGACAAAAAAATCAAGAAATTTGGCTCTCATTCAAAATTTAGACACATTAATATCAAAACAAAAGGGCTACGTGAGGACTATACTGACAAAGAGTTCACTCTCAATCTTGTTCAAAGTAATTCAATGATTGCCAACTCTTTTACAAAAGCCTCCTCAATGACTTCCTTGGACCTCCTTCAGAAGAAAATATTTTTTTTAGATCATTCTCTAACCAGTCACGTGGGGTGTTAGGATATTACACCTCAACCTCTCTCTTCTCCTCTGCTGTTCTCTCAGTAGCCATGCGCTCCTCAGCAACCCAGTGGACCTCCAGAAATCCCTCGGTTGTCAGCTCTCTGATACCAGGAACCTTGCAGTCCTTTAGCTACAGAGAGTGATAAAAATGATGGAATGATAATAATAATTATTATTCCAATAATAAACGCTTAGAAGCTCAAATGAGAGCGGTTGCAAGGTTTAATTGGTTTGGTAGTAAATTGTTTTCAATATAATATGAAAGAGGGGCCACAGTATTATACTACTGGGGATCTTTACAGACTAGCATCCTCTCTTCAAGGGGCCTCCTTAGGCAGTTTTTAAGAACCTTGGAATAAATATGGGTGCCTCAGAAAGGAATTATTCCACTGGTGTCTGGGCTTAACAGCACAAGCGGCCTAGACAGGAAGGGTAAAACTCACTCTGAGAACTTTACCACGAAAATCCTGGAATAATTGGAAGGGTTTCAGAGCAGATGGGGTAGATTGCTGGACTAAACTTCAATGGTTGATTGGTTAATATAGGTAAATAATACTATAGCAGACTAAGTCATAAATCACTTGCTTATCTTCATATAAGGACTTGATTAACGATGACACGGTTTCTGATTGATAATAAATAGATTCCTGGTAAACTGATTGAAGAATGGATCCAAAGAGGTCTGTATAAATACCTTTTTGGGGTGAATTTGGTCTTCTCAGGGCATGTAGAGAGGGTTCCGCTCGTGGGCTGAGGCTGGCAAGCTAGTCAGGGCAATATTAGCACGTCTACTTGGTGCTGTCAATCATCTGTCCTTAGATCTGCTGAATTTCTGTACTATTATAGCCACAGGATCTATTAATAAGTTATGGCGTGAATTTGATCATTCTGTACTCATCCTTTATTTGTACTATTTATATTGCTTTAAAGCGTTCATATGTGGATTTTTACTGATTTTCCGTCATCTGCTGATCATTTAGATAATTTTTGATAATTTTTATGAAAACTGATTGTAGTGTTTCATGGCCTTCAAAGATCAAGATCCATGGTTTACGTGGATCTTTGATTTATTATTAAAAATGTTTAAAACTTAATTTTCATTAATTTTATTTCATTTTTGATCTTTTTATATCATTTGTAATGCATATGTGCGTTTGTTACATATACTAGGCAACCCTAACTAGGTTGTAGCTCTTCTGCGCGGTACCTGGTTGTCAGATTAGTCAGGACGGATCCAGGCGCGGGGATCAGTAGTACAGATGCGCGCGGGGTAGGATCCGCTGCCTGCGTGGCAGAATCAGCTGCGCGCAGGTCTCTAGTACGCGGGGTCTTGCTGCTGCTAGTATGTAGGGTTATGTAATGATGCAGGGCTGCGCGCAGGAATTGTGACATAACACATTTCCGCATGTAACTCCTAAAATATACACAACACCTCAATTCTGAGTGAATTTTAGGTGTAAACCCTATACGTGACAATACGTGTGAAATTTTAGAATGGCCAAAAAGTTCCATACAGGTGCTGTAATATTTAGTACTTTTTCTTTTAATTATTTTCAAAAATTTAAGGACTTGGAATTCAAGGGTGGGGTCAGTGAGTGACCCTACCTAATTTTGGGTGAGGAATCCATTCCAGTAATAATATTTATGGGTTTCTCACTACTTGCTTTGTTAATTGATTTATTCTTATTTTTCATATTTTGTGTTACTATTTGACAGTTCTGCTCTGTATATAGTAGCAAGCTGACATTGGGGGACCCAGGATCTCCTCCTTTCTTGCTTCACCTTTTTCAATATCTTTATCTCACTTCTAGATCTTCCAAAAACTCATCTTTTCCCCCATCTATCTCAAATTTTCCTTCTTTTCTTTCCTTCTTATTCACTTCTTTCCTATTTCTTCTCATCTTTCCTCCAACTCCCAAATCAACCATAACTTGACTCTCACTTCTCAAATCCTAACAACAGATGCACGTTATCTCAACTCAAGCTCTCCATTCTATCTTTCCAAACCAAGTAAAGGCCTCCCTGAATATTTGCCCCATAAGAGATTAATCCTCAAGGACTTCAACTCAACATCTCTGAAAAACTAGCTCTGTTGTTTGTAGCCACCATCAATGCCAACCCAACCCCATCAAATTTGACTCTACCCACGTCCTGTGCCCTCTGATCTCCTTTCTGTCAATTAAAAAAATCTGAGCTTTTGGTTTCTAAATTTCTTTCATCTTCTCTTTTTTCTATTCCTGATCTCTATGTTTTCTCACTTCTATGCTCAGTCTGCTGGTTACAAGCTCTAAGAAAATACATCAGATTCTTTTCATGACGCCTGTAGTATACTATAACATCCCATATGGTGAAACTTACGGCTTTTTATGGTTTCAAGAGGGGTTCAGGTAGGCTATTGATCAATTCAGATGGTGGAGAAGTACTTTCCATAATGGTGATCCGAGTTTTCATGCCAGAATTTTAAAATTCTTTGATTCAGTTGAAAAAGGATTCATCCCATTCACAAATGTGGATTCCTATCATAGGAGCTTCAACGTTCAAAATGTTAATTTTAAGGAAAGGGAATATATCATTATTTTCTGGATCATAAGCAGGGTTACTTGTATCATTGGGTAAAGCATTCCTGCTCAAATTATTGGCATTCTGGTGTTTAGCACCAGCTTGGTGAACTATGGTCATCTGACCTCTTTACTGTTTTATGGCTATCTGCCATCTTAACATGTGCCTACTAGGGGTCTTCATGTTCATCAAAGTCCTGAAAGCATTTCAGTCAGTAATCACTGTGAACTTGGTGCCTTCCAAGTATTAATGAAGTTTCTCCATAGCTCATACTAAAGTAAGGCATTCCATTTGGCTTCCACCATACCTTTTCTCAGTATCCTTAACTTGTCTGGATGTGAAGAGTATAGGTTTTTCCACTGGTTTGTCATCCTCTATGACTTCCTGGTTTAATGCAGCTCCTGGACCGTCCATACTCGCTTTTATATAGAGATTGAAGGGTTTATAATAGTCTGGCTGAATCAGTACTGAAGCTGAAGCCATGGTCATCTTTAGTTCCTTGTAATTCTTAACTTTTTCATGAGTCATTTCAAACAAGGTGGTTTTGTTGCAGATTTCATACAAAAATTTGGTTGGAAGAGCAAACTTTGGTAAGTACTTCCTATAGTAGCTGCAGAAGCTAATAAAAGATAGGAGTAAGTTTTATTCTGAGGCATTGGCCTATTCATTACTGCTGCTATCTTGTTTTTGTCAGCAGCTAAGGTTAGTCCAGATACAATGTGCCCTAAGGCTTTCAGTTCTCCATAACCAAAGCTAAACTTTTTCATTGATACTTTAAATCCCACAGCAGAGATAGTTTTGAGGTCTAATCTTACTTTATTCAGGTGGGTATCTCAATCATCAGAGTAAATGATAACATCATCAATGTAAAACATTATCCATCCTTGTCTTATGAAAAATCCTAGAACTTTGTCCATCATCCTTTCAAAATGAGAAGGAGCATTTTCAATACCAAAAGGCATCCTGAGATACCCATAAATTCCCAAATGACAGATAATTCTCATGAATTTCTGGCTATCAGGGCTGATAGGTATTTGGTAAAAACCTTTCAGCATGTCTATGGTAGTTATGTACTTAGCTTTTGACAGTTTATGCAGAGCATGTTCAATCCTGGGAATTGGATAATAATAAGCTTGGGTGTAGTTTTTCAGCATTCCAAAATCTCCAACCATCCTTGAATTATCTTATGCCAAGCTATAATTACTGGAGTATTGATATCTACTTGTTCATTGTGTCCTACTTTCCTTAAGACTTGTAGGTCAACCAACTCTTGGATTTGAGTTTCAAGAGAAGCTCTAAATTTTGGACTAGAAGGGTAAGCTGTTCTGCTGAGGGTAAGTGGTTAAGGAGGTTGAATGGTTAGATTAAGAATCATATCATGTCCTTTGATGTTACCAATGGGGTGATCTTTGGTACAGAAAGCATTCTGATTTTCAAAACATACTTGTAGGTTGTCCCGTCTTTGTTCTTAATTGATCAGGGAATTCAAAGATTCTTGAGAGAAGTATTCCTGATTGAAACTTTTTAAGTGTTTTTAATAAGTTGAATCGGAAGTTTGAGAATTGAAATGGCATTTTTGAAACTTCTTGTTCCAGTCTCCCCCCATCGTAAAGTATCTACCCTTACTTTGGAATACATCTATAGCATACAAGCAAAGAAAATCATTACCAAGGATAAAGTAATCACATACTCCGTTTTGGAGCACTAAAAATTCAGTTTTCAGTTTGAGTGATCCTTTAGAGTGAGGGAGTATGATATCAGAGGACCATACTCCAACAGCATTGAGAGAAGCATTAAAACTTCTGAACTGATCCTGAGGTACTGGTAATAAGTTCAGTTTCCAGTTTGAGTCTTTTTTCTCCAAATAATTAGAACTAACACAAGAGCAAAAGGATCCACTGTCTATAATTAACTGAACAGGGGAACCTTGGATTAAACCAGTAGCATAGCATGCTTTTCCTGAAGTGTAACGTTTACTGGCAGAAGGTTTTAGAGTAAGGCCTTAGACTCAGAGATGTGGTGAATCTTCATGTTGGGATTCCATTTTTTAGGTAATTTAGAATCCTCATTAACTGAATTTATGTCCAAAGAAGACTAAATACTTCCTTCAATAACATTGATGGGGTTAGTGTTCATCAAATCACACTTAGAAAGTGATCCATCAGTATCATCAAGGTGAGGGTCAGGATTATCATACTCTTCTCTTTTAATAGGATTAATCCTTTTCCTAGGTAGAGGAAAGTCATGTCAGATTCCTGATGCCAGGAGCTTTGCCTTCCTTTAGCTACAGAAAGTGATATTGCTGTTGGAATAATAATTACAAGAAAATTACAGTAAAATTCTTAAATAATTGATCTAAAAGCAAGTGCAAAGTTTGGTTGGTTTGGTTGGATTAAGTTTGTTTAAATATATATTTTTCAAGAGGGGCCACAGTTCATGCAAACTGGGGATATTTATTGAATAAAAACCTCTCTTCAAGGGGCTCTTTTGAACCATGTAAATACCTTGGGACAATGAGGTCTTAAGTGATTGCTCACACAAGACTAACTCAAGGGGATGGGTGGACGGGCTGTCTTACAGCACTTATGCCTGGGTTGCAAGGAGGATACAACTTGCTAGTTTAAGTACTTACTCCAGAAATCTTGCAGAAATTCACGGTATGAAAGGGTCTCAGGATAATTATTGAGGTTATTTGCTGATATTCTTCACAGAATCAATGTTGGGGCCAGAATCATTGATAATACTATCAGACTATAGCCATAAATCACTTGCTTTTCTTGAATAAACACTTGATCACGGATTTCAAGGGGTCTGGATTGATACTTAAAAATTACTCTGTATTAAATCACTTAAAAAAAGGGTTGTTTATATACCTTTTTGGGTAATAAGGCCTTCTCAGGGCACGCGGAGAGGAGTGCTTGGATGCCAAGGCTATCAGGCTGGTCAGGGCTAGTTTGGCACAAAGTTATGGTTCTTTCAATCTGCTAGCCTTGTCTATGTCATATTTCTTTGTGAAATAATTGTCAGAAGGTGTTTAAATGTTAATTTGTTATTTTTATGATGCAAACACATTTCCTTATTTTTTATTAAATTCTTTTAAGTCACATGTATGGAAGTGGGTATTAGTAGATTCTACCGCATCTTCTGCACATGTTAAGAATTTTTAATAGTTTTTAGGTTAACTCCTTGTTGTGTTTCATGGTTCATAAAGATTTGAAAATGTCATTTATGTGACAACCTTCATTATTGTTTGCCACAATTTATTTGCTTTATATTTTGATTTTCATAGTTTTTATTGAATATTCTCAGGTTTCAGACATGCCTCTGGTTGGCAGTCAAGCTGTTAGATATACATGATGTATGCATGCAGTTTGTAGCCTTTTCCTGTGGTACCTGGCTGTCAGGCTTAGTACAATTTTGTTGAAGCGCGCAGGCTTGACAGCTGCGTGCGGGAATCTGTTTCCTGTGGCCGGTCAGTCATTTTGCATGCAGGCCTTTTGACATGCGCCTACATATTGAGTGTCAGGCCTGTGTACCCTTACTGTATGAATGTGGGGCTGCGCGCGGGAATTGTGGAACAACACAAATCCGCCTGTAACTCCTAAAATATACCCAAAACCTCCATTCTGACTGAATTTTAGGTGTGAAACCTATACATGGCATAATGTGTGAAATGATAAAATGACCAAAAGGTGCCATGGTGGTGTTGTGGTCTGTTGGTCATTTTGTTTAATAATTATTAAAAAATGTAAGGAGTTAGAATTCAAGGGTGGGTTCAGTGAGTGACCCTACTCAATTTTGGGTGGGAAATCCATTTGTGTAATAATATTCATGGATTTCTCATTCCTTCTAATTTTATTATTTTATTTCTGTTTTAAATCTGCTTTGACAGGTTTCTCTGTCCAAGTAGCAAGCTGACATTCCACCACTCCAAGATATGTCTATATCTGAAAACAAATTTGGGGCTTTATTTATTTTATTGGCTCTGTAATTTCTTAAGTGGATAGATCCATCTGGAATGTTCTTTTCAGGTAACCATTCATCTTTGTCAGCAGATTCTCCTTTGAATCTGACTAGAAAGAGTCTGACATCTTTCCCATTTATCCTTTCTTTCTTGTATTTAAGGATTTTGCTTATTTTGCCTTTGTCTTTCTTAGTTTCATCTGCAATAGGAATTGCTGGTGAAAGAGTGTCTTCTCCTTCTGATGGATGGTAGTGTTTGACAATGCTTACTGGGAAGACTGGGTGCTTTCTGGAAAGTTCATCACTCAGAATTAATTCCACCCCATTCTTTCCATGGAGTTTCTTAATGGTGAATGGTTGAACAGATGCAGGTATGAGTTCCTTGTTTCCAGCTAAGTTAGTGAAATTGGTGTTAGAAACTAAGACTTGATCACCAATCTTGAATTCAGGTTCTTTATGGGTTTTGTCCCATCTCTGTTGGTTGTACTCAACAGATTCTTGAACGCATTTTGCAGTGTGTTTGTTGGCTGTACCTATCATATTCTTGAATTCAAGTGACGTGGGGTGGATATTGGTTAGCTTCTGATTCAGGTGATCCTTGGGTAATTTAGGAATACACCCTCTCTCCAGTACATAGGGGGCTTCCTTGGTGGTAGAATGTTTGCTGCTGTTGTAAGCCTTTTCTAGAGCAGGCAAGAGGCTGACCCAGTCATGGCAGTACCTATCAGTATTCTTAAATTCTAGACCAGAGCAGCAGAATCTCTTGAGCATGTCTTACAGGGTCTAGATTATCCTTTCAGCTAATCCATCTGTCTGGGGGTGATAAGCTGTAGAAAAAGCGTAGGTGGTTCGCAGCATGTCATGAAGATTTCTCCAGAACTCAGAGGTAAATTTAGGATCTCTGTCACTGATAATGATCTTGGGAACTCTAACATCAGCAATGAGTCTGTTCCAAAATAATAGGGCAACTTCCATAGCAGTGTCTTCCTTGTGAATAGGTAGAAACTTTGCTTTCTTGGATACCTATCCACAATGACTAGGACTTAGTTTTAGGAATAGGCTCCTCCTGGTGGTAGTCCAGTTACAAATTCCATGTTGATGATCTCCCATCTTTTCTTGGGTTCAGCAATCTTTTGTAGTAGACCAAACCTTTTCCCAGTGGTCCTGTTGGACTTCTGACAAGTTTCACAACTAGTAAAAGGCTGGATAGTGGAGTCTCCCCAATTGATCCACCAAGCAGTTTTTTTAACCTTATATCAGGTTCTATAAGCAGATAAATTACCCAATGAGCATTTATCATGGCATTCAGCCAGGACATGTTTGATATGGTCATCCTTAGTTAAGACTATGACACTTGAATTTTGATGCCTGTAGTATACTAGACAGTCCCATATGGTGAACCTTCCAGCTTTTTATGGTTTCAAGAGGGGTTCAGGTAGGCTATTAATCAATTCAGATGGTGGAGAAGTACTTTTCATAATGGTGATTAGAGTTTTCATGCCAGAATTGTCAGATTCTTTGTTTGAGTTAAATAAGGATTCATCCAATTCACAAAAGTGGATTCCCATTATAGGAGCTTCAAGGTTCAACATTTTAATGTTAAGGTTAGGGAAGATATCATTATCCTCTGGGTCATAAGCAGGGTTACTTGGGTCATTGGGTAGAGCATTCCTACTTAGACTGTCAGCATTCTTTTGTTTTTTCCCAGCTTGATGTACTATTGTCATTTGTCCTCTGTTCTGTTGGATATCTATTTGCCATCTTAAAATGAGCCTGCTGGGAGTCTTCATTTTCATCAGGGTTCTAACAGCATTGCAATCTGTAATAACCACAAATTTAGTACCTTGCAGATAGCAATGGACCATTTCTAAGGCCCATAGTAGAGCTAGGCATTCCATTTGACTGGCACCATATCTTTTCTCTGTGTCCTACACTTGCCTAGAGATAAAGAGTATTGGTTTTTCTACTGTTCTATCATTTTCTATGAATTCCTGATGAAGTGAAGCGCCTAGCCCTTCCATGCTGGCATCAATTTATATTATAAAGGGTTTACTGTAATCAGGTTGTATTAGTACAGGGGAAGTAGTCATAGCCACCTTGAGTTCCTCATAGTTCTTAACTCTTTCATGAGTCATTTCAAACAGGGTATTGTTGTTGCAAATCTCATGAAAACACTTAGTGAGTAATGCAAACTTGGGTAGTTACTTCCTATAGTAGCTTCAGAAACTGACAAAGGATAGGAGTTCAGTTTTATTCTGAGTCATTGGCCTGTTTGTAACAGTTGCTATCTTCCTTTGGTCAGCTGTAAGAGTTAGACCAGATTCTATGTGACCTAGTGCTTTGAGTTCACCATATCCAAAGTTGACCTTTTTCATGGATACTTTAAATCCTGCAGCAGAGATGGTTTTTAGGACAAGTCTTACTTTATCCACATGGGAGGTCCAGTCATCAGTGTAGATGATAACATCATCAATTCTTACCATCATCCATCCTTGCCTTTTGATCTGGCCTAGTACAGTGTCCATCATCCTCTGAAAGTGGGAAGGAGCATTTTTGATTCCAAAGGGCATCCTCAAGTGCTCATAGATACCTAGGTGACATATGATCCTCATGAACTTCCTAATTTTGGGGCTGATTGGGATCTGGTGGAATCCTTTCAGCATTTCCATGGTAGTAATAAACTCAGCTTGTGAACAATAATGAAGGGCATGTTCAATCCTAGGAATGGGTTAATAGTCTGCTTGAGTGTAATCGTTCAAAATCCTGAAACCCCCTACCATTCTTGACTTATCATTGTGCCAAGCTATAAAAACAGGAGTAGTGATATCTACTTGCTCATTGTGTCCTACATTCCTCAGGACTTGTAAGTAAATTAGCTCCTGGATGTGAGTTTCCAAGGCTGGTCTTGATTTTGGACTGGAAGGCTAAGCAGGTCTTCTCAGATTAGGAGGGTAAGGGGCTTTGATAGTTAAAGAAAGGATCATATCATGTCCTTTGATGTTACCAATAGGTTGGTCCTTAGCGCTGAAAGCATTCTGATTCTCAAAGCAGACCTGAAGGATATCATGTTTTTGATCTTCACTGAGTTGGTCATTCAGGGCAGCTTGGGAGGAGTATTCCTGGTTAAAGGTTTCCATGTGTTTCTGATAAGTGGAGTCAGTGGTTTGAGCATTGACTTGGCATATTTGAAACTTCTTGCTCCAATCGCCTCCTATAGTAAAGTATCTTCCTTTACTTTGGAATAAGTCTATACCATACAGGCAAAGAGAATCATTTCCTAAAATGAATTATTCACAAATTCCATTCTGGAGCACTACAAATCATTTCCTAAAATGAACTATTCACAAATTCCATTCTGGAGTACTACAAACTCAACCTTGAGTCTCAGGGAACCTTTGGGATGGGGAAAAATGAGATCTGCAGACCATACTCCAATGCCATTAAGGGAGGATTTGCAACTGCTGAAATCAGCTTGTGGAACTGGTAGCAAGTATTCTTTCCAGTTGGGGACTTGGTTCTCTAAGTAACTTGACTCAACACAGGGGCAGAAGGCTCCACTATCTGGGAGTAACTTCATTCAAGAACCTTGGATTAGTCCAGTAGCATAACAAGTTTTGCCAGTGGTGTAGCTTTCACCAATAGAGGGTTTCAGAGTCAGAGTCTTGGCTTCAGAAACATGTTGCATTTTCAGGTTGGGAGTCCATTGTTGTGGTAGATTTGAATCCTTGTTGACTGAATTGATTTCCAGGGAGGATCCTATGTCTCCTTCAATGACATTGATGGGGTTAGTAATCATTAATTCATACTCAGATAATGATCCATCAGTGTCATCCAGTTAAGGGTTGAGTTCATTATCCTCATCTCCTCCTTCAATGAGATTGATCTTTCTTCTGGGCTGGGGACAGTCAGGTCTTACATGTCCAGTTTGGTTTCAGTTCCAGCATACCTTTTCTTTGGTCTCAGAAGTCTTGTTGATTTCTAATTGGGGATTGGTTGAGTCCTTAGTTTTTGGATTATACTCTTCTCTAACCTTGGGGGAAAGTTACCTGGGTCCATTGGTCCTTTTGCAAAGACCATTCATGTCATTAGTTTCCTCCAAGATATCAATAAGGGTGGAGAGATCAGCATCCATAGACATTTTACACCTTACACTGTGATTAATGTGTCCAGGACATAAGCTGAGGAGTCTTTCATTGACTTCCTCTTTATCAGCTTCAGGGTAGAATCAATCTTTTGTTCCAAACACCACTTGTGAGGTTTGTCCTTAGCAGGGTCAAAAAGTGAGGTCTCAAAGGTTTCCATCATTGTTCTTTTCCATATCCTGGTACCAAATTGTTCTTTGATAAGGACTTTCCAAGAATCCCAATTCTGAGGTCCTACTTCTCCTCTTTTGTTAATGAACCAATCCAAAACTACTCCTTCAAACAGCCTGGGCAGTCTTACCACTTCTATAGTTTCCCGTGTATCATAGGAGACAAGGGTGTAATCAATGGTTTTAATGAAACTGATATGGTTATATTCCCCTTCACCTGAGAATTTGGGCCATTCAGCTACAGGAGGTAAGAGTTTTAGAGCTTGTTTGACTGCAGGAGTTGGACTGGGTCAGTAAGATTCATTCCTTATTGTTCCAACATTAAGAGGAATGTTAGGAGCCTTACTTATCCTGGTAGGCTTTACCTCTTCCAAATGGATCCTAGGAGGAGCAGTTGAATTGAATTTGAGGTCTTTTAAGTCATTCTTGATCATACCTAATTCCAGATCCAACATGTTACTCAATAGGTCAATTTTATGAACTAGGTGAGCAGAAGTGTTATCAGATTTGTTTTTCACTTCTCCTTTGAGCTGCTCAATGGAAAAGAGGATCTCTTCTTGTCCAAAGGATTAAGTGGTATTGATGTGCTTGATCAAGGATATTTTTTCAGCACTGATAATATCCTTTAACTTATTATTTTCTAACTCATTGATGTGCAATTGTTCAAGTATACTGACTTTGTTTGACTCAATGTTGTCTTTTAATACCTTGGTTTCAGACTCATTAGTTTTCATATGTTCAGCTTGAACTTGGATCATTATGTTAGTATTCAGGAGGAATTTACAAATTTGTTTATGAATATTATCCAAGTTGCTGCTCAAGATTTTAAAGTTTTAAAAGAAATCATCAAATAATTTGTTAAACAACGGTGTAATATCATCAGATCCTAGTTGTGATAGACTTTCTTCCATTTTGGGGCTAGAGATATGATATTGTCCCAATCTTTTGGGTTTCTTATTCTTTGATGATGTGAAGACCTCAACCTTTTGGGGTCTTTTCCCTTTACCTTGGCTAATTGGTCACAGGGGTTTCATTTCTCCACGTATTTCTCCACTTCTGCCCTGGGGATTAATTTCTGCAGGGCTATTTGAGAGGACTTGCCCGTGATATGGCCTTTCTCATAGCTGCTGAGTCCTCCTGTATGTGGGCTAGCTTGTAAGCCTCCCAATGACTCACATGAGCCTTCACCAACTCTTTGATTTTGGACTCTTTGACTAGGTCCTGAGTGGGAGGCGTAGGAGGAGGGGTGACTTCATGGGTCAAATGTGGTGGAGAGGGACTCCTCTCCAACAATTTGTTGGTCAAGTTGGAGGGCGCGGGTGCTGGCGGTTCCCCCAGCACTTATATTGTGGTTTTGAGCCCCCTCATTGTGCTTGCTACAGGCACTTGTACAGGTGCGCGTTCCTCAGGGCAGAGGTCCATAGGAAGGGACTTGTCATGTTGGGCGGGTGTGGGGTCTGTTTTGCGACATAATGCAAAAAAAGTTGTGAGTTTTTGTCAACAAGACTTTGAAAAAGGTAAAAAAAATATTTTTATTTATTTTTAAATTAATTGAGGCTTACTTAAGCTTAAATTAAACAGTACTAAAGCTTGGCTGGGGTTAACAGAGTCCTAGGGGGGTAATCTAGGGGGATCTTTCTGGGTACAAATCAAGTCTTGGCTTAAATCCAAAGAACCATTGTGGGAACTGTTTTCCAACAGGTCCTGCTCAATAAAGTATGCTAGGGAAAAGTTTTTTTTCACTAGTTTAAGATGAAAATTAAAATAATAAGTTTTTGGTTGTATTATAATTTTTATTAGTTCTTTATCAAACTTTGATTTTTTTCAAATTTGTGTTATATATTTTTTTTTAAAAAAATAAAAAATATTTAAAGCTCAGTTTCTTTATTCTTATTAAAGAAAAAAGTTGCCTCTGATAGTGCTTCCAGGCTTTGTTTTGCCTGAGTAAAGAATTAAAATTAATAAGTCTTTAAGCTCCAATTCTTTTTCCTTAATAGCTTTTTGCTTGTAATGAAGTGATCTGGCTTGTTGTTGCTCAGGAGTTATGATAACAGGCACAAAATTATGGACTCTTTCTTCTTTTTGTTTTTTAAGAAGGTTCAAATAATAATTGATTAATTCTCCGTTGGTTTTAAGGTCCACTGGAGAAACAATAATCAAAAGTAAGGATAATAAGTATTTTTACTTATTTTTACGTGGAATATTTGGTCCAAAGAAATAAATTACTTAAAAATTAATCATTCAGGGATATTTACCAGCCAGACCCCCAGTTGTCAGCTTCCTGATGCCAGGAACCTTTCCTTCCTTTAGCTACAGAAAGTGATATTGGTGTTGGAATAATAATTCCAATAAAATTAGGGTAAAATGCTTAAATAATTGATTTAAAAGAAAGTGCAAAGTTTGGTTGGTTTGGTTGGATTTTGTTTGCTTAAATATATATTTTTAAAGAGCGGCCACATTTCATGCAAACTGTCAGATTGCTACTATGGACAGAGCAAGACTGTCAAATAGTAATACAAACTATGAAAAATATGAATACCTCAATTAACAAAGTAAGGAGTGAGAAATCCATAAAAATTATTACAGGAATGGATTCCTCACCCAAAATTAGGTAGGGTCACTCACTGACCCCACCCTTGAATTCCAAGTCCTTATATTTACAAAATAATTAAAAGTAAAGTACTGAAAATTACAACACCTGTATGGCACTTTTTGGCCATTCTAACATTTCACACGTATTGTCACATATAAGGTTTACACCTAAAATTCACTCAGAATTGAGGTGTTGTGTATATTTTAGGAGTTACACGCGGAAATGTGTTATGTCACAATTCCAGCTCGCAGCCCCCCATCATTACATAACCCTACGTACTAGTAGCAGCAGGATCCCGCATACTAGAGACCCGCGTGCAGCTGATTCTGCAACGCACGCAGCAGATCCTACCCCGCGCGCATCTGTACTAACTGATGCCGGCGCCTGGATCAGTTGTTACTAATCTGACAACCAGGTACTGCTCAGAAGAGCTACAACCTAGTTAGGGTTGCCTAGCATATGTAAAAAACGGACATATGCATTACTAATGATCTAAAAAGATCAAAACTTGAATAAAATTAATGAAAATTAAGTTTTAAAAATTTTTTAATAATAAATCAAAGATCAAAGAATACCACTTAAATCACTTATCTTGATCTTTAAAGACCACAAAACACTACAAGAAGTGTTCATAAAAACTATTGAAAATAATCTAAATGATCAGCAGATGACAAAAAATCAGTAAACATCCACATCTGCAAGCTTTAAAGCAATATCAATAGTACAAATGAAGGATGAGTACAGAATGATAAAATTTACTCCATAACAGATTAACAGATTGTGTGGCTCAAATAGTACAGAAATCCAGCAGATCTAAGGACAGCTGATTGACAGCACCAGGCGAACGGGCTAAAATTGCCCTGACTGGCGTTCCAGCCTCAGCCCACGAGCAGAACCCTCTCTATGTGCCCTGAGAAGACCAAAAACACCCCAAAAAGGTATTTATACAGACCTCTTTGGATCCAGAAAAAGAAAATCAGTTACCAGGAATTATTTATTATCAAACAGACACCATTTCATTTTTAATCAAGTGCTTATATGAAGATAAGCAATTGATTTATGACTTAGTCTGTAGTAGTATTATTTAACTTTATTAACCAATCAACAATTGAATTTTAGTGGAGCAATCTACCCCATCTTCTCTGAAACCCTTCCAATTATTCAAGGATTTTTGTGTTAAAGTGCTCAGAGTTAGTGTTACCCTTCCTGTCTAGGATTCTTGTGCTGTTAAGTTGGGCCACCATAGGAAGAAGTCCTTTCTAAGGCACCCATATTTATTCCAAGGTTCTTAAACTGCCTAAGGAGGCCCCTTTAAGAGAGGTTGCTATTCTGTAAAGATCCCAAGTAGTATAATACTGTGGCCCCTCTTTTATTTTATATTGAAAACCATTTACTACCAAACCAATTTAAACTTGCAACTGCTCTTATTAAATTATTTATTTGAGCTTCTAAGCGTTTATTATTGGAATAATAATTATTATTATGCTTCCAGCGTTTTTATCACTCTCTGTAGCTAAAGGAATGCAAGGTTTCTGGTATCAGAGAGTTGACACAAACTGGGGATCTTTATTTAATAAAAACCTCTCTTCAAGGCGCTCTTTTGAACCATGTAAAGAACTTGGGACAATGAGGTCTGAAGTGATTGCTCACAAAAGACTAACTCAAGGGGATGGGTGGACTGGCTGTCTTACAGCACTTATTCCAGGGTTACAAGGAGGATACAACTTACTAGTTTAAGTACTTACTCCAGGAAACTTGCAGAGATTCACAGTATTAAAGGGTCTGAGGATAATTATTGCAGTTATTTTCTGATATTCTTCATGGAATCAATGTTGGGGCCAGAATTATTAATAATACTATCAGACTATAACCATATATCACTTGTTTATCTTGAATAAACACTTGATCAAGGATTTCAAGGGGTCTGGACTGATAGTTAAAAATTACTCTGGATTAAATCACTTAAAAAAAGGGTTGTTTATATACCTTTTCGGGGTAATAAGACCTTCTCAGGGCACTCAGAAAGGGTTTTGCTTGGATGCTGAGGCTAGAAGGTTGTTCAGGACTAGTTTTGCAAGTATTCCTGGTGCTTTCAATCTGCTAGCCTTGTCTATCTCATATTTCTTTGTGAAATAATTGTCAGAAGGCGTTTAAATGTTAATTTGTTATTTTTATGATTCAGACACATTTCCTTATTTTGTATTAACTTCTTTTGAGTGGAATAGGTGGAAGTGGGTATTAGCAGATTCTATGGCATTTTCTGCACATGTTTGGAATTTTTAATAATTTTTAGGTTAACTCCTTGTTGTGTTTTGTGGTTCACAAATATTTGGCAATCTCATTTATGTGAAAACCTTCATTATTGTTTCCCACAATTTATTTCCTTTATATTTTAATTTTCATATTTTTTATTCAATATTCTTAGGTTTCAGACATCCCTCTGTCCGGTAGTCAAGTTGTTACATATACATGATGTATGCATTCAGGTTGTAGCTTGTTCCTGCAGTACCTAGCTGTCAGGCTTAGTACAATTTTGTTGACGCACGCAGGCTTGACAGCTGCATGCGGGAATCTGTTGCCTGCAGCCAGTCAGTCATTTTGCATGCGGGCCTTTTTACATGCGCCTACATATTGAGTATCAGGCATGTGTACCCTTACTATATGAATGCGGGGCTGCGCGCGGGAATTGTGACACAGCACAAATATGCCCGTAACTCCTAAAATATACACAACACCTCAATTCTGACTGAATTTTAGGTGTGAAACCTATACATGGCATAATGTGGGAAATGTTAAAATGGCCAAAAGGTTCCATGTTGGTGTTCTGGTCTGTTGGTCATTTTGTTTAATAATTATTAAGAAATGTAAGGAGTTAAAATTCAAGGATGGGGTCAGTGAGTGACCCTACTCAATTTTGGGTGGGGAATCCATTTCTGTACCAATATTCATGAATTTCTCACTCCTTCTAATTTTATTATTTTATTTATGTTTTAAATCTGATTTGACAGGTTGCTCTGCCCAAGTAGCAATCTGACAAGTCAGGTCTTACATGTCCTGTTTGGTTACAGTTACAACATATTGTTTCCTTTAACTCTGGAGTCTTCTTGACCTCCAAGGTAGTTGGATTAGTGGCAGGGGATTCCTTATTTTGGGAGGATACTCTTCCCTGCTCCTAGTATTTTATTCCCTGGGGAGTCTGTTGACTCTCTTATCTAGACCATTCATATCAATAGTCTCTTCCAATACACCTATCAAGGTAGAAAGGTCAGAATTCATAGTCATCCTGCACCTTAAACTGTGGTTGATTTGTCCAAGAAATCCAGAGGCATCCTGAACCTTAAACTGTGGTTGATTTGTCCGTGACATAAGTTGAGTTGACTTCTTCTTTATCAGCATCTGGGTCAAAACAGTCTAACCTCCTTTTCTGTTCTAAGAACCACTTATGAGTTTTGTCTTTGGATGGATCAAAGTGGGAGGTCTCAAAAGTTTTCATCATCTTTCTTTTCCAAATCCTAGTACCAAATTGTACTTTGATCAATTCTTTCCAAGAACTCCAGGATAAAGATCCAACTTCTTCCCTTTTATTGATAAACCAATCAAGAGCCACTCCTTCAAATAGTCTGGGTAGTCTTACCACAACTATTGTATCAGGGAGCTCATCAGAAGCAAGGGTATAATCAATAAATTCAATGAAACTGACATAGTTTTATTCTCCTTCTTGGGGGAATTTAGGCCATTCATTAATGGATGGAAGTAACTTCAAAGCCTTTTCTATTTAAGGAGTAGGACTGGGCCTTAAAGATTCATCACTAGTTGTCCTAGTTCTGGCAGGAACACTAGGAATACTGGTGAACCTAGCAGGTCTAGTTTCTTCCAGTTCAATGACTGGGGAGTTAGTAGAATTGACTTCAAGATCCCTGAGATCATTCTTAATCATACCTAACTCCAAATCAATTCTGTTGTTTAGTAAATCAATTTTTTAATCAGGTGAGCTGAAGGAGTAGGACTACTTTTCTTAACTTCTTCCTTTAGCTGGTTCACGGTTGCAAGAATATCTTCTTGAATAATTGATTGGTTATAATCCATATGTTTCATTAGGTCCAACTGACTAGATTTTATACTATCCTTGATTTGTTGTATTTCTAACTCATCAATTCTGATAGTCTGAGACTGGGTATCAATCACTCTGAAAATACTCAGACTTAATTTTTCCAATTGTTTATAAACTTTGTCAAAACATTGGCTGATAACCATAAAATTGTGCAACACATTTACAGAGAAGCTATTAAGAGCTTCTACATCTAATTGTGGTACACCTTTTTTCACTTCTGTGCTAGGGATATTATGCTCTCCCAATCCTTTGGGTGCCTTAACTTCTGATGGGCTGAGGACCTCTTCTTTTTTGGGTCCCTTCCCTTTTAGGTAGCTAACTGATCCCAAGGATTCCAGTTCCGCAGGTAGCCTTCTACTTCTTTCTTTGGGATCAACCTTTGAAGAGAAATCAGAGATTTCTTTGCCAGAGAAATAGCTTTTCTCATACCTGGTTGATCCACCTGGGTCTGAGCCAACTTGAATTGTTCCCATTAGCTCACATGCTCTTTCACTGACTCTTTCCTCCTTGGTTTAGTCCAGCTGGGGTTGCATAGGAGGACCAGTATCCTCCTGGGATAACTTGTTGGGCAATGGGTGGTTCTCCAACACTCTGTTGGTCAAGTAGGTGGCTGCCATTGTTGCCCTTGTTTTCCCTCTTGATGCTATGGTCACCGATTTGAGCCCCCTCATTGCGCTTGCAACTGCAGTCCTTGTGTGTATGGGTTCCTCCGGGCAGAGATCAATACAATGGTGCTCTGCCTGTTGCAGGGGTGTTGCGCCTGTTTTGGTACATAGCACCAAAATAAATGAATAAGTCTTTTGTCAAAATTTTTGAGAAAAGACTTAAAATAATATTTTTTGTGTATTTATATTTTTAATAATTTTTTATATTTATTTTAATTCACTTAAAGTTAAATTCAAGGGTACCAACACTTGGTTGGGATCATTACTGTCCTTAGGGGGTATTCCAATGGGGTCTGAGTGAGTTCCAATCAGATCCTGGGATAAATCCAAGGGTAAGTCCAAGGGTACACTGTCTGGGACCTCCTCTAGGAGGTCCTGGTCAATGAGATGACCAAAAACAAAATCAACTGAGATGGATAAAAACAAAAAATATAGATTTAATATTTTTTTTTATTTTTATGTGGTAAGATGATATTTTTAGAAAAATAATCACTTTTATTAATTTTGGATTTTTCTTTACCTTCAGGATTATTTAGTTTATAAATATGAAGCTTCCTTTGATAAATTTTCCACTCCTTATGTTGCCTTAATAAAGAATTAAAATTGATAATTCTTTCAAGCCCAAGTTCTTTGTCCTTTATAACCTGCTGTTTAAAATAAAGCAATTTCTCTTGTTGTTGCTTAGGAGTTATAATAACAGGGACAAAGTTATGGAGTTTTTCTTCTTTTTTCTTTTTAAGAATTTTCAAATAATAATTGATCAATTCTCTGTTGGTCTTAAAATCCACTAGAGAGACAAAGGATCAAAAATATATGTTATAATTATTTTAACTTGTTTTTTTTTTAAAAAAAAAAGATTGTTCCAAGGAATAAATAATCAAAAATTAATTATTTAAGGATATTTCCCGCCCAGACCCTCAGTTTTCAGCTCTCTGATACCAGGAACCTTGCAGTTCTTTAGCTACAGAGAGTGATAAAAATACTGGAATAATAATAATTATTATTATTCAAAAAAAAACGCTTAGAGGCTCAAATAAATAATATAATAAGAGCAATTGCAAGGTTTAATTGATTTGGTAATTGTCAGCTTGCTACTTGGACAGAGAAACCTGTCAAAGCAGTTTTTAAAACAGAAATAAAAACAATAAAACTAGAAGGAGTGAGAAATCCATGAATATTATTACAGAAATGGATTTCCCACCCAAAATTAAGTAGGTTCACTCACTGACCCCACCCTTGAATTCTAACTCCTTACATTTTCAAATAATTATTAAACAAAATGACCAACAGACCACAACACCACCATGGCACCTTTTGGCCATTTTAAGATTTCACACATTATGCCATGTAGAGATTTCACACCTAAAATTCAGTCAGAATTGAGGTGTTGTGTATATTTTAGGAGTTACAAGCGGATTTGTGTTATGTCACAATTCCCACACGCAGCCCTGCATTCATACAGTAAAGGTACACACGCCTGATACTCAATATGTAGGCGCATGTCCAAACGCCTACATGCAAAATGAGTGACTGGCCTCAGGCAACAGATTCCTGCACGCAGCTGTCAAGCCTGCGCGCGTCAAAAAAATTGTACTAAGCCTGAAAGCCAGGTACTGCAGGAACAGGCAACAACTTGCATGCATAAATCATGTATATGTAACAAATTGACTGCCGGACAGAGGGATGTCTGAAAACTAAGAATATTGAATAAAAATATATGAAAATAAAAATAAAGAGCAAATAAATTGTGGGAAACAATAATGAAGGTTGTCACGTAAATGAGATTGCCAAATATTTATGAACCACAAAACACAACAAGGAGTTAACCTAAAAATTATTGAAAAATTCCCAAAATGTGTAGAAGATGCCATAGAATCTACTAATACCCACTTCCACCCATTTCACTCAAAAGAAGTTAATACAAAATAAGGAAATGTGTCTGAATCATAAAAATAACAAATTAACATTTAAACACCTTCTGACAATTATTTCACAAAGAAATATGACATAGGCAAGGCTAGCAGATTGACAGCACAAGAACTACATGCCAAGATAGCCCTGACCAGCCTTCTAGCCTCATATTCCAAGCACAACCCTCTCTGCGTGCCCTGAGAAGGTATTATTACCCCAAAAACTTAAATAAACAACCCTTTCAAGTGATTTAAACCCCAGTAATTTTTAAGTATCAATCCAGACCCCTTTGCCATCCGTGATCAAGTGTTTATTCAAGATAAACAAGTGATATATGGCTAAAGTCTGATAGTATTATTGATAATTCTGGCCCCATCATTGATTCCGTGATGAATGTCAGCAAATAACCCCAATAATTGTCCTGAGACCCTTTCAACCTTAACTTTCTGCAAGCTTCTTGGATTAAGTACTTAAACTAGTAAGTTGTATCCTCCTTGCACCCCTGCATAAGTGCTGTTAGACAGCCAGTCCACCCATCCCCTTGAGTTAGTCTTTTGTGAGCAATCATTTAAGACCTCATTGTCCCAAGTTCTTTACACAGTTCAAAAGAGCCCCTTGAAGAGAGGTCGTTATCCAATAAAGATCCCCTTTTTGCATGAACTGTGGCCCCTCTTGAAAAATATATATTTAAAAAAATTTAATCCTCCCAACCCAACCAAACTTTTCACCTTCTTTTAAATTGATTTTTTGAGCATTTTACCGCAATGTTCTTGGAATTATTATTTTAACACCAATATCACTTGCTGTAGCTAAAGGACGGAAAAGTTCCTGGAATCATGAAGCTGACAACTGGGGTTCTAGCGGGGAAATATCCCTGAATAATCAATTTTTAATTAATTTATTTCTTTGGACCAGATATTCTAGGTAAAAAAAAAGTAAAAATACTTATTATCCTTCTTTCTGTGATTATTGTTTCTCCAGTGGACCTTGCAAGGTCAAGCTGACCATATTACAACTAATGAGTCTGAAACCAAGGTATTAAAAGACAATATTGAGTCAAACAAAGTCAGTATACTTGAACAATTGCACATCAATGAGTTAGAAAATTATAAGTTAAAGGATATTATCAGAGATGACAAAATATCCTTGATCAAGCACATCAATACCACTTACTCCTCTTGAAAAGAATAGATCCTCTTTTACATTGAGCAGCTCAAAGTAGAAGTGAAAAAAAAAAACTGATACCCCTTCTGCTCACCTAGTTGATAAAATTGACCTATTGAGTAACAAGTTGGATCTGGAATTAGGTATGATAAAGAATAACTTAAGAGACCTCAAAGTCAATTCAACTTCTCCTCCTAGGATCCATTTGGAAGAGGTAAAGCCTACTAGGATAAGTAACACTTCTAACATTCCTCTTAATTTTGGAACAATAAGGAATGAATTTTACCGACCCAGTCCAACTCCTGAAGTGGAAAAAGCTTTGAAACTCTTACCTCCTTTAGCTTAATGGCCTAAATTCTCAGGTGAAGGAGAATATAACTATATCAGTTTCATCAAATTCATTGATTACACCCTTTCCTCCTATGATTTGGTGGACACTATAGCAGTGGTAAAACTTCCCAGGCTGTTTGAAGGAGTAGCCTTGGATTGGTTCATCAACAAAAGAGGAGAAGTAGGAAATAAGACTTGGGATTCTTGGAAAGTCCTTATCAAAGAACAATTTGGTACCAGGATATGCAACATAAAAATGATGAAAACCTTTGAGACCTCACTTTTTGACCTTTCTGACAACAAACCTCACAAGTGGTGTTTGGAACAAAAGAAGAGGTTAGTTTCACAACTGCCCCTGGCCTGCAAGGGGCTGAAGGCACAGGCACTACTTCTCACAGAACTCAGGATAGAGATAAAGAGATTGATTGCATATGAAGAGGAGATGTGGAGTAAGGAAAATGATGAGGAGAAGAATCAAGGAGTAAGGCTCTGAAGGATTGTGATGAGGGAATCCTGTAAGAGTAATACCCAAGGGATAGGTGAGATGAGTAAGTTAGGCTGGTTGGCTTTCTTGTGCTGAGATGACACCTATTGGATGAGGGACTAACCAATCAGAAGTAGGATTCTAATTCCTTGGGGGGAATCAGTCCAGGAGGAGAGGAGAGGCCAGTATATGTGAGAACTGGGAGGAGGCCTTGAGGAGGGATGACTGTTGCTGGGCTGAGAGGCCCATGGCATTACATGTTGACCAATGGGGCTGGAGGTTGTAGCTTGACAGATTGAGTATGGGCTTGTCCAGGAAGGTCATGTACTGAACTGGGTTATGGGTTGTCCAGCCAGGAGTATGTACTATGGGTTGAATGTATGTACTCCTCATGCCCAATAGGGTTGAAGAGAGATAGGGATGAACAAAGCCATAGAGAGGTGGAGAGTATGCCTGGGAGATTACCTAGGGGACATGCAGTATGTAGATCCAGGGGTGGAAAGTAGATTGTACTGGAATGTGAATGGCTGAGGGTTGAGTATGGCTGAGTCAAGTTGTGGTTATGACAGTACCCCCCCAGAAGAGGAAGGGGTAGCTCCTGATAACCATTAGAGGAGGTGAGAACAGGTTGAGGTCTTCACCATGCCTATACTGCCTCTCCCATCACCATATCCATTGCCATCACCACCTGATACCTGTCCATCACTTTCCTCCTATAATAGATCATTCCCCCCCTCATTCAGTATGGAAATCACCAACCTCTATCACCCTGTTAACCAGTACTTTCCTCCTTGTTCCAGGTGGGCAGAAACTGAAAAGATTTGCATCACCAGCATCACTCCCAAGTCTGGGAAGTGTGAGTATTGTTGAAAATACAAAAGGCCTTATTCTGGAGCCCACAATGCCAGAAGGAAGGTACTAGGGCCTGTTTTTTGGGTGAGGGACGAGTCTTGCCCCAAGTTTGAAGTGAAGGAGGCGCCGGACAATTCAAGCGTGTTGTTAGGCGTGGAGAGCAGGGTAGGGGCTTTGGACGGTGAGTGGTTTTGGGGTTGAGGATGTCCAGGGAGGCTGATTTCCGCCCGTGGTGGTCCTATTGCAGTGGATGTATTGAAATAGAAGATGAAAAGGCTGGAGAAAAGTTGATTAGAGTTGAGGAGGAAGGGGAAGATGGCGTTGGACGGAATGTCAAAGAAGGAGGCAGCTGGTTCAAACGCGATGGACGTGCGTTTGGGGGACCCCATATTTGTCTTTGATCAGTTCGCTGGAGGGCTCTGAGGGCGTAGGAGGTCAGTGGAACCCTCATCAAAGCCAAGTTGGCCCGGTCAAAACCAATTGAACCGTTTTCAAAGCTGAAGAAGCAAGTCCAAGCGCTGTCAAACCGGTCAAAGTTCAAAAAGGTTGGATGGAATCCGTCAAAGTTTGACAATTGAAGGTCAAACCTGTCGAAGTTTGAGGTTCAAAGGTTGGTGCTGTCAAAGCTCAAAGATAAGGGTCAAAGCGGCCAAATTTTGAAGGTCCAGGGTCAAGCCTGTTGAAGTTTGACGCGATGTGGTCAAATTGGTTGAGCCACGTAGAAGGACCATTGAAGCAGTGGTTATCCAATTGAACCACGGTCAAAGTAGCGGAGAGGTGGTGGAAGAGGAGTTGAAGCGTCGAAGGGACGTCAAAGTTCAAATTTTGAAAGTGGTTTGAATTGCCAGGGAACGGCCCGCCGGAGCTTCCACCGCCTCTGTTGAAGTCAAAGTCAAACCTGTCAAAGTAAAATTCAAAGAGGGTGTCAAAGCGGAGAGAGACAAGGGTGAGGGTGAGGATGAAGATGCCCCTGGAGAGCCTGATGACGAGGAAGAAGAGGAAGAGGAAGAAGAAAGAGAGGAGGAAACAGAAGACATGGACAGGGAAAAAGGTGGAGCGGAGCAGGAAAAAGGAAAGGGTAAGGAAGCTAAAGAATTGGAGGATGATTCCCCTGGCCCTCAGTCTCTTGGAGAGTTTGTTGGGAGGTTACTGGCTGAGGATGGAGTGATAGGTGGATATAGTAAGGTCAGCCAGGGGGATATTGGTTTTTATGCTTGCTCTGGAGGAAAAGTAGTTGGACCCATGGATTCTATTGAAGATGATCCAGTGGGGGACTTGAAGGAGATTGAAAGGCGTCTTGGGTGTTTTTCAAAGGATTCCAGGAGCAATGCCATTTTTGGATGGAGTTTGAATGGTGGGGAAGAAGTGGAGAAGAAAAAGGACAAGAAGGAGGCAAAAAAGGAAGTTTTGGCAGAGCTAGAGGATTTTTTATCTTTTTCTGGTGTAACATATGAGTTGGGAACTACTGCTAAGGATAAGGAGGAATATGAAGGAAGGAAGATAAAATTGGCTAGTGTTTGCGTAGCTAAGATTACTGATTTGATTGATAAGATTGAAAAGGAGTGGTAGATAGAAATTTTGTTTTGTTTTATTTTACTTTTCTTTATGTAGATGGATGAAATGGAGATAGGTTTGATTTGGTTTATTGTTTTGGGAGAGTGAGAGTGAATTTTAAAATTATGGAGAAAACAAAAGGAAAAGGATGGAGTTGATTGGGGAAACAGAGTGGCAATTATGAGGTTTTGGGTTTGGAAGGATAGAGTGAGTGGAAGTCATGGAGAAGGGCTGAACAGTTGATGAGATTGGTTACTAGTTCCCATGAGGTTCTTTCAGAGTCTTCTAAAAAACATTTCCATTTGACTAAATAGAGGAGTTTGCCACGTCTAATCTTGGAGTCCAGGATTTGAGACACTTCCCACTCTTCCTGGCCATCAATTTCCACTGGTTCTGGGGGTGGATGATGGTTAGGATAATCTGGGTCTGAGGAGTAGGGTTTGAGAAGGGAAGCGTGGAAGACGGGGTGGATGGAAGACAATTGATCAGGGAGTTGGAGTTTGAAAGCATGAGATCCTATACATTCAATAATGAGAAAGGGACCCAACCAATGCTCAGAGAGCTTCTTGGAAGGTCTTTTAGTATTGATATTCTTTGCAGATAACCAAACTTTATTCCCAGAAGCCATACCTTTTGGAATGTCTTTTCTATTAAGTTCAGCATAGTGCTTATACTTATCCATAGACTCTTTTAATTCTTTCTTTAGTTGAATCTGGTTCTTTTGAATCTGGTCAAGGTAGTGACTGGCAGGTTGGTTGTCCAACACATGCAGGAAGTCAAAACTTGGGTGCCTTCCATAGAGGGTAAAGAAGGGTGATTGCTGGGTAGAAGTATGGACACTGTTGTTGTAAGAGAATTCTGCCAAGGGGAGCCAAGTATCCCAGTCATCCTGATGATAACTGATATAAATTCTGAGGTATTGTTCTAGTACTTGGTTAACTCTTTCAGTTTGACCATCTGTTTCAGGGTGGTAGGCTGTGGAGAGATTCCTTTGGATCTGTAATTTTTCACAAAGTGTTTTCCAGAAAGAAGCAATGAATAAGGAGCCTTGGTCACTTATGATGTCAGAAGGTAGGCCATGTTTGGAGAAGACATGACTGATGAAAAGGTTAGCAAGTTCTACTGCAGTCAGTGTACCAGTTGTTTTAATGAAGAGGGCCATCTTAGAGAAACAGTCCATCACAACAAGGATAGAATCAAATCCATTGGAGAGAGGAAGTTGAGAGATGAAGTCCATAGAGAGTGAGGTCCAAGGACCATCAGGGATTGGAAGAGGTTTGAGAAGTCCTAGTTTCTTTTCATGCCTTGCCTTGTTCCTGTTGCAAAGGCAGCAGGCTGAAACATAGTTCTTCACATTGTTTGACATTCTATTCCAGGAGAAAGATCTCTTGATGAGGTTGAGAGTCTTCTGTTGGCCAGGGTGAAGTGCAAGAGGAGAATCATGTCTTTGATAGAGTATTTTTCATTTAAGATGGTTAGCTTGGTCAGGTATGACCACTTTACCCTTAAACAGGAGTAAGCCACTAAAGGGATCTAAGGAGTAATCAGTTACTTCTTCATTCTTATTCAATCTTTTAATGATGCCCTGAAATAAATTGTCAGCTTGTTGACCAGAAGTCAATTCACTCAGTTGGTTGTCAAGTTTATTAGCAGAAAGGAAAAAGAGTTTGGAAGTTTCAACTTCATTTTGTTTCAGAAGCTGTTGAAAATTTCCAGGATTCTTTCCAGAATATGGCGTTCCCCCTGCTGGATACACGTTTTACCAACGTGACAGGATATCTGGGATGGTTGAAAGTTTGCCAGGCCTGTAAGTGATCATGGAATTGAATTGAGAGAGGAATTCTGCCCAACGGGCCTGTCTTCTAGTAAGGACCTTGGAAGACATAAAATACTTCAAAAAGGAATGATCAGTTAGCACTTCAAAAGGGTCAGTAACGCTCAAGAGGTAGGACCTCCATTGCTGGAGGGCAAAAAAAATAGCAAGGAGCTCTTTGTCATGGATTTTCTAGTTGAGTTCAGCACTGGACATTTTTCTGCTGTCAAAGGCAATAGGGTTTTAGTGTTATCAGTAGTAACCTGGTGCAGGACTGCACCCAGGGCATAGTCACTGGCATCAGTCTCAAAATAGGTTCTCAGGAGGTGATAAAAATGGCAAAGGACTGGAGCTTGGGTAAAGGCTTGCTTGATGTTTTCAAATTGTTGCAAGGCTTCAGGAGTGAGGTTGAAAGGGGAGCTGTTTCCAGCGACAGAGGTGAGGTGGGAGACCTGTTTGGATTAGTTCTTTATGAACCTGCAATAGAAGTTAGCAAACCCAAGGAAAGATTGCCAAGCCTTTCTGTTTGTAGGAGTTGGCCAGGTAAGGATGGTCTTGACTTTGTTGTTGTCCATAAAGATCCCTTCCTCTGAGACCACGTAGCCCAGATAGTCCACAGAAGGTGCATGGAAGGCGCATTTGGAGGCTTTTGCATATAACTTGTGTTTTCTGAGTCTGATCAGTACTTCACATACATGAGGGATGTGTTCCTGTAAGTTTTTTGAGAAAATGAGGATATCTTCAAGGCAAACCACCACATAAATTGTGAGGAGATCAGCATGGATTTCATTTATAAGATTTTGGAAAGAAGCTGGGGCATTTGTCAGCCAAAGGGCATGACAAGGTATTCATAGCTTCCAAACTGAGATCTGAATGCTTTTAGGTGTTCATCTCCTTCCTTGATGTGCAACTGATTTTAGGCGCCTCTGAGGTCAATTTTGGTGAAGATGGAAGAACCTGAGAAGACAGTCAGTAAGAAAGTCATTGGAGGAAGCGGGTAACGGTTCTTCCTGGTGACAGCGTTAAGCTTGCAGTAGTCAACACACAACCACAAACTCCCATCCTTCTTTTTAAAGAAAAGAACAGGTGCCCCAGTGCTTGAAGTGCTGGAATGGATGAAACCTTTCTCTACATTCTCTGCAATGTAGGCTTGTAGGGTTTCATTTTCACCTTGGGATAGTGAAAAGATGGGCCCAACTGGAGGGAGTGGGCCTTCCAGTTTGATGTGATGATTGTAAGCACGGTGAGGAGGGAGTGGATCTGCTTTAACCTTGGAGAAAACATCTAGAAAAGAATGGTAATCAGCAGGAACTTTCTCCAACACAGTTCCTATTTCTTCAGGGTCCTTCTCAATGTCAAACTTGTCCCAGTCAGCTGAAGCATTCTTATGGGGAGTAACAGAAATGTTAGAAGAGGTAAACAATTGCATGATATGCAAGGATGAATCCATATGTTCCTCCTCCAGAGGAATGGTCAAGGGCTGAGTGAATATCCAAGCAAGATGGGAAATTGTTGAACTCAATGGAAATTGAATGGGGTGTTGAGGATGCAAGGGTTCTGAAGTGAAGGGGAGTGCAATGGACTGCAGTGCCAGGGGCAGAGTGGGAGAGGAACCAGTTGAAGGTAGGTTGGCCATGTTGAGTTCAACGGATTGGGAGGAAAAATTGTCAGCAGGCTGGTGTCTTGGGGTGATCAGCCCCATTCTCCAGTTTACTTCAGGATTCCAGTGGTGAAGGAAGTAAATTCCAAGGATGAGGTCTACTGAGAATGGTGCGTTGACAAGGAGGAATTCCCATTCAAAGCTAGGAAAATAAGGAAGAGAGACCACGCAAGTTGCCTTGTGGGAGATTAGTTGAGAGGGTGACTCATTTGAACTTAAATTGAAAAGAGGAATAGGTTTGCCCAGAGGTATGGGCTGCAATGAAAACTTTAGAACCATGGTATTAGCCATTACAGATTGAGTAGCACCTGAATCAATCAAAACACTATAACTCAAGTCCTGGTGAAAAAGAATAAAACATAAGCCTTTGGAAAGTTAGTCAGAGTAGTCTTTTTGTATCTTTTGTACCCCAATGTCAGTAGGGTGATAATCCTGGAGTACAGCAGGAAAACCACCTAATTGTTTTTTGGCTTGGAGGTAGAGGAAGATTTGGTGTTGGAGGCAGGCTCCTTTTTTCAGTTGTCTGTCTTGTGCTTCCCTGCACAATACATACATAGTCCCTCCTTCTCCCTTCTTGCCTTTTCTTCAGCCTTGAGCTTGCCATCAGGACCTAAGTCCAAGGTGGGTTTGGTTTGAGAGGATTGTTTCTTTGCAGATTTGTCTTTCTTCTTGGCCACACCCTTTCCCTTGTCAGACTGGGAAGAATTGGCTTGGGATTGAGAGGAATTTTGCTGTTTAGAGTGGCTTGGATGGGAAGACTTCTCCTTGACTTGTTTGTGGTACCTGGTATTGTAATCCAACACTACATCCATAAGATCTTGAAGGGTGTCTACAGAACCATCATAGCCAGCTAATTGATCCAGAAGTTGGGCAGGGAGGCTTTGGCAAAAGTGGAAGTAGAAGGCTCTATCCCCCCATCCAGAGACTTTTGTCATAAGGGAACAAAATTCTGTGATGTGGGTTGATGCATATCCAGAGTCCTTCATCTTCAAATTCACAAGTTCCTTCTCTGCCTTGGCCTTTTCCAGAAAATCACCAAAGAGAGTATGAAGTTGTTCCGTGAAGTGTTTCCAGGAGTTGAGCAGGAATGAGGGCTCTTGATTGGGGAGATGAGCCAAGTAGGGTTGAATCCAACGGTTTGCGTTCCCAGTGAGGTAGGAGACAGCAAACAGTACTTTCCTTGGATCCACACAGAAGGTCCCTTTGTTTTTTGCAAAGGTGAGTTCACAAGCTTGTAGGAAGGTTCTGAGCTTGGTAGGTTTATTGCCTTCAAATTTTTCTGGCGGATTCATCAATGGGGCTTTGAAGGTTCCTGAGTGGGAAGTACTAGTTGTTGGGGGTTGAGAGAGTTTGGCCACTGCTGAAGTAATGGTTTGAAGCAAGGCTAGGAGAGTAGGGTCCACAGATGTAGGTTCAGGAGGTTGACTTGGAGGAGCTGGGTTTGCAGTTGAAGCGGAAGGTTGGGAAGCTTCTTCCTGAGGTCCAGAGGTTGGTGAGTTAAGGTTGCTAAGGATCCTTGAGTCAAAACCTGAGTCCTTGCTTTCTTCCTCCTCTTCCACATCATCAGGGAGAGGAATTAGAATGGGATTTTACAATGGGGAGTCCAATCCATAACCTGCTTGGGGATATTGACCAGTCACTCAATTAATAAACGGTCTGACAACAGAAGGAGCAGTGGACAGAGAAGCTCTTGGAGGAGCTGAAGGAAGGATACCAGTGTCCATGGTGTTGGAAGCTTGTGCAGGGAGGTTGGAAAAGGTCCTTCCTTGTCCACAGGCTTGAGGAGTAGATTGATTGTTGTCTTGGTAGCGCCACGTCCTTGGGCGGCGCTAGTAAGAGGTGGACTGGTGATGATGGAAGGTTGTGCACGTTGACAACGCATGGTTTCCAAGTATGCCGTAGGGAAGTGACCCAAGAAAGTACCCAGAGAAGATGAGGGAGAGAATATGGCCACAAGAAAAAGTCTTGAACTTGTACAACTTTCCGTCAAAGTCAAGGGTAAAAGTCAAAGTGTCAAAGTCAAAGGTCAAAGTCAAAGTGTCAAAGTCAAAGGTCAAAGTCAAAGTTGAAGTCAAAGGTCAAAGTCAAAGTCGAAGTTCAAAGTCAAAGGTGAAGTCAAAGGTCAAAGTCAAAGTCAAAGTCAAAGTTCAAAGTCCCTGTCAAAACGTTGTTTAAGGGCCAATTCCAGGAGAGGGGTTGAGCCAGACAAATTCCCCAGGATGTACCTTTGGAAACGTGGAGGCCACACACTGTTTAGCTCTATACCACGCACGCCCACAAATATTGTAGGTAGTGTTATCCAGGAGATGAAATGGTTTGCGGATGGATGGAATGGGTCTATTGGGATATAGAGGTGGGTAGTAATCAAGGGGAAGGAATTAGTATAATGTCACAACTGCCCCTGGAGTGCAAGGGGCTGAAGGCACAGGCACTATGGCTCACAGAACTTAGGATAGAGATAAAGAGATTGATTGCATATGAGGAGGAGATGTAGGGTAACAACAATGATGAGGAGAAGAGTCCAGCAGTAAGGCTCTGAAGGATTGTGATGAGGGAATCCTGTAAGAGTAAAACCAGAGGGATAGGTGAGATGAGTAAGGTAGGCTGGTTGGCTTTCTTGTGCTGATATGACACCTATTGGATGAGGTACTAACCAATAAGAAGTAGTATACTAATTCCTTTGGGGAAATTAGTCCATGAGGAGAGGAGAGGTCAGTATATGTGAGAACTGGGAGGATGCCTTGAGGAGGGATGACTGTTGCTGGACTGAGAGGCCCATGGCATTACATGTTGACCAATGGGGATGGAGGCTGTAGCTTGAAAGATTGAGTATGGGCTTGTCCAGTAGGTCATGTACTGAACTGGGTTATGGGTTGTCCAGCCAGGAGTATGTACTATTGGTTGAATGTATGTACTCCTCATTCCAGATAGGGTTGAAGAGAGATAGGGATGAACCAAGCCATAGAGAGGTGGAGAGTATGCCTGGGAGATTACCTAGGGGACATGCAGTATGTAGATCCAGGGGTGTAAAGTAGATTTTACTGGACTGTGAATGGCTGAGGGTTGAGTATGGCTGAGTCAAGTTGTGGTTATGACAGTTATATTGTTTCTACCCTGATAAAAGGAATTCAATGAAAGACTCCTCAGCCTATGTCCCCAAAACCTTAATCAGTGTAAGATGTAAAATGTCTGTGGATGCCAATTGCTCCACCCTTATTGGTATCTTGGAGGAAAGTATTGACATGAATGGTCTTGACAAAAGAAACAATAGACCCAGGGAACTTGCCTTCAAGGTTAGAGAAGATATAATCCAAAAACTAAGGACTCCACCAATCCTCAATTAGAAATCAAGAAGACTTCTGAGACCAAAGAGAAGGTATGCTGGAACTGTTGAGACCAAAGAAAAGGTACACTGGAACTGTAACCAAACTGGACATGTAAGACCTGACTGTCCCCAGCCCAGAGGAAATATCAATCTCATTGAAGGAGGAGATGAGGATAATGGACTTGACCCTCAACTGGATGACACTGATGGATCATTATCTGAGTCTGAATCAATGATTACTAACCCCATAAATGTCATTGAAGGAGAAATAGGATCCTCCCTGTAAATCAATTCAGTCAACAAGGATTCCAATCTACCACAACAAAGGACTCCCAACCTGAAAATGCAACATGTTTCCAAATCCAAGACTCTGACTCTGAAACCCTCTATTGGTAAAAGCTACACCACTGGCAAAACTTGTTATGCTACTGGACTAATCCAAGGTTCTCCCCGCCTTCTGCTCCTGGTTGAGTCAATTTACTTAGAGAACCAACTCCCCAACTGGAAAGAATACTTGCTACCAGTTCCACAAGCTAAATTCAGCAGTTGCAACTCCTCCCTTAATGCTATTAGAGTATGGTCTTCCGATCTCATTTTGCCCCATTCCAAAGGTTCTGTGAGACTCAAGGTTGAGTTTGTAGTACTCCAGAATGGAATGTGTGATTACTTCATTTTAGTAAATGACTCTCTTTTCCTGTATGGTATAGATGTATTCCAAAGTAAATGAATATACTTTACTATAGGAGGTGATTGGAACAAGAAGTTTCAAATATGCCATGTTAATGCTCAAGCCACTGATTCCACTTATCAGAAAGACCTGGAAAACTTTAACCAGGAATAATTCTCCAATGCTTCCCTGAATGACCAACTCAGTGAAGATCAGGAACGTGATATCCTTCAGGTATGCTTTGAGAATCAGAATGCTTTCTGCGCTAAGGACCACCCTATTGGTAACATCAAAGGACATGATATGATCATTACTTTAGCTATCAAACCCCCTTACCCTCCTAATCTGAGAAGACCTGCTTATCCTTCCAGTCCAAAATCAAGAGAAGCCTTGGAAACTCACATCCAGGAGCTAATTGACTTGCAAGTCCTGAGGAAAGTAGGACACAATGAACAGGTAGATCTCACTACTCCTGTGATCATAAACGGGCACAATGATAAGTCAAGAATGGTAGCAGATTTTAGGATGCTGAACAACTATACTCAAGCAGACTATTACCCCATTCCTAGGATTGACCATGCCCTTCATAATCTTTCACAATCTAAGTTTATTACTACCATGGAAATGCTGAAAGGATTCCACCAGATTCCCATCAGCGCAGACAGTATGAAGTTCATGTTAGACTGGACCTATCCATTCTGCTTCATCTGTATGCCTCACACAGTTCACTCTTCCGTCGCGACCACTCTGTCTCTTTTACATGTTTCACATAATTCACTCACCTGTCATGAACTGTATAGTATACCTGGGTCAGTCACAGTGAGTGGAAGGATCTCCTTTCCTCATCCTTCCACATCACACACTCTTACTGGCCCAGGTACGTCTTCTTCTCTTTCTAATTTTTATCTCATATGATGTTTCATTCCCATTGACTCATGCAATCCATTATCCTTCCACATCACACACTCTTACTGGCCCAGGCCCAGGCCCAGGCCCCAGTTGACCTCATCAGGTTATGAGCCCAGACCTCCACTGCGTATTGATTGCACTTCACTAGGATCCGTATGCTTAGCGACAAAGCAACTTTCAAATAGATGGCACTCCCACAATCCCCAACCTCAAAACAAACCCCTAGTATGGCCAACCTGGAAACAGATTTGTTCTCTGGCACCCATAAACTGCCAAGCGCCAAACTTCCAGTTCTTCAAGCCCCCGGACCCAACTCAAATTATCTAGATTGGGAATTTGTGGTAACCTCGTACTTTGAGGCAGCCGGTCTGCATTATATCTTGGAAAAACCTCTCCCAGACAATCCACCTACCGTCTGGCTGAATGATAACAAGATAGTCTGTGCACTCATCACTCAAGCCATCAACACTTCCAACCTTTGGTATGTACGCGAACATTGTCGAAACGCGTACGGCATGTGGTTTGCTCTAAACCAAGCCCATCAAGACCAAACGACGGGTGGGCGTGTATACTGGCTCCGTAAGCTCCTTCTACCCAAGATGGATGGAGACAATATCCTCACTCACATTGACACCATGGCCAAGTTCTATGAACAACTTAACTCTCTTATATCACCCAAAAACCCACTAACGGCAGACAATGTCCATGCGGCGGCTCTTCTCAGCTCCATCCCACAGGACTGGCTGCACTGCGTGTCATCTCTAATGAATCAAGATGGCGTCAAGTCTGAAACCATTGTCCTTGCCTTAAAGAACAAACACACTCGCTGACATTCACAGTCAGAAGTTGAAGCATCTGTATCGTCGGCTGTCTCCAAGTCCAAGCAGGCAAATTCCAGCAAAAAATCCAGTAAACACTGCTACTTTTGCAACGCAGATGGTCAAGATTTAAATAACTGCAACAAAACCCGAAGAATCCTCATGGAACACAAACATTCCCGCAAGCCTCCACACGATGGTCAACGTCCCAAGAAACACCACCCTAAGGAGTCAAAACAACCTGCTCGCGCCGGAAGAACAACCGCAGCAGTTGTATCCAGTAAGACTGAGTCGGGAAACTCCCAAGAGGATACTGATTACTCCGGATCCGAACTAGAAGTCCACGCCGCGCATGCTGTCACCTTTGAGTGTTCCTACTCAGCGGGTGTTGACACCAACCTGGACTCAGGGTGTTCCATCTTGATGACCCCTTTCTCCTCCTCTCTGAAACAAATCTCCCCCAATAACACACCAGTTTGATTGGCTGATCACTCTCTCATCAAAGCCACCCATCAAGGCTCCTGGAAGCTTGCTCTTCAGGTCAACAAAGAGATCAAGACTTAAATTGTCCCTTCGCTTCACAAACCTCTACTTTCAATAGCAGCTATATGTGATCTAGGCCTTACAGTAGTCTTCAGCTCGAAAAACTGCCGGATCTACCAAAGCGTGGATGGGGTAACGAATCAACAACCAATAGGGGAAGGGTATTGGAAAGGCAATCTTTTCTATCTTCCCTCAGAGCCTGTGAGCTCAGTTTCATCCCAGCTATCTCAGTCCGCATCAGCTAAACTATGTTTGTTTGAATACCACATACGGTTCAATCACTTAGGACTCAAAGCCCTCAAACGTCTTCTCCGCAACTTCCAAATTGACCCATCCCCAATGAACAAGCTGGAGGTACAACAATGTCCAATCTGTGTTCAATGCAAGATGAGCAGGACTCCCTTTAAGTCCCGTTTGTCCTCATCGTTCCACCCTTCCCGGTCAAATTGTCCATTCCAATGTGGGGTCTTTTGAGGTTCCGTCGAGGGAAGGTTATAAATATTATGTCACGTTTGTCAAAGACTTCTCTAAATTTGTCTCTGTCTACCCCATTAAACTCAAGAGTGAGGTCTTCACCTATTTCAAAGCTTTTAGTTCTTCCTTTGAATGTGAATTTGGCGTCAAAATCAAGGCCCTCCGCACAGATAATGGAGGTGAATATTTCTCTCAATCTTTCTCCACCTACCTACTAGAAAACGGTATTATCCACAAACCGAGTCCACCTCACAGTCCCCAACTAAATGGCGTTGCCAAACGCACCAATCGGACCATTGGCAACATTGTACAATGCGCCCTCCTCCAAGCCTCAGTTCCCAAATTGTTCTGGGCTGACGCTCTGCATCATGCCTTTCCCTTCTACAACTCCTTTCCCTGTCTCACCCCCGCTGGCTTCCAGTCCCCTTGGTCCATCCTTGGCTCCACTCCCGTTTCTCCCTCAGACATTCACCCATTTGGCTGCAACGTCTGGTACAAGGTACCCAAAGCCAACTGTAGGAAACTCAATAATAAAGCATGTGCGGCCATACTTCTCTCTCACTTATCAAACGGAAGTGGGGTACAAGTGTGGGACCTGGAGAAAAGGAAGGTAGTAAAAACCCGTGATGTAATCTTTAATGACCTGTCCTTTCCCTATAATTCCAAGCTTATCCCCTCTCCCTCTCCTATTAGTGTCAAAGCTCACTGGCCGAACAAATCCGTGAAACCAGTCTGCTCCAATATTGCACGCTCTCCCGGTCCTGCTTTGCCAGATGTTGAGTCGCAAGCTTCCAACCAGCCACTGGACATCCCTCTGAGGGGGGGTGTTGACCGGACTCTGTCTGCATCCATGCATGCCCCCGCCAACCGACTTCGCTCTTGATTGACTTCCAACGACTCTTCCGCTCCCTCTCTCCCTAGTCCTTCTTCTCCCCCATCTTCTCCGGTTGATCCCCCGTCTCCCATACGCAGCCCTGAATCACTTCTGCCTCCTCCCTCTCCATCAGCCGTATCACCAGCTCCTGCTCCCTCTCCACCTGTTTTCCGTGTCTCCCTTCCTCCTCCCCTTCCTCCCGTACCTGCCTCTCAAGCCCCACGACGCTTGGCTCGTTCTCGCCGACCCCCCGATTGCTATGGCCAGTGGTCCAAACGGGCAGAACCCGATTTGAATGTGGATACTCTGAAGACCTGGCAGCAACTTCTAAAATCGCCCGAAAAAATCAAATGGCTGAAAGCGGCTAACGAGGAGTTTGCGTCCCTTCTGGGTATGCAGACTTGGAAACTAATTCCCCGGCCTGAAAAGCAAAAGATCATCAAGTCGAAATGGGTCTTCAAAGTCAAAAAACGACCAGACTACACCATACAGAAGCTCAAGGCGCGTCTAGTGGCTATGGGCTACTCGCAGACTCACGGCGTCGACTATCAAGAGGTTGACCTCATCAGTTCATGAGGATCATATGTCACCTAGGTATCTATGAGTACTTGAGGATGCCCTTCGGAATCAAGAATGCTCCTTCCTACTTTCAGAGGATGATGGACAAAGTACTAGGCCAGTTCATAAGGCAAGGATGGATGATGGTATATATTGATGATTTTATCATCTACACTGATGATTGGACCTCCCATATGGATAAAGTAAGACTTGTCCTAAAATCCATCTTTGCTGTAGGATTAAAAGTATCCATGAAAAAGTGCAACTTTGGATATGGTGAAATCAAAGCATTAGGTCACATAGTATGTGGTCTAACTCTTACAGCTGACCAAAGCAAAATAGCAGCTGTTATGAACAGGCCAATGCCTCAGAACAAAACTGAACTCCTGCCCTTTGTCAGTTTCTGCAGCTACTATAGGAAGTACCTACCCAAGTTTGCATTACTCACTAAGTGTTTTCATGAGATTTGCAACAACAATACCCTGTTTGAAATGACTCATGAAAGAGTTAAGAACTATGAGGAACTCAAGGTGGCTATGACTACTTCCCCTGTACTAATACAACCTGATTACAGTAAACCCTTTATACTATATATTGATGCCAGCATGGAAGGGCTAGGCGCTTCACTTCATCAGGAAGTCATAGAAAATGATAGAACAGTAGAAAAACCAATAATATTTATCTCTACACAAGTGAAGGACACAGAGAAAAGATATGGTGCCAGTCAAATTGAATGCCTAGCTCTAGTATGGGCCTTAGAAAAGCTCCATTACTATCTGTAAGGTACTAAATTTGTGGGCATTACGGATTGCAATGCTATTAGAACCCTGCTGAACATGAAGACTCCCAGCAGGCACATTTTAAGATGGCAAATAGCTATCCAAAAGTACAGAGGACAAATGACAATAGTACATCAAGTGGGGAACAAACACCAAAATTCTGACAGTCTGAGTAGGAATGCTCTACCTAATGATTTGAGTAACCCTGCCTATGATCCAGAAGATCATGACATCTTCCCATCTTGAACATTAACAGGTTAGTCATAGAAGCTCCTATTCTAGGTATTCACATCTGTGAATTGGATGAATCCTTATTCAACTCAATCAGGGAAGCCTACAGCTCTGACATAAAAAGCCTAGTCGCTATCATGGAAAGCACCTCCCCTCCTCCTGAGATTATCAATAGTCTATCTTAATCTCTCCTGAAACCTTAAAAATCTGGAAGATTCACCTAGTGGGATGGCCTAGTCTACTACAGACATCAACATTCTATTTTCATAGTCCTAACTAAGGAAGAACACATCAAGCATGTCCTATCTTAATTCCATGATAACTGTTCATCTGGAAACTTTTCTACTGACAGAAATTTGGATAAAGTCAAACAGACTGCTTGGTGAATTGATTGGAGGAACTCCACATTCCAGTATGCTTCTAGTTGTGAAACTTGCCAGAAATCCAACAGGACCACAGGAAAGAACTTTGGCCTACTCCAAAAGATTACTGAACGCAAGAAGAGATGAGAAATCATCAATATGGACTTTGTAACAGGACTACCACCTGGAGGAGCTTATTCTTAGAATTCAGTCCTGGTCATAGTAGATAGGTTTTCCAAGAAATCTAAATTTCTATCTAACCATAAGGATGATACTGCTATGGAAGTAGAACTACTGTTTTTGAACAGACTTATTTCTGATGTAGGAGTACCCAAGATAATCATCAGTGACAGAGACCCCAAGTTCACCTCTGAGTTCTGGAGAAACCTCCATGATATGTTAGGAACCACTCTACCACTCTCTACATCTTATCACCCCCAGACAGATGGATTAGCTGAAAGGATGATCCAGACCCTGAAAGAAACGCTCAGGAGATTCTGCTGCTTTGGTCTAGAATATAAGAATACTGATGGGTACTGCCATGATTGGGTCAGCCTCTTGCCTGCTCTAGAAATGGCTTACAACAGCAGCAAACACTCTACCACCAAGGAAGCCCCCTAAGTACTGGAGAGAGGGTGGATTCCTAAATTACCCAAGGATAGCCTGAATCAGCAGCTAACCAATATCCACCCCACGTCACTTGACTTCAAGAATATGGTAGATACAGCCAACAAACACACTGCAAAATGTGTTCAAGAAGCTGTTGAGTACAACCAACAGAGATGGGACAAAACCCATAAAGAACCTGACTTCAAGATTGGTGATCAAGTCTTAGTTTCTACCACGAATTTTACTAACTTAGCTGGAAACAAGAAACTCATACCTGCATTTTTTGGAACATTCCCCATTAAGAAACTCCATGGAAAGAATGCTGTGGAAGTAATTCTCAGTGATGAACTTTCCAGGAAGCACCCAGTCTTCCCAGTAAGCCTTGTCAAACACTACCATCCTCAAGAAGGACAACACACTCTGTTACCAGCAATTCCTATTGCAGATGAAACTGAGAAAGAAAAAGGAAAAATAAGCAAAATCCTTAAAGACAAGAATGAAAGGATAAATGGGAAGGATGTCAAAATCAATCTAGTCAGATACAAAGGAATATCTGCTGACAAAGATGGATGGTTACCTGGAAACATCATCCCAGATGGACCTATCCACTTAAGAAATTAAAGAACTAATAAAAGACATTGAGCCCCAAAATTTTTTTCAGATATAGAAATATTTTGGAGTGGGGGAATGTCAGCTTGCTACTTGGACAGAGAAAGCTGTCAAAGCAGATTTTAAAACGGAAATAAAACAATAAATTTAGAAGGAGGGAGAAATCCATGAATATTATTTCAGAAATTGATTCCCCACCCAAAATTAAGTAGGTTCACTCACTGACCCCACCCTTGAATTCTAACTCCTTACATTTTCAAAGAATTATTAAACAAAATGACCAACAGACCACAACACCACCATGGCACCTTTTGGCCATTTTAAGATTTAACACACTATGCCATGTATAGGTTTCACACCTAAAATTCAGTCAGAATTGAGGTGTTGTGTATATTTTAGGAGTTACAAGGGGATTTGCGTTGTGTCACAATTCCCACGCGAAGCCCCCCATTCATACATTAAGGGTACAAATGCCTGATACTCAATATGTAGGCGCATGTCAAAAGGCCCGCATGCAAAATGACTGACTGGCCTCAGGCAACAGATTCCCGCATGCAGCTGTCAAGCCTGCGCGCTTCAACAAAATTGTACTAAGCCTGACAGCCAGGTACCGCAGGAACAGGCTAGAACCTGCATTCATACATCATGTATATGTAAAAACTTGACTGCCGGACAGAGTGATGTCTGAAACCTAAGAATATTGAATAAAAAATATATGAAAATCAGATATAAAGCAAATAAATTGTGGGAATCAATAATGAAGGTTGTCACATAAATGAGATTGCCAAATCTTTATGAACCAAAAAACACAACAAGGAGTTAAACTAAAAATTATTGAAAATTCCCAATATGTGCAGAAGCTGCCATAGAATCTACTAATACCCACTTCCACCCATTTCACCCAAAAGAAATTAATACAAAATAAGGAAATTTGTCTGAATCATAAAAATAACAAATTAACATTTAAACACCTTCTGACAATTATTTCACAAAGAAATATGACATAGACAAGGCTAGCAGATTTAGAGCACCAGAACTACGTGTCAAAAAATCCCTGGCCAGCCTTCTAGCCTCAGCACCCAAGCACAACCCTCTCTACGTGCCCTGAGAAGATCTTATTACCCCAAAAGCGTATATAAACAACCCTTTTAAGTGATTAAAACCCCAGTAATTTTTAAGTATCAATCCAGACCCCTTTGCCATCCATGATCAAGTGTTTATTCAAGATGAACAATTGATATATGGCTATAGTCTGATAGTATTATTGATAATTCTGGCCCCAACATTGATTCCGTGAAGAATATCAGCAAATAACCCCAAGAATTGTCCTGAGACCCTTTCAGACCGTGAATCTCTGCAAGCCTCTTGGAGTAATTACTTAAACTAGTAAGTTGTCTCCTACTTGAACTCAGGCATAAGTGCTGTAAGACAGCCAGTCCACCCATCCCCTTGAGTTAGTCTTTTGTGAGCAATCATTTAAGACCTCATTGTCCCAAGGTCTTTACATGGTTAAAAAGAGCCCCTTGAAGAGAGGTTGTTATCCAATAAAGATCCCCTTTTTGCATGAACTGTTGCCCCTCTTGAAAAATATATATTTAAAAAAATTTAATCCGACCAATCTAACCAAACTTTGCACTTGTATTAAATCAATTATTTGAGCATTTTAACTTAATTTTCTTGGAATTATTATTCCAACACCAATATCACTTGCTGTAGCTAAAGGACAGCAAAGTTCCTGGCATCAGGATGCTGACAGTAATAAAAGGTTTTCAATATGTATATAACACAGGGGCGACAGTATTATACTTCTGGGGATCTTTACAGACAAAGCAACCTCTCTTCAAGGGGCCTCCTTAGGCAGTTTAAGAACCTTGGAATGAAGATGGGTGCCTTAGAAAGGGATTATTCCACTAATGGACGGGCACAAAATCACACTGGCCTAGACAGGAAGGGAAAAACTCACTCTGAGAACTTTATCACGAAAATCCTGCAATAATAGGAAGGGTTTAAGAGTAGATGGGGTGGATTGCCTGACTAAACTGCAAGGGTTAATTGGTTTTAAGAAATGAGTAATAATACTACAGACTTCATCATAAATCACTTTCTTAGATTCTTCATAAGCACTTTACTAACATTGACACGTTTTTTGATTCATAATAATAATTCCTGGTAAACTGATGATGAAATAATGGATCCAAAGAGATCTGTATAAATACCTTTTTGAGGTGATTTTGAGCTTCTCAGGGCGCGTAGAGAGAGTTCTTCTCATTGGCTGAGTCTGGAAAGCCAGTCAGAGCAAGATTAGCACGTACACTTGGTGCTGTTAATCAGCTGACCTTAGATCTGCTGGATTTCTGTACTATTTTAGCCACAGGATCTGTTAATCTATTATGGCGTAAATTTGATCATTCTGCACTCATCCTTCATTTGTAATATTAGTATTGCTTTAAAGTGAACAGATGTGGACTTTTACTGATTTTTCCATTAGCTGCTGATCATGTAGATAATTTTCAATAATTTTTATGAACACTCCTTGTAGTGTTTTGTGGTCTTTTAAAGATCAGAGTCAATGATTTATTGGGTAATCCTTGATCTTTAATTTATTATTAAAAAATGTACTAAACTTAATTTTTATTGATTTTAATTAAGTTTTGATCTTTTGAGATTATTAATAATGCTTATGTCAACTTGTTAGATATACCAGGCAACCCTAATTAGGTTGTAGCCCTTTTGAGTGGTACATGGTTGTCAAATGAGTCACAACGGATCCAGATGCGGGGATCAGTCAGTTCAGATGCGCGTGGGGTGTGATCTGCTTCGTGCGTGGCAGAATTAGCTGCGCGTGGGTCTCTAGTATGCAGGAAACTGCTACTATAAGTACGTAGGGGTATTTAATGATCCGGGGCTGCGCGCGAGAATTGTGACATAACACATTTCTGCGTGTAACTCCTAAAATATACACAACACCTCAATTCTGAGTGAATTTTAGGTGTAAACCCTATACATGACAATATGCGTGAAATGTTGAAATGGCAAAAAGGTGCCATAGGTGTTGTAATTTTTAGTACTTTTATTATTAATTATTTTAAAATGTAAGGACTTGGATTTCAAGGGTGGGGTCAGTGAGTGATCCTACCTAATTTTGGGTGAGGAATCCATTTATTAAGATTTCTCAATCCTTCTTTTGTTAATTTAGATATTCTTATTCTTATAGTTTTTGTGTTGCTATGACAGGTTGCTCTGTACATAGTAGCAAGCTGACACTTCTAGCCGGCGCTGGCATCATTTTCAACACCAATGGCAATGGCCATTCATGGTAATCCTCACCTTCAACTCCAATTTCTTGATCCCATCCAATCTCATCCTACAACCACTCCTTCCTACCTTCCCTCCTCCTCAACCTCCAGTTCCCTAGATTGTCATGATCATGATCAGCATCCAATAATGATCAGAATCAAATCCTGATCAGCATCCCTTCTTAAACCATAAAGGAGGGAATGAGAACTTCTCCACCGCCAACTCCCAGGGATGGGTCATCTATTGTACTCATCCACTCCGCGTGACCCATAGACTTGTCCTCTTTACTCCCCCAATGAGACCTCATGATTCACATCCCTCACCCCCTTCACCTGGTTTGGTCACCTGCGTGAGGTCATTCATGGGAATGACCTCCATCTCCTGACCCAATTGTTTTTTCCCACTACCCGTCTCGCATTTTCATTGTCCAAGCGTCCACCCTCCAATCATTCCGCGCAATCATCTCATCCCGCTGCCATCAAATCTGGTCATCTGCGCAAGGTTGGTCATGGGAACAACCTCCATCCTCTGACTCAATTGGTTGTTCCCACAACCAATCTCACACCCCTATCTCCCACCTGGGCGGGTCATCAAACCAATGGAAAAACAATCTTGCCCAAGAGTCCTCCTCTGATCATCACCCCCCCCCCCCCGCTACCACGTCCATTTCCACTGACTCCAACAGCCATCCAAAGAATCTCACCCAAAAAAGACCTCCAGCCACTCTTGTGCAATCATCCGCTGTGGTAGACCAAACCTGTCCTATAGCCATCAGACTCACTTTTCTAGTGTAAAAACAGATCCAACCCTCAAAGGAACCTCTGAAATGGATTCTACATCACAAATAACCTATAGTCACTCAGCCAAAGTACCCCTCTATCTCTCATGGATTAGAAGATACAGCCCAAGAACCCTTCAACTGTGGCAAACTCATACCCAACCAGGTGTCACAGCTCTTTGGAAGGCATAAAGACATACCTTTCAAACCCTCAAGTACATACTAGTAACAGCCTAACCTCAACACCAGAACCATACACCAACCCTGTCACCTTAGCCAGAATACAGCAATACAGATACAGGAGGCAGTGCAACTACTTCAGCTCCTGTCACCTCACCCAAGATGTATTCAAACACACATACACAAGGCTATGCAGAAGTATACAGGACAGTATAGGCAGGAGGAAGTGGAACCATTCTCAATCAGATCCAAACAAACAAGCAAATACACATACACAAGACTATGCAGGAGTATACAGGACAGTATAGGCAGGAAGAAGTGAAAACAGTCTCAACCAGATCCAAACAAACAAGCAAATACACATACACAAGACTATGCAGAAATAAAGAGGACAGTATAGGAAGGAGGAAGTGGAACCAGTCTCAACCAGATCCAAACAAGCAAGCAAATACACATACACAAGACTATGCAGGAATATACAGGACAGTATAGGCAGGAGGAAGTTAATCCAGTCTCAACCAGAACCATGCAGTACCAAACAAACTCAGCACCTCACAGCAATCTATGTAGGCAGAAGCATGTGATACCAAACAAACCACCAGTACAAGTGCCACAGGGCTACCCAGCAATATATGCAGGCAGCCAAGAACATGCAGCAACAAACAGACCACCAGTAATGCACAGAAATACATGAAGGTAGAAGCAAGTAGCACCAAAAAAACCACCAGTGGATGCACAGCAACACATGTAGGAAGTATCAAGGAGCACCAGACCAACCATCAGTACTGCACAGGAATACATTGTATATTCACTTCACAGCAATTTATGCAGGGCTGTGCATGCATGAAACCCCTGTACCAGCTTTTTCCAACCAGAAGAATTGCCTCATTTTCATGCTGTATCTTTTGTCCAACCAGCAGAATTCCCTCAGTTTCATGCAATGTCTTTTTCCAACAAGCTAAAATTTCTCATGTACCTGTATCCCACTGTAACAGGGGAAACCCCAGGGCACCCTCAGGGGCAGCCCTGAGCATCCCCTGAGGACCAGATTGTCTATTTAAGGAGGGCCTCTCTGCATATCCAAGTTGTATCCTCATGCCATCTGAGCTATCCCATCTCATGCCATCTGGCCTAGTTATCACCCATCTTTCTGTGGTACCTACCCAGATAAAATATTAGTAGTGAATCAGTTATAAAAGGAAAACAAGAAATCAGAAACCAAGTTATTACCCATCTTTAACCAATTTAACCACCGAACCAGGTGCTTGAATAAGGGTTCCTTCTGTGACCTGAATATTCAGCACCATATTAAAGAAACCCCACCCATTAGTTAATAAATAACCCTTACAAAGAAACAGAGCACAAACAAAAGCAACCACCAACCTTTTCCTCTACCCAGCCCCCTGTGGGTAAACCCATCCTTGGGTCCTCTCCTGAACCACCCCTTTGATAAAACCTTGAACCCTTTAATATTGGGATATTGGTTAAGATCAAATATATCTGATCAGTAAATAACCCATAATCCAATACATCTGGTCCGTTCTTCAACAAACCCTACCAATAAAAATTAATAACTAATCTAGGTCTGATCTGAGACCTATTTTGAGTCTCAAAGAAACCAGCCATCAATTTAAATAAATTATTGTGCAGACTTACTATAGTACTAGAAGGGCAGGCAATTCAAAACCACTCTTTGTACATACTAATACTCCAAAGGAGTAGAAGTAATACTACATTCCCCTTCAAGGACTGCCAGCAAGCTATTTGCTACTTTTATTTACAAAAATCCCACAGGAGTCTCTACACCGCGGTCAGGAATTGCCAGGGCCTGTCAGCCTTTCCGCGCGATCCCCCATTTCAGCTTGCTACTAATGCAAATCAAGCTTCAAAATTAACAAAAATAACATAAAAATAATAATAATACAATTAACCTAAGAAGGAGTACAAGAAACATAAATATTTTTAAAGAAATGGATTCTTCCCCCAAAAGTAGGTAGGGTCACTCACTGACCCCACCCTTGAAATCCAACTCCTTATATTTTTAAATAATTAAGGAAAGAAAGACCAAAATACTACGGCTCCACTATTGATCTTTTGGTCAATTAAATATTTGACACTTATTTTCACGTATAGGTTTCACAACTAAAAATCAGTCAGAATTGAGGTCTTTTGTATATTTTAGGAGTTACTGGCAGAAATGTGTTTTGAAACAATTCCCGCACGCAGCCTCGGCAGCCAATGCACCTGCGCATGGCTGAGATACAGTCCTGTCACTTTGTCCAGGTTGTGTACGCAGCCCCGGGCCTCTGACAAGTACGCAGCTGCGGGACTACGGGTTGACAGAGTGAAAGGCGGCCTGAGAGGCTTAGGTACCGCATAAACATGCTACAACCCACACAAGAACATTCTACATATGTAATAAATGTTCCCATGGATAGTAGATAGTCTAAAAGTACATAATATTATATAAAAATACTTAAATAACCCTTATACGTATTTTTTATTAAATAGAATTCAAAGTACCAAGAATGTCGAAAATAAGACAATGACAACATCTAAAAATACATTAAAATACTTTAATATACTTTTATGAGGATTCCTAGACATCAATATCTTTGTGAAATACTAAGAAAACTAATGATGTAACAATATTCCATATATTTCCATGAATTATATTTTTAAGTGATTATTTTAGTAATTCAACTGGAACTCAAAAATAAGGAGTAAAATCAATATCATGACTTTACTCCAGTTATTTAATACATCAGGAGAACTCACCTGACATCAGGATGTCCGTAGAAATGTCTTTATATATAATCATTAAATTACTGGGAACATTTACTAAGGATAATTAATTAAATAATTCATAAATGGGACAGATTAGTGTTATTCACACGTCCTAATATCTATTATAAAGTAGAATAACTCCCATACCCTCAGGAATTAGATGCTACCCGTGTCATAGCACCAAGAAAACTTGACAGGCTACCCCTGGTACCCTTCTAGCCTTATTGTCTGTCCCTCTGAGCCCCTGTACTCCTCAGAAGGACAATATTGGGACTCCAAAAGCTATAAATAAAGAGCTCTTTTGAGGATATTGATGGGCAGAGACCCAGTTATATTTATATCCAGACACCGTTCCAAGATAATCAAGTACTTATAAGAGATAATTAAGTGATTTATGGCTAAGTCTGATCAACAATATCCATCCTCAACCTCTTTTTATCAATCAAAACTGCTAAACAAACTTATAACCCCAGTATACAGGTTTAACCCATCATTGCATGTCTCAAACAGATACACAAAGGATTTAATAATATACCAGTGAGTTTTATTACCCTTTCTCTGATGTGGCAGCCTAGTTACAAGGCCCTGCCACTCCACCATGTATTTTATATACATATTATCTTTGGTTAAAATATCCTTTAAACTAAAGAGCCCAAAGTAACCAGGACTAGGTGTTTTCATACAATTTATTCATATTGATTTATAACAATAAACCATAACCAAACCATTTAACCTTGCAATAAGCTTAATCAAAATATTTTATGGATTTTTGCTGCATTTATTAAATAATATATTTATTATGTATTCTATCACCTCTGGTAGCTAAAGGATAGCAAGGGTCTTGGCATCCAGGAGGCTGACAATTGGCGTTCTGGCCGGGAAATATTCCATTTTATCATATTTAATACCTTGGAACAGACATTGCACAAAAAATAAATCAAAGATAAATTTATCTGACTTTATAACCATGATTTATCATTAAATTCTTTTGCAGTGGATTTAAGAACCAATACACAGTTAATAATCTATTATTTAAATCTTTTAAAGATAAGAAAAGAAGAATATATTAAAAATTATAAACCTACTGCTTGGAAAGCTTTAACTCAAGCTGAGAAACTTATTATCTCTTCTGCACTCAAACACTTAGATAAACTCCTTGAACAAGAAGATGTTGAAAGGCGCATCAACTTTCAGGCCCTATTAAGGAAACATAAAGCTTGGAAATAATACCGTATGAATTACTTATTGAAATATAAAAGTAAGTATACAACTTGTATTACCATATTATGTTTTAAAAATAATATTAATAAATTTTATTAACTAATACAATAAACTTTTTATCAGTGAACCCACCTGTACCAGAAACCGCCACCACTGAAGTTGATTTATTGGATCAAGAAATCCCAGATATCTCTGGACGCCCTGAAAATATTGATTGGGCAGGTGAAGACCTCATTAGAACACATCAAGAACCCATAGGATTACCTACTAAGGATCAATTTAATCCCAATAAAGTCTTGGTACCTTTGAACATCAACTTAAGTGAGTTTTGATTAAAAATTATTTTTACAGATTTTTTCTGCAAAATACTTACAAACATATTTTTCAAAAATGAATAGATGTAACACAAGACCTTCAGGGAGAATTCCCTCCTATGGATCTTTTCCAACAGCTACCAGTCACCGTGAAACCACCAATAAGGACAACCATGAAGGGACTCGAACCCCTGAATCAAATGTTGATGGACAAGGAGAAGCACCGATTACTCCTTCCCTCTCCCAACCTAGAGGCGGAGAAGGTAGTAGAATCAAGCCACCCTCCTTTACAAACAGATTCCCTGCAGCCACCCCAGCTGAATGTGGTCAAGGAAGCCAGGATCAAAGACTTAGTCAAAGAGCACGTGGAATATTGGGAAGAATTCAAAGAAGCCCAAGCCATGGAGGACATGGTGTCTATGAAAAAGATAATCTCCCAGGCAAAAGCCACCCAGATAGCTCTTCAGAAAATGATTCCAAGGAAAGAGGTAGAATCCTACGTAGAAAATTGGAATCCTTGGGATAAATTAGCCCAACTGAAAGTCAAAGGATCAGGAAAGAAGAGATCCTCTTCCCATCCCAAACCAAAGGGAAAGAAAGACTGGGATCAGATAATATCCCTAGCTCAAAAATGGAAAAAGTTTTAAAACAATTAGCTTCTAATTCTGAGCCCAAACAAACCTCTGATGTAATTAATTCCGTTTCTAATTATATCCATCATAATTTCAAAATTTTTTTTGTGAAAATGTTGACGGTGTTTATACCCAAATGGACAAATTAACCTCAGTAGTGGACAAATTGATTAATAACCAATCAAAGATGGTAGGAATGCAAGAAATCAAAGAACATACAGAAAAGTTATTGGAGACAATTAATCAAGGTAGGATCACACAGACTCAAACAACTGAGAATATGTTATCAGGAATCCAAGAATATTTTATTATGTCTTTCCACCCCTTAAAAGAAGAATTGGTAACCACTACATAAATCTCTATTCTATCTCTTAGTAAAAAACTGGATGTGCTTGATAAAAAAGTGGACCTGCAACTTAATCTGATCAAAAATGATCTTGGAGACTTGAAAGTTGGTCTTACCAACCCCTTGGGGAGTATCACAGAGGAACCAAAACCTCCCAGACATACTACTACTCCTTTTGCACCACCCTTATTAGGAATGCTTAGGAGTGACACCTTTAGGCCTAGTTCTACCCCTGAGATGGAGCAAGCCCTCAAACTGTTACCCCCTATTTCTGTATGGCCCAAGTTCTCTGGTGAAGGAGAATACAATCATATAAATTTTATTTAATTTATTGACTACAATATTAACTCTTATGACCTACCAGAAGCTATAGCTGTAGTCAGGCTTCCCAGAATATTTGAAGGAGCAGCATTGGACTGGTTTATCAGTAAAATAGAAGAAGTAGGATCCTTACCATGCAATTCTTGGAAACTTTTTATTAAAGATTAATTTGGTTCTAGAATGTGGAAAAGAAAAATGATGAAAAATTTCTAAAATTCCTCATTTGACCCCTCTAAGGATAAACCTCACAAATGGAGCTTGGAACAGGAGAAAAGGTTGGATTGCTTCTATTCATATGCTGATAAAGAGGAAGTAAATGAAAGACCCCTCAACCTATGTCCTGGCAATCTTAACCATAGTGTAAGATGTAGGATGAGTATGGATGATGACTTGCCAACTCTAATCAATGTGCTAGAAGAAGTAATAGACATGAATGTGTTAGACAAGAAAGCAAAATTGCCAACTCTAATCAATGTGCTAGAAGAAGTAATAGACATGAATGAGTTAGACAAGAAAGCCCCTTATAGACCCAAAGAGAGCTACAACATTAACAAGACCAGAAAACAACATCCTCTGATGAATACCTCTGATAATAAGAAACCTAATGAGAATAGGGATAAAGAGGGGATCCTGCAACTTGATGGAATTGTAACAAGACTGGGCATATGAGACAAGACTGCCCATTACCAAAAGGAAAGATAGAAGTCTTGGAAGGAGAGCAGGAGGTTGAAGGGAATCAGAACTATGAAGATATAGCTGATACTGAAGGATCCCTTTCTGAATGTTAATTTGTCCTGACCAAGCCTGTTAATGTCATAGAAGGAGATGTAGGCTCTTCTGTAGAAATCAATAACATCCGTGGGGGTTCTAGCTTGCCCCAACAATGGGATCCTACCATAATTCCTAGACATATTACGGATGTCAAACCATTAACAGTTAAACCTATGAGTGGGAAAAGTTATACCGCTGTTCAAACTTGTTATGCAACAGGATTTTATAAAAAAAGACCTATAAGGTTATTACTGGATAGCGGAGCCTTTTGCTCATGTGTCTGTGCTGAATTCTTAAACAAATGGGACCTCAATTGGAAAGAACACCTTCTGCCCCTCCCAAAAGCCAGGTTCAGCTCTTGAAACTCTACCATGAATTCCATTGGAGTATGGACTGCTCCTATGATACTAACTCATACTAAAGGATCTTTGAGGATACAAGTGGAATTTGTAGTATTTCTCAATGGACTATGTGACTACCTGATAATGGGTAATGATGCCTTATGTCTATATGGTATAGACGTGTTCCAGAGTAAAGGGAGATACTTCATATTAGGTGGTAATTGGGAAAAGAAGTTTAAGATATGCACCATTCAGTCTAACTTCCCCTCCTCTCCGTTTCAAAAGCATTCAGAAGACTTTGACCAAGAATATTTCTCTCAAGCAGCTCTGAATATGAAACTTTCTGAGGAACAGAAGGAAGATATATTGAAAGTCCGCTTTGAGAACCAGAATGCTTTTTGTACTAAAGATCATCCCATTGGATATATTAAAGGACATGCTATGGTATTGACATTGACCATTAAGCCTCCTTATCCTCCAAACTTAAGAATGCCAGCCTATCCTTCTAGTCCCAAGTCTAGAAAGGCTCTTGAGGAACATATCCAAGAACTAATAGACTTACAATTTTTAAGGAAAGTAGGGCATAATGAACAGGTAGATGTGGCCACAGCTTTAATCATAGCTTGGCATAATGAAAAGTCAAGAATGGTAGGAGACTTCAGAATGCTCAAAAACTATACTCAAGCAGATTATTATCCTATACCCCAGATTGATCATGCTCTGCATAACTTGTCCAAGGCCAAGTACATCACTACTATGGATATGCTTAAAGGCTTCCACCACATACCAATAAGCCCTGAAAGCAGGAAGTTCATGAAAATAATCTGTAATTTAGGAATATATGAAAATCTTAGGATGCCCTTTGGTATAAAGAATGCTCCATCACACTTCCTGAGAACAATGGATACAGTTCTAGGTACATACATCAGACAAGGATGGATGATGGTATATATAGAAGATGTTATCATATACTCTGATGATTGGGATACTCATATTAACCAAGTAAGATTAGTAATCCAGACTATCTCCAGAGCAGGATTGAAGGTGTCCATGTAGAAATGCAACTTTGGCAACGGAGAATTGAAAGCCTTAGGACACATTGTCTCTGGTCTAACTCTAGCTGCTGATCAAAATAAGATAGCTGCTGTCATGAATAGACCTATGCCTCAAAACAAAACAGATTTACTGTCTTTCATTAGTTTTTGCAGTTATTACAGACAATACATACCCAAGTTTGCTATGATAACTAAGAGTCTGTATGAAATATGAAAAAAACACACTCTATTTGAAATGACTCATGATAGATTGAAAAACTATGAGGAACTAAAAATAGCCATGACCTCTACTCCTTTAATCATCCAACCAGATTACTCCAAGCCCTTCTAACTATACATTGACACCTTTATGGAAGGGTTAGGAGCTGCTCTACATCAAGAAAGGATAGAAGAAGACTGAACAGTAGAGAAACCAGTACTCTTCATATCTATACAGATCATAGATACAGAAAAGAGATATGGAGCCAGTCAGTTGGAATTTTTGGCACTAGTATGGGCTTTAGAAAAGCTACACTATTACTTAGAAGGCACCACTCTTCAAGAAATCAAGGACTGTAATTCTGTCAGAACTCTTATAAACATGAAAACTCCCAGCAGACATATGCTCAGGTGGCAAATTGCTATACAACAGTATAGAGGTCAGGTGACTATGGTGCATAAATCTGGAGATAAACATCAGAATGCTGATAGTCTAAGTAGGAATGCTTTGCCTAATGACTCTAAAAATCTAGCATATGACCCTGAAGATAAATATATTTTTCCTATCCTGAACATAATCTTTTTGCATTGAATGCTCCAATAATGGGGATCCACTTATGTGAATTACATATTTCTTTCTTCAACCTAGTAAGGGACAACTACTCTCCTGAAATCATCCTGCTGATTACCATTATGGAATGTGAATACCCAGAAGCAGCTCTGATAAATAGTCCACCTGCTTCATTACATAAAACCTATAAAGCAGGAAGGTCTACCTTTTGGGATGGTGTCCTTTACTACAGAAACCAACATTCCAGTGTATTAGTACTAAGCAACAAAGAACATATGCAACATATACTCCAGGAATGCCATGAGAACTGTTCATCAGGGCATCTATCCACAGAAAAAAATTTGTAGAAAGTAAAAAAACTGCTTGGTGGAAAGACTGGAAAGAAATCACTATTAAATATGTAACTAGCTGTGAAAACTGCAAAAAATATAATAAAACTACTGGAAAAAGGTTTGAACTCTTACAGAAAATCTCTGAACCTACAACCAAATGGGAAATCTTTAATATGGATTTTGTCACCGGCCTCCCCCCTGGAGGTACTCATTCATATAACTCTCTCCTAGTTATAGTTGACAGATATTCTAAGAAGGCAAAATTCTTACCTAACCACAAAGAAGATAGTGCTATGGATGTAGCTTTACTATTCTGGAACAGGATCATAGCTGATGTGAGTATACCCAAGATTATAATGAGTGACAGAGACCCCAAATTCACCTCTGAGTTTTGGAGGAATCTACATGATATACTGGGTACTACTCTAGCATTTTCTACAGCATACCATCCCCAAACTTATGTATTATCTGAGAGAATGAAACAGACCCTATACAATATGTTAAGAAGGTTCTGTAGCTTTGGTCTAGAATACAAAAACTCAGATGTTTATTGCCATGATTGGGTAAGCCTACTCCCAGCCATAGAAATGGCTTATAAAAGAAGTAAACATTCTACTACCAAAGAAGCTCCTTACATACTAGAAAGAGAATGGATTCCAAAACTCCCTAGGAATAACTTAAACTATAACTTAGCCACTATTCATCCAACATCTCTTGACTTTAGGAAGATTATAGATATGGCAAATAATCATGCTCAAAAATGTGTAGAAGAAGCAGTAGAATACAACAAACAAAGATGGGACAAATCACATAAAGAACCTGACTTTAAAATAGGAGATCAGATCTTGATATCTACTAGTGATTTCAAAAATCTAGCAGGAAACAGAAAACTGAAACCAGACTTTTTTGGACCATTTTTTATCAAGAAGATGCATGGCAAAAATGCTGTGGAAGTAATCTTGAGTGAAGAATTCTCAAGGAAACACCCAGTATTTCCTGTTAGCCTAGTCAAACACTTTCAACCAAGAGAAGGTAGAAACATCCATCCAGCAATAATCCGAATAGAACCTGACCCCATGAAAGAAAAATGGAATTTCAGCAGGATATTGAGAGACATGAAAGAGAGAGTAAAAGGAAAAGATGTTAGACTATAATTAGTAAGATATAAAGCAGAATCTGCAGACAAAGATGAATGGTTACCAGAAAAAAAATACCTGATGGACCAATACATCTCAGAGACTACAGGGCCAGCATAAGGAACTGAAACACACATGAAGTTAATTTTCTCCCAAACATCCTCCAGATTTTTTTCAGATATGGCCATATCTTGGAGTGGGGGAATGTCAGCTTGCTACTAATGCAAAGCAAGCTGCAAAAGTAACAAAAATAACATAAAAATAATAATGATACAATTAACCTGAGAAGGAGTAGGAGAACCATAAATATTATTACAGAAATGGATTCTTCACCCAAAATTAGGTAGGGTCACTCACTGTCCCCACCCTTGAAATCCATCTCCTTATATTTTTAAAAAATTAAGGAAAGAAAGACCAAAATTCTACAGCTCCACTATTGAGCTTTTGTTTAATTAAATATTTGACAAATATTGTCACATATAGGTTTCACACCTAAAAATCAGTCAGAATTGAGGTGTTGTGTATATTATAGGAGTTACGGATTGAAATGTGTTTTGTCACAATTCCCGCACGCAGCTGCAGCAGCCAATGCACCCAAGCGCGGCTGAGATACAGCCCTTTCACTCCGTCAAGGTTGTGTACGCGGCCCCGGGCCTCTGACAAGTATGCAGCCGCGGGACTACGGGTTGACAGAGTGACAGGCGGCCTGAGAGGCTTAGGTACTGCATAAACATGCTACAACCCACATAAGAACATTCGAAATATGTAATAAATGTTCCCATGGATATTAGATAGTCTAAAAGTACATAATATTATATAAAAATACTTAAATAACCCTTATACTTATTTTTTATTAAATATAATTCAAAGTACCAAGAATGTCGAAAATAAGACAATGACAACTTCTAAAAATAATTAAAAATACTTTAATATACTTTTATGAGAATTCCTACACATAATTATTATTGTGACATACTAAAAAAACTAATGATTTAACAAAATTTCATGAATTCCCATGACTTATATTTTTAAGTAATTATTTTAGTAAAGCAACTGGAACTCGAAAATAAGGAGTAAAATCAATATCATGACTTTCTCCAGTTATTTAATACATAATGAGAACTCACATGACATCAGGATGTCCGTAGAAATGTCTATTTATATAATCATTAAATTACTGGGAACATTTACTAAGGATAATTAATTAAATAATACATAAATGGGACAGATTAGTGTTATTCACACGTCCTAATATCTATTTTAAATTAGAATAATTTCCATACCCTGAGGAATTAGATGCTACCTGTGCTATAGCACCAAGAACACGTGACAGGCTACCCCTGGTTACCCTGCTAGCCTTAGTTTCCGTCCCTCTGAGCCCTTGTACCCCTCAGAAGGACAATATTGGGACTCCAAAAGCTATAAATAAAGAGCTCTTTTGAGGATATTGATATATCCAGACACCGTGCCAAGGTAATCAAGTACTTATAAGAGATAAGTAAGTGATTTATGGCTAAGTCTGATCAATAATATCGGTCCTCAACCCCTTTTTTATCAATTATAACTGCTGAACAACCTTATAACCCCAGTATAAAGGTTTAACCCATCAGTGCATGTCTCAAACAGATACCCAAAGAATTTGATAATATACCAGTGAGTTTTATTATCCTTTCTCTGTCGTGGCAGCCTGGTCAAAAGGCCCTGTCACTCCACTGTGTATTTTATATTTATATTATCTTTGGGTAAAATATCCTTTAAGCTAAAGAGCCCAAAGTAACCAGGACTACATGTTTTCATACTGAAATCCCTGAAGAGAGGTGTTAAAGATCCCCAATATAATTATGGCCCCTCTATAAAAATATTTAATAATCAATTTATTCATATTTATTTATAACAATAAACCATAACCAAACCATTTAACCTTGCAATAAGCTTAATCCAAATATTTTATGGATTTTTGCTGCATTTATTAAATAATTTATTTATTATTTATTCTATCACCTCTGGTAGCTAAAGGATAGCAAGGGTCTTGTCAGACAGGAGGCTGACACCCCACCTGCAGCTCTCCTGCCCCTGCCCATACAAGATCTTCCTATCATTTCAATTTTTTATTTGTTGTCTGGGTTCTCATCAGTTTTTCTTTCTGTCTTTTTTCTCATTTGTGTAAAAAAAATAAAATAAAAAATAAAATAAAAATAAAATAAAATAAAATAAAAAAATTGTGTTTTTTTTTTCCGCTCTATGTGTTTTATCACCTGTACATAGTCTATAGGGACCCATGGCCCATAAAAGGAGGGGCTCACCCCTACCTTTGTTTTAAGAATCCAAGGGGAGTTTGTGCATATTTCCCCCCGTTATCATTGAAATCTGATCCTCATCCTCATCCTGGGTATATCTAAGATTTTCCCCTGATCCATTGATCCTTATTCTTTGCCTCTCTGTGGCCTGATCCTTATCACCAACCAATAGCCTTGCTGGTTGAAGAGAATTCTGTCTGTTGGAATTCTTGAGTTTGTTATACCACTCCTTGATCCCTTTTCTCTGACCATACTGGTCTTGATCCCTCCTTTATCATCTTTCTGGAGCCAATAACAATTGATTGAAGAGTTCTTATTAATCTTAAGACCTGGAGTGTTATACCTCCCTTATTTTTTTTGGATTTGCATTCTGCAAGCTTACTCTTGAGTTCCTTGAGAATTTTTGAGGTTATCCTTGCTTCAAATCAGTTACTGTTTGCTTTTAGAGCTTCTTAAACATAGTGCTTTGTCTTGTACAGCCACCCTCAATAATCTGGTACCCTTCAAGCGCTTGATTGCAAAGAGTTGGGAAGGTTCATTGAGAACCTGGAGGTTGGTTGGGTTTGAGTTGATCATCCCCAATCTTCTGCTGAAGACCAGAGTGATTAGCTTTTGGGCGTTGTTTACATACAATAGCTTTTTTCTTTGAACTTTAAAAAAACTTCAGCTTCTTTTGTCCAAGTTTTTCCCAAATAATCTTGGCTCAGATAGTGCTGTCCCATTGCTACAAACTAATATCATCTCTATCCTCTACTACTTGATTCCTGATTTACTAGGTTCTGGAACTTGATCTTGGTTACATTTAAATATTTTTGTAACACTTGGGAGGGCAGCGTAAACAGCACCTTTCTCCCCCACAGAACTGCCACAGCCTAGCACCGTTTGGAGCCTTACAACGTCTCAAAGGACAGCCGCGCGGTGTGGCACATTAAAAAACTACAATTGAGTTGTGTAGCCTCTGAACAACATGACCTTAGTTGTTTAGCCCTCACACAACAATTTCGTGCTTTTTGGCACCACACACACTACATTTGAGTTGTGTGGGGTTATACAGTGGGTAGACAGAAGTCATGGGACTGTTTTTAAAATTGCTCTCACCCATCCACTCCAAGCCAACCCAAGATCCTTGCGCAACTTAAATTTTTGAGGGACCTCAACAAGCTTCCTTTTGACCATCTCAATAAAATCATTGCCATCCCCTCTTTCCAAATCTTCCATCACCATCCTCATTAACTCAACGGTATTACCATAGAAAGTCCTTGTGCTTTGCCACATTTTTACTTTGGATAGATTTCTGATTTCCTTTATTTTTATTTTGATTACTTGCCTCTCTATTAAAAATGCATATGTAAAAAAAATTACCACACCAAGATTGTTGGCATGTATGAAGCAGGGGCATTGGGAAATGTTATTGCAGACAACTTTTTACAATGTTCTCCAGTTTTACAGGAAAAGAGGCTCCATTCAAACTGCAAAAAGACCTCAAATACCTCAAAAATTGACCAATCAAGATCTTTGGGACCTTGTGCGCATCATCAAGCATTTGCGCAAGATCAAGGCTCCAGAAATGGCTTTTTATTAATGAAGATCAAAGGATACAAAAACTTAGCTTTTCCTGCGATTATTAAAATTGGAAGATCAACAATTGGGAGAAGGCTATCTGGACTGATGAGTCCAGCTATGAAATCAGCAATCCCAGCAAGTGATGGTCTGCAGAACTGCTCAACTAAAATTTTAATCCAACTGCTTGGCCCCCACATTCAAGGGTGGGAGGTCCTCTTTCATGGTGTGGGGTGTTTTCATCAGCAAGAGAACCCTCCCTCTTGTTATCATTCCACCAATGCAATTCACAGCAAAGTACTTGATAAAAACTTCTAACCAGGGTTCTCTTGGCCCATGGATCAGAATTCTCAAATGATCTGATTTTTTTTAATGGAAGACGGGGCTTCAGTTCACAAGGCAAAGATTAGCAAGGACTTGCAACACTCAAACAAAATCAAAGAATTTTTTTGGCCAGCTCAGTCCTCGGACCTCAACACAATTGAGAATTTATGGAAGATTCTTAAAAAAAATAAAAAAAATCCCCAGAAGATCCACCAACCAAACTCAATCCCAGAGATGAAAAAGGCACTCTAAATTTCCTGGGAGGACATTCCTTTTTAAACTCTCAAGAACTTGCTCACATCAATGCGTGATTGCAAGCAGGCAGTCATCAAGGCCAATGGAGGTTCTACCCAATGGTAGAATCAATTCTATCTCTTTCTTTTTTTTTCTCTTTTTCCTTACCATGTTACTTCTCTTTTCTCAAACTCCCATTATTTTTTGATGGTACACTATTTTTTTTATCCATCATAAATTTTAAGCAAATTTGTGACTCTTTTTTCATTTTGAATTTTTTTATTGTTTACTTTTTTCTAAAGTCAAAAACTCATTGTACCATATAATTAAATTCCTCAATTACTTAAATACAAAAGATTTAAACTTTAGTCTTGCATATATATGTGTGAAAAATAACCTGAATAAAAACATGGGTCAATCAAAAATAAGGGTATCAATCCCATTATTTTTGTCTACCCACTTTACATGACTCAAATTTAGTCTGGTTCCGTGCCACATGGTTACAAGTGTTGTGGGCCAAAAAAAGATAAACAAGAAAAAGAAAATCAAAGAAAAATAAAAATAAAAAGAAAAGAAAAAGAAAAAAGAAAATAAAAAGAAAATAAAAAAAGAAGAAAAAGAGAAGAAAAGAGAAGAAAAAAAGAAGAAAAAAAGAAAAGAAAAGAGAAAACAAAAGAAAAGAAAGAAAAGAAAAGAAAAGAAAAGAAAAGAAAAGAAAAGAAAAGAAAAGAAAAGAAAAGAAAAGAAAAGAAAAGAAAAGAAAAGAAAAGAAAAGAAAAGAAAAGAAAAGAAAAGAAAAGAAAAGAAAAGAAAAGAAAAGAAAAGAAAAGAAAAGAAAAGAAAAGAAAAGAAAAGAAAAGAAAAGAAAAGAAAAGAAAAGAAAATAAAAGAAAAGAAAAGAAAAGAAAAGAAAAGAAAAGAAAAGAAAAGAAAAGAAAAGAAAAGAAAAGAAAAGAAAAGAAAAGAAAAGAAAAGAAAAGAAAAGAAAAGAAAAGAAAAGAAAAGAAAAGAAAAGATAAGAAAAGAAAGAAAAGAAAAGAAAAGAAAAGAAAAGAAAAGAAAAGAAAAGAAAAGAAAAGAAAAGAAAAGAAAAGAAAAGAAAAGAAAAGAAAAGAAAAGAAAAGAAAAGAAAAGAAAAGAAAGAAAAGAAAAGAAAAGAAAAGAAAAGAAAAGAAAAGAAAAGAAAAGAAAAGAAAAGAAAAGAAAAGAAAAGAAAAGAAAAGAAAAGAAAAGAAAAGAAAAGAAAAGAAAAGAAAAGAAAGAAAAGAAAAGAAAAGAAAAGAAAAGAAAAGAAAGAAAAGAAAAGAAAAGAAAAGAAAAGAAAAGAAAAGAAAAGAAAAGAAAAGAAAAGAAAAGAAAAGAAAAGAAAAGAAAAGAAAAGAAAAGAAAAGAAAAGAAAAGAAAAGAAAAGAAAAGAAAAGAAAAGAAAAGAAAAGAAAAGAAAAGAAGAAAAAAATAAAAATAAATAAATATAAAAAATATAAAAATATAAAAAATAAGAAAAAATCAAAAAAATTTTTAAAAAAAACAGAAATCAACCATAAAATCAAAAAATGTTGATTTTTTGGTTAAAAAAAACTGAAAAATAAAAATAAAGTAAAAATAAGTAAAAATAAAAAAATAAAAAATAAAAAATAAAAGATAAACAACCAAAAAACAAAAAATCAAATAAACAATGGAAGAGTCTGTGGAGCAGCCCTAAAGTATAAGTGCAAAAAAATAAAAGTTCAACTTGCATCTGCCTAAAGTAAAATTTCCAAAAAATAAATGTTCAACTTGACAAGCCCTATAGTAAAAACACACAAAAAAAAGGCAACTAACTTGAAAAGCCCTGAAGTAAAACACCAAACCCTGAAGTAAAAACAACAAAAAGAAAACAAGTTCAACTTGTGTTCAGCTGATCCCATCACAAGAAGTAAAAATACTCCTTATGATGTTATCAGCCAAAACCAAGTTGAACTGACTTACCAATCAATTTTCATTAAAAACACTCAAAATTAAGATGTTAACTCAAAACACTCAACATAATGATGTTCAAAATGTGATACCCCTTTATATTAATGGAATTACAAGATCCGCATCAGAATCCAAACCCAAATGATGAAATTGAAATTATTTCTTTAAATTACAATACAACTCTAGTTGATCTCTGAGGTGATCAACCCAACCAGTCACTTTTTTGGAAATCATGGAAAGTGGTTTGGAAAATATGGCCAGGATGGGATTCACATCTCCCTTAAATACAAGCTGGAACCAAAGGTTATTATTAATAGATGGAATTGATATTGGTTCTGATGCCCATTTTACACTCAATTTCATAGGAGTATAAGTACAGCATGAATCCAATGAAGTTAACCATATTGGTCTTCCATATTTATCTGCTATTACTTTACCCATGTCAAGCTTTGAAAGCCATTTTCAAGATGGGATTTGTCTCATTTATTTCATCAACATCAAGTCTTTGTTCTATCTTTTTAACGTCTTCAATTCTGCCAAGGATCTTAAAATAGCACTTCTTATCTTTCCTCAATGTTTCAATCATTTCTTTTCTTACTTTAAACCATCCATACTCATCATACCCAAGTGATTCAGAAATGACTCCAAATCCACAATTTCCATCACCAACCAGATCCCAAAACTCCCCCCAAGAACTTATGTAAGTTCTCAGGTATTCAATTGAGGTAATTCACGTTTGTTTCCTCAAATCACAAATTAATTAGAAAAAATACTAATCTCATTAAAGAGATTTATACGCACCAAAGAGGAGTTTCTGTTTAAATCCTCAATTTCTTCTCCTTCCTTCTTTGAAATCAAATCTGATTCTAACAGAAGCAACTGCAATGAAATTTCAGTATCTTCCACTGAACTATGAACTTCAGATGGCAAGCCTTCCTTGCACTACAGAAATCATTTTCCCATCATTTCATTAAACCAAAAAAATGAATGTTTATCAAAATAAAAGACTTAAAATCTTTTGTCTTTTCTTATTTGGTGCCCTTATAATTACATTTTGCCAGTTAATTTTATTTTCAAATTTTTCAAATCATGAAGGGTGTCTGTAGATATCTTTCCAATTTTTCCAACCTCTACTTGATTGCAGGACGTTTGGTTCAAGTCTTGGCTTTAATTGATACTTTGCAGTCTTGTGAATCAGGTAATTCAACATATGGTGGTGATCTTGTTCAGGATATCCCCAGATCATTGCATTGAGGTTCTCATGTAGCTGAGAATTGTTGAGCACTTTTTCAAAATCAAACATTCAAAATTCAAAAGTATCAATCATTATTAAAGTAAGAATTATCCATCAAAAATCATTACTTAAAAAGCTTTAATCACAAAGTGATATGAAGAATCCAAAAATCCAATTTAAACCAACTGACAGAACTAGAACTTCAAGGTTCATAATTCAACCTCCACTGAGGATGAACAGCCTCAGTCACAACCAGAAGAAGCAATAAATTGGGGTACTATGAGTTCTGAGTCATTTAATTCTGCCTTATCCTTGGTTTTTGAGGCCCCATACATAGCTTACAGAGAAAAAAATCTTTTCCACCCTTCAACTTAATTATCAAAGCAAAATTTGAAGTTTTCTTGTATGTTTTTGGACAAGTGCCACTGACAACCCTGTCTTGTTAAATCAGGGAAACTATGTTCTATAGCACAAATAGGACCTTTTTCAAGGTCCATCACAAAGAATTTGGGAAGTCTCTCAGGATCATAAGCCATCTCATTTAGTGCCTTTAAAGACCAATCATAGAAATTTTAATTTTTTCTTGTTAAATAAACAAGAGATTCTTTGAAAGTTTTTTGGTTGGCTGTAATTCCTACAAAATTCAATAGGGGGATGTTGAAATTTTTGTTTTATAATCACAATCTAACATAGCAATATGTGGGATTGTTTGCAAAGCTTTAATGACTTCGGGTGGGCCAAGAATAGGGAAGCCAAGTGACCCTCTCCACTGAATTTTGCTTGATGAACCCAACCTGAATTAAAAAGTTGTTCAAAGAGGACGTCCATAACACTTTTTCTCTTTAGTTCTTCACCCAGAAAAGCAAATTCAGGAGGAGCACTGTCCAAACCAATCCTCCCCTGCCTCTCATATATGTCAAGGACCTGTGAGACTTAGCTAGTGGAGCGGCGTCTAAAGGTATCCATCAACCTTCCTCTCATTTATTGCTTCATCTTCTTACATCACTCATCCTTTGTTTTTCTCTCACATTGTAAAAGATAGTCTTATTTCTATAAGAGTTACCTTAACAACTGTGACTGAAATAATGAGTGGTTTCGTCTTGCACTTCAAGCCCTACCTTCCAGCATCAATCTTTCTCAATTTTCTTTTCAGTTGAATTTTATTGAGCCCATCATTCATGCCTTCTTTTAAATTCAATAAGGCCACCCCAGATATTCTCCTGAGTTGATGATGCACTGAGGGGTGTGGAGATGATTGAAGGTTATTTTGATCATGTCTGTAAGAGATTTGCCACAAGGGGTATTCCTTTGGGTGACTTGCATGGATTCAAAACTTTCACCCAGCCTTCCTTGTATGAGTTTTCCTTTACCTTTTGTTGAAAAATTTCCCAGAGTAGGAACCATGTCTATCACAGTCTAAATCCACATATTTATCATGCTTTGTGTTGAAAACTGTTAAAGAATAAACATGCTTCATTGCCAATGTTTGAAAAAAGTTTTGTACCTCTTCCCTAGTAGGAAAGGCTCTCACTGGAGGTGGTTCAAGTGGATCTGGCATCAATTCAATATTCATGTCAGATTCACATGGTCATTTTACATCAAATGAAATCTGGAAAAGGCCAGATTAACATAAAATATTACTCACCAACAGAATTCATGTTCATTTGTGAAACATTTTGTTCGTCAATTGTAACCCTAGATTAGGGTGCAATTGGGGCTTCCAATTTTTCATTTCCCAAACCCTTCTTTTCCACATCTTTGTTAATGGCAATATCCATGTGGTCCTCCAATGCAGCAAAGTCATGAACAGGAGGGCTTGCCACTGTTCCCATAATTCAAAAAAAATGAAATGGTACTTTAGTGTTCAATCCAACTTTCAATAGAAAAACTTCCAAGTTTTCTCACTTTTGATTTGAGAAGGATAAAGTTTACCAATGGGCATTAAAAATTTAATTTTCTGTTGCCCAACAGGCAATTTGAGAGTGTACTTTGTGGGACAGGGACAATTTCACAGATTTTTATTGCCAAAGGCAATAATTGTGTTAACAGTTTCACTTTAGGGTTCACTTTATGATTGCTATTTGTGGTCCAATAGTCCCACATAGTATGCATTGATCCCATATTTGGGTTGATGAAACCCAAAGATGTTCCAGGGGGTCCCAAAAATTTTAGCACAACCCTTATATAAGCGTCTAAGTGGTTTTGTGCGGGGGTACAGGACCCAAAAAATGCTGTTTACGGGGTGAAACAACCCCCCCGGGGTTGGGCCTGTTTGGAACAATGCATTGGAGTTTTTTCCAGGGGTTGCACTTGTTTGGAGAAACCCATTTGAATTGTTTATGGGCCCCCACGCGTCATATGGGCCCTGTAGGGCCCTGCACAACTCCTACACAACTGGGGGTTTTGAATTTAGCATTACCCAATTTTTAATTATTTTAAATTAGAAAATTAATACCAAGGATCATCACAATATTAACACCTCCAGAAATTAAAAGATTACAAAAAAATATCAAGAAGTTATCATAAAAATAAGGGCAGTGTTAAATTGACAACTGGGGGGTTTCAAAAGGATTTTAATTGCTGTTTGCCACCCATATTTGCTGCAATCAGCAATTCACAACCCAGGAAACAGCAATCAAGGTCCTTTAAAGCTTGCAAATCCCCAGCGGGGTTGAAAATCCCCATTTTCAACCGCATTAGGACTGAAAACAGGGATTCAGAAACCTTTTTGAGTGGCCTTTGGGGATTTTGAACCCCCCCCCCCCAGGGGATGTGCAAGTTTTGAGTGGGGTTGCATGTGTTTTCCTGGCCCATTTGGGGCAAAATAGCCCCAAAGGGGCCACTTTAGGGGGGAATTAGGTTACCAAGGAACCCCTGGACCACATTTGAGTGCCTTCAACCCAAGTTTGTGGATGTGGAATACTAAGTGAGACCATTATTGGACCAAAAGAAGAACATGGGAATACAAAGACATGTTACAAACTGTACAAAAAACTTTCTGGTCAGATATGCAAAACATACACACCACTTGCTTGTTGGATAATTTAATTTTTTTTTCCACCCAAAATTGAGCACACTTTGAATTTCTTCAAACAGTTGGGTTGCTAATAAATTTAAATGGGGTTTTCTTTTGTTTCATGGGAACAGTGGAAAGCCCAAGCCGGCTGGTTTATGTCAGCTTGCTACTATTGCAGAGCAAGCTGCAAAAGTATAAAAATAAAATAAATATGTAAAAATATTAGTAAAGGAGAAATAATATTAGAAATTTTATTTCAAATTCTGATTCTACATAAAAATTAAGTTGGGATCAATGACTGACACCTACCTCAAATTCCTACTGCTTATATTTTTAAATAATTTACAAAGATTTGTAAAGAGACATGGTCTTGGGATTTTGGCCATTTTAATATTTCATGTGAAACCCCACGTATAGGTTTCACAGAAAATTTTGTGACAGAATCCAAGAATTCTGTGATTTGGAGGACGGCAACCAACACATCCGCGCGCAGCTGAGCAGCAGCACTGTCACCCTGTCCGTGTACCCTGACCAGTCGTGTACGCAGCCCTGGGCATCAAAAAAGTACACAGCCATGGGACTATGGGCTGAAAGAGTGACAGGCAGCTCAAAAAGACCAGTTACCACGTAAAACTGCTGCAACCAAGACGGGGACATACTACATATGTAATAAATGTGCCCTTGGATAGTAGATCGTCTAAAAATACATAGAATTATATAAAAAATTTTAAATAAAATTTCTATTTGTTTTTTATAAAATATAATAAAAATACCAAAAGTTTCAAAAATTGGATAACTACTATTTGTAAAATATCTTAAAATACTTTGAATAAAAAATGTGAGAAATTCAAAAAATCAGCATGTTAGTTGAATACTAAGAAAACTGATTATGTAAAAATATTACATGTTTTCTCATAGGTTATATTTTTAAATAATTATTTCAAATAAATCAACAGAATTTTGAAAATAAGGAGCAAAATCAATATCATGATTTTACTCCCATCAGCCAATACATAATGAAAATCCACCTGACATCAATTTACCCATATGAATTTCTACTAAGAAAACTTATTAAAATCCTGGGAATATTTACTAAGGATAATTAATTAAATAGTAATCATGTGGATAGATTAGTGTTATTCACAAGTCTAAACATAAATCAAAAGGTAGAATAATTTCCATACCCTGTGAGATTACATGTTACCCGTGCTACAGCACCAAGAACACGTGACAGGCTATCACATTTTACCCTGCTAGCCTAAGCACCCGTCTCTTTGAGCCCCTGTATACCTCAGAAGGACCAAATTGGGACTCAAAAAGCTATAAATATAGATTTCTTGTGAGGATATTGATACACAGAGACCCATTCGTGGTCTGTAAAGCGCGTTTGGGCGCTGAGCCAAGTTATTCCAAAGTTTGCTAAAGCATGCATGGCCCTTAGCAAAGTCAAATTGGCGCCCAGAAAAGCCTTCTTGGCGCCTTGCCAAGGTCCACTTGGCGCCTGGAAAAATTGGTCTGGCGCCTTGCCAAGTTTATCTTGGCGCCAATCAAAGCTGGTCGCATTGAACTTTCAATTGCATGATCATACTTGAAAAAAAAACGGCCTGAAGTCGGGTGGGAGACAGCTGGTCAATTTTGGTGCAACCAGCTTTGATTGGCGTCAAGGGGAGCTTCATTAGGCGCCAAGATTTAACCCCCGCAAGCCCAACCTAATCAAGGTTCCTGGGGGCTAATCCAAGTCCTGCTTGGCGCATGCCAAGTCAAACTTTGACAGGCGCCCAGACGGCCTTAACACACCATATATTTACATCCAGACACCGTGCCAAGGTAATCAAATACTTATAAGAGATAAGTAAGTGAGTTATTGCTTTAGTTTGTAATAATAATATCCGTCCCCAAACCCTTTTTGTCAATTTAAACTGCTGGACAACCTTTTTAACCCCAGTAATAGGTTTAACCCATCAGTTCACATCCCAAACAGGTACCTAAAGGATCCAATAATATACCAGTGAGTCTTATTATCCTTTTTCTGTTGTGGCAGGTTGGTTACCAGGCCCTGCCACTCCATCATATATTTTACATATATCTTATCTTTGGGCAATATCCTCTTTAAGAATATAAATTGAAGGTTCCAAAGTAACCAGGTATATGTGTTTTCAAAGTGAATTCCCTGAAGAGAGGTGTTAAAGATCCCCAATATTATTGTGTCACCTCTATTAAAATATTTAATAATCAATTTATTGATATTGATTGATAATATTAAATCATAACCAAACCAATCAATCTTGCAATAGCTTTATCCAAATATTTTATGTATTTTTGCTGCATTTATTGAATAATATTTCTATTATTTATTCTATCACCTCTGGTAGCTGAAGGATAGCAAGGGTCTTGGAATCCAGGAGGCTGACAATTGGAAGTCTGGCTGGAAAATATTCCATGATATTATATTTCATACCTTCTACCATAAATTTCACAAAAAATTAATCAAAGATAATTTTTCTGACTTTTTCAACCATGATTTATCATTAATTTCTTTTGCAGTCTATTTGAAAACCAATGGAGAATCAATAATATATTATTTAAATATTTTAAAAATAAGAAAAGAAGAATACATTAAAAATTATAAACCAACTGGTTGGGAAGCTTTAACTCAAGCTGAAAAACTTTATATCTCTTCTGTCCCTCAACAACTACACAAACTCCTTGAACAAGAAGATCTTGAGAGGTGTATCAATTTTCAAGCTCTATTAAGACAACATAAAGCTTGGGAAAAATACTGGATAAATTACTTTTTAAAATATCAAAGTAAGCAAAAATATTATATTACCAAATTATTTTATTAAAATAATATTAATATATTTTCTTAACCAATAAAATATCTTTTTCATAATATCAGTGAACCCTGGTATCCCAGAAACCACTGCCCCTGAAATTCACCTATTGGATCAAGAGGTACTAGATATTTCTGGACAACCTGAAAACATTGACTTGACTGGAGAAGACCCTATTGGAATACACCAAGACCCCATAGGATTACCTATTAAGGACCAATTTAATCCTAATAAAGTCTTAGTAACTTTGAATATCAACTTAAGTAAGTTTTAATAAACCTTTTATGATAGATTTTTCTTTAGAAAAATACTTATAAATATTTTATTCAACATTAATAGACGTAGCAAAAGGGCCTCAGGTAGAGTTCCCTCCTATGGATTTTTGCCAGGAGCCCCCAGTAACCGTAAGGCAACCAATAATGACATGCATGAGGGGGCGGGAACCTGTGAATCAAATTTTGGGGGACAAGGAACAGAACCAAGTAATGTTGCCCTCCCCCAACCTAAAGCTGGAGGAGGTAGTAGAATCAAGCCCCCCTCAATCACAAGGAGGTTCTCTGCAGCCACCCCAGCAGAATCTGGCCAAGGAATCCAGGATCAAAGGCTTGGTCAAAGAGCATGTGAAATATTGGGAAGAATTCAAATAAGCCCAAGTCAAGGAGGACGTAGTATCTATGAAAAAGATAATACCCCAAGAAAATGCTACCCAGATATCTCTTCAGAAAAAAATTCCAAGGAAAGAGGTGGAATCCTACATATAAAATTGAAATCCATGGGATCAATTAGCCCAACTGCAAGGCAGAGAATCAGGAAACAAGAGATCTTCTTCCCATCCAAAGCCAAAGGGAAAGAAGGATTGTGACCAGATAATATCCTTAGCTCAAAAATGGAAAAAGTTGTACCAAAATTAGCTTCTAATTCTGAACCCAGTGCCTTGTCTAAGCCAACCTCTGATATAATCACCTCCTTTTCTAATGATATGCGTCATAATTTCAAGATTGTTTGTGGAAATTTGGATGGTGTTTACATCCAATGGGATAAGTTGACCTCAGTAGTGGCCAAATTGATTAGTAATCAATCAAAAGCTGTAGGGATAGAAGATATTAAGGAACATAAAGAACAATTATTTGAAACAATAAACCAAGGTAAAACCAGTCAGAATCAAACCATTGAGAATATGTTATCAGGTATCCAAGAAGATTTGATTATGTCCCTTCAGCCTTTTAAAGAAGAATTAATGAATACTACTAACAACTCCATTCTTCCCCTTAGTGGAAAAATTAGATCTTCTTAATAATAAAATGTACCTGCAACTTAATCTGATCAAGAATGATCTTAGAGACTTAAAATTCCATCTGACCAACCCCTTGGGGAGTACCACAGTGGGACAAAAACCATCCAGACAAACAACTACCCCTTATGCACCACCCTTAATAGGAATGCATAGGAGTGACACCCTCAGTCCTAGTCCTACTCCTGAAATGGAATAAGCCCTCAAACCTTTACCCCCAATTTCTGAATTGCTTAAGTTCTTTGGTGAAGGAGAATACAACCATATAAATTTCATCAAATTTATTTACTATACCATAACTTCCTATGACCTGCCAGAAGATATAGCCTTATTCAGACTTCCTAGACTCTTTGAAGGAGTAGCATTAGATTCTTTTATTATTAAAAGAGAAGAAATAGGATACTTACCATGGAATTATTGGAAAATCTTAATGAGAGTGCAATTAGGTTCTAGGATGTGGAAAAGTAAAATGATGAAAAATTTCAAAAATTCTTCATTTGACCCCTCCCAGGATAATCCTCAAAAATGGTGCTTAGAGAAAAGGAGGAGAATAGACGTCTTCTATCCAGATGCTGATAAAGAGGAAGTTAATGAAAGACTTCTCAACCTGTGCCCTGGAAAAATTACCCATAGTGTGAGATGCAGAATGAGTATGGATTCTGACTTCGAGCTCTCATCAATGTGTTGGAAGAAGTAATAGATATGGATGGGTTAGAGAAGAAGGCTCTTTCTAGACCCAAAGATGGCTTCAATACTAATAAAACCCAGGAAAAACATCCTCTGAAAAATATCCCTGACAATAAGAACTACAATTAGAACAAGGATAAAGAAAGAATACCTGGAACTTGTTTGAAACTTAATAAAACAGGGAATATGAGAAAAGACTGCCCCTTACCAAAGAGAAGGATAGAAGTAATGGAAGTAGAACCTGAGATTGAAGGGAACCAGAACTATGAAGAAACAGCTGATACTGAAGGATCACCGTCTGAATGTGAATTTATCCTGAATTCCCCAATTAATTTAATAGAAGGAGATATAGGCACTTCTATATAAATCAATAAAATTAATGGTGACTTTAATTTGCCCCAAAAATGGGACCCTTCCATACTTCATATACATTTCACTGATTTTTAACCACTAAAAGTTAAACCTATGCGTGGTAAGAGTTATACTACTGGTCAAACTTTTTATGCCACACAACTATTTAAAGAAAAACCTATAAAGTTATAACTTGACAGTGGGGCTTTCTGTTCATGTTTTTGCACTGAATTCTTGATCAAATGGGATCCCAACTGGAAAGACCACCTTCTTCCTGTCCAAAAACTAAGTTGATCTCTTGCAACTCCACTATGAATGCTATTGGAGTATGGACTGCTCCTATAATTCTTCCCCATACTAAAGGATCTTTGAGGTTTCCAGTGGAATTTGTGGTAGTGCCCAACAAATTATTTGACTACCTAATTATAGGAAATGATGCTTTATGTCTATATGGCATTGATTTGTTCCAAATTAAAGGAAGGTATTTCACTGTGGGTGCTAACTGGGACAAAAATTTTAAGATATGCACTATCCAAACTAACTTTACATCTTCTACTTATCAAAAGCACTTGGAAGTTTTCAACCAAGAATAATTCTCTCAAGAAGCACTGAATGTGAAACTTTCTGAGGAACAGAAGAAAGATATATTGACAGTCTTATTTGAGAATCAAAATGCTTTCTGTACTATAGATCATTCCATTGCTGATATCAAAGGAAATGACATGGTATTGACCTTGACTATTAAGCCTCCTTATCCTCCTAAAATAAGAAGACCTTCTTATTCCTATATTACTAAATCTAGAATAGCTCTTGAGTAACAAATTGAAGAGATTATAAACCTACAAGTACTGATGAAAGTTGGGCATAATTAACAAGTGGATGTGACCACCACTGTAATCATAGATAGTTATAATGATAATTCAAGAATGGTAGGAGACTTGAGAATGCTGAATAACCATACTCAAGCAGAGTATTATCACATTCTCTGGATTTATCATGCTCTGCATAACCTGTCTAAAGCTAAATACATCACTACTATTGATAACCTTAAAGGGTTCCACCAGATACCTGTAAGCCCTGAAAGTAGAAGGTTTATGAGAATAATCTGCTATTTAGGAATATATGAGTACCTCAGGATGCCCTTTGGTATAAAGAATTCCCCATCACACTTCCAGAGAACAATGGATCAAGTTCTAGGTACTTACATCAGACAAGGATGGATGATGGTTTATGAAGAAGATGTCATCATATATTCTGATGATTGGGATACTCACATAAATCAATTAAGACAATTCCTCCAAACTATTTCCAAAGCAGGATTGAAAGTCTCCATGAAAAAATGCAACTTTGGATATGGAGAACTGAAAGCTCTAAGTCATATAGTCTCTGGTCTAACTCTAGCTGCTGACCAGAATAAGATAGCTGATGTAATGAACAGACCCATGCCTCAGAATGAAACAGAGTTTCTATCATTTATTAGTTTTTTCAGTTACTACATAAAATACATTCCAAAGTTTTCTATGCTAAATAAATGTCTTTATGAAATATGCAACAATAACACCCTCTCTAAAATGACACATGAGAGGTTGAAAAACTATGAAGAATCAAAAATAGCTATGACACCTGCTCCTCTAATAATCCAACCAGACTACTCTAAACCATTTAAGCTGTACATTGAAGCTTTTATGGAAGGGTTAGGAGCTGCCTTACACCAGGAAATAATAGAAAAAGACAAAATAGTGGAGAAACCAGTACTTTTTATATCTAGAAAGATCAAAGAAACTGAGAAAAGATATGGAGCCATTCAGATGGAATGCTTGACTCTAGTATGGGCTCTAGAGAATTTGCACTATTACTTAAAAGGCACCAGTTTCCAATAAATTAGGGATTTTAATGCTGTAAGAATTCTCATGAACATGAAGACCCCTAGCAGACATATTCTCAAGTGGAAAATTGCTATACAACAGTATAGAGACCAGATGACTATAGTGCATAAAGCTGGATCTAAATACCAGAACGCTGAAATTTCAAGTAGAAATTCTTTGCCTAATGACATAGAAATCCAGAATACAATCCTAAGGATCAGGATATCTTTCCTATCTTCAAAATCAATCTTCTTACATCAGATGCTTCAATTATGGGGATCCACCTATCTGAATTAGATACTGCTTTCTTTAATCTTGTAAGAGAGAACTATTCCTCTGACCTCAAGCTGTTTATTACCATTATGGAATTTGAATCCCCAGAATTAGCCCTAATAAATATTTTACCAGCCTCATTACTCAAACCATATAAAGCAGGAAGGTTCACCATTTGGGATGGTCTCCTATACTATAGACATCAACATTCCAGTGTGTTGATACTGAGTAAAAAAGAGAATATACAACACATACTTCAGGAATTCCATGACAACTATTCATCAGGGAATCTATGCACTGAAAGGACCTTGGAGAAAGTGAAGCAGACTTCTTGGTGGATAGATTGGAAAGAGATTACTATTAAGTACGTTGCTAGCTGTGAGACTTGCAAAAAATGTAATAAGACTACTGGAAAAAGGTTTGGACTCCTGAAAAAGATCTTTGAACCCAAAAATAGGTAGGAAATCATTAATATGGATTTTGTCACAGGCCTCCCCCCCAGAGGAACGCACTCATATAACTCTGTAATGGTTATAGTAGAATGATACTCTAAGAAGGCAAAGTTCTTACCTAACCACAAAGAAGACAATGCTATGGATGTTGCCTTGTTATTTTGGAACAGGATTATAGCTGATGCAGTTATAACTAAGATTATAATCAGTGACAGAGACCCCAAATTCACTTCCCAATTCTGGAGGAATCTACATGATATACTGGTTAATACTCTAGCCTTTTCTGAATCATATCATCCCCAGACTGATGTATTATCTGAAAAGTTAATACAGACCCTGGAAGATATGTTAAAAAAGTTTTGTAGCTTTGGTCTAGAATAAAAGAACTCAGATGGATAGTTCCATGACTGGGTAAGCTTACTCCTAGCCCTTGAGATGGGTTATAATAGCAGTAAATAATCTACTACCAAAGAAGCCCCTTACATACTAGAAAGAGGATGGATTCCAAAACTCCCCAGGAATACCCTAAACCAAAACTTAGCCACCATCCACTCCAAATCTCTTGACTTTAAGAAAATGATAGACCTGGAAAATAATCATGCTCAAAAATAGGTAGAAGAAGCAGTGGAATACAACAAAAAAAGATTGGATAAATCACACAGAGAACCTTACTTTAAGATAGGAGATAAGATCTTGATGTCTACTCCCAACTTCAACAATTTAGCAGGGAACAGAAATTTGAAACCAGCTTTTGTAGGGCCATTTTTTTCCAAGAAAATGGACAGAAAGAATGCTGTGGAAGTATTCTTGAACAAATAATTGTCATGAAAGCACCCAGTATTCCTTGTTAGCTTAGTAAATCACTTTCAACCAAGAGAAGGTAGCAACCTTCCTCCAGTAATAATTCCAATAGAACCTGACCCCATGAAAGAAAAAGGGAAAGTAAGCAGGATATTGAGAGACAAGAAGGAGAGAGTGCAAGGTAAAGATTTTAGACTTTACTTAGTAAAATACAAAGGAGAATCTGAAGAAAAAGATCAATGGTTACTAGAGGGTTATATACCTGATTGACCAATACATCTTAGAAACTATAGATCCAGTAAAAGGAACTGAAAATGCAGATGGAATGAATTATTTTTCCCAACAAACTCCAGATTTTTTTTCAGATATGGCCATATCTTGGAGTGAGGAAATTTCAGCTTGCTACTATTGCAAGGAAAGCTGCAAAAGTAACAAAATAACATAAATAAAATAAATAACTAAAAATATTATTGAAGGAGAAGTAATATTAGAAATGTTATTTCAAATTCTGATTCTACATAAAGCTTAACGTAGGGTCACTGACTGACATCTACCTCAAATTCCTACTGCTTATATTTTGAAATAATTCATGAAGATTTGGAAAGATACAGGGCCTTGAAAGTTTGGAAATTTTAATATTTCATATGAAACCACATGTATAGGTTTCACCATGGATTTTGTAACAGAATCCAAGAATTCTGTGATTTGGAGGAGTTACAGGCAGAATTGTGATTTGGCACAATTCCTGAATGCAGCTGCGGCAACCAACACATCTGCAGGAAAATTAGCAGAAGCACTGCCAACCTGTCTGCGTACCCTGACCAGCCATGTATGCAGCCCCGGGCATCTGACATAACGCAGCCAGGGGATTATGGGCTGACAGAGTGACAGGCGGCTTGAAAGGCCCAGGTACCACATGAACGTGCTACAACCAAGACAGGGACATACTTGATATGTAATAAATGTCCCCATGGATAGTAGATAGTCTAAGAATTCATAAAACTATATAAAAAAACTTAAATAAACTTTCTATGTATTTTTTATAAAATGTAATAAAAATACCAAATATGTCAAAAATAAGATAACTACTATTTGTAAAATATCTGAAAATAATTTGAATATTCAAATGTGAGAACTTTAAGACATTAGTATGTCCGTGAAATAATAAGGGAACTGATTATGTAAAAATATTTCATTTATTCTCATAGCTTATTGTTTTAATTAATTATTTCAAGTGCAACAGAATTTCAAAAATAAGGAGCAAAATCAATATCATGATTTTACTCCCATCATCTAATAGATGATGAAAGGCCACCTGAAATCAGATTACCCAAACAAATGTCTACTAAGAAACCTTATTAACTCCTGGTAATATTTACTGAGGATAATTAATTAAATAATAATCATGTGGATAGATTAGTGTTATTCACATGTCTCAACATCAATCAAAATGTAGAATAATTCCCATACCCTGTGGAATTAGATGTTACCCATGCTACAGCACCAAGAAAATGTGACAGGCTACCACTGTTACCCTGCTAGCCTTAGCACCCATCCCTTTGAGCCCCTGTATACCTCAGGACAGAATTGGGACTCAAAAAGCTATAAATACATAGCTCTTTTGAGGATATTGATACACAGAGACCCAGTTATATTTACATCCAGACACCGTTCCAAGGCAATCAAATACTTATAAGAGTTAATTAATTGATTTTTGGCTTTAGTCCATTTAATAATATCTGTCCCCAAACCATTTTTATTAATTTAAACTTCTGAACACCCTTTTTAACCCCAGTAATAGGTTTAACCCATCAGTACACGTCCCAAACAGGTACCTAAAGAATCCAATAATATACCAGTAAGTCTTATGATTCTTTTTCTGTTGTGGCACCTTGGTTACATGGCCCTCCCAATCCACCATATATTTTATCAATATATTATCTTTGGGAAATATCTCCTTTAAGAATATAAATTAAAGCTTCCAAAGTAACCAGGTATACATGTTTTCAAATTGAATTCCCTGAAGACAGGTTTTAAAGATCCCCAGTATTATTGTGGACCCTCTATTAATTTATTTAATAATCAATTTATTAATATTTATCTACAATATCAAACCATAACCAAACCAATGAACCTTGCAATAGCTTTATCCAAATATTTTACGGATTTTTGCTGCATTTATTGAATAATATATTTATTATTTATTTTCTAACCTCTGGTAGATAAAGGATAGCAAGTTTCTTTTCATCCAGGAGGCTGACAGTTGAAACATGGCTGCATTAAAGGGCTAAATCAAAAGTGTTGTTAACAAATCTTTGGATTCTAGTGATTTGGGTAGGCATTTAGACAATAAAACATTGGAAGCCCCAATTGCATCCTCATCAAGGGTTAAATTTGAGGAAAAAGATTTTCCTTCACAACTGTAATTGAGCCAAGCACTTGGGTCACATTTCATATGCCACTTGACTGATTTGACTTGATGGAAAATAATGGACCATGGTGGATGTAAATATCTAACTATGATGTTCCAGAACCCCTTGACCCTCCTCCTGTGAGAATCTTTTCTAGAAGGAAAAAATCCATGATTTATTTTCACAAATGGGCAGACATGCATGGCTAAGCATTCACAACATTCAAGTCAAAAAAGGAATAACATGTTGAACAAGTATGCAACCAATTTGGAGTATACAAAGGTCCTTGCCTGACTTTCAGCCCTCTGATACCAGGAAACTTGCAGTCCTTTAGCTACAGAGAGTGATAAAAATGCAGGAATAATAATATTCCAAAAATAAACACTTAAAGAGATGAAATAATAAATATTTTAAGAGATGGTGCAAGTTTTAATTGTTTTGGTCAAAATGGTTTTAAATTTTTTATAAAAGAGGTGCCACAGTATTATACTACTGGGGATCTTGACAGACAGACAACCTCTCTTCAAGGGGCCTTTGAGAACCTCGGAATGATAATGGGTGCCTTATAAGTACTTATCCACTGATACGGAAGGGAAAAACAGCACAATGGCCAAGGCAGCAAGGGAAAAACTCACTCTGATTCAATAATCCGCAGAAAAAGCCTTCAAAGATTCAGTTAAAGGGTTTCAGGGCAGATGGGGTTGATTTCCGGACTAAACTTTTAGTGAATGAGTTTGATTGCTTTTGGTAAATAATGATAATACTGCAGACTAAGTCATAAGTAACTTTCTAATCTCTACATAAGAACTTTATTAAAAATTAAACGGCGTCTGATTTAAAATAATAAATTCCTGGTAAAACTGATGGGGAATAATGGATCCAAAGAGGTCTGTATAAATATCTTTTGGGGTAATAATGAGCTTCTCAGGGCACATAGAGAGTGTTCTTCTCATGGGCTGAGGCTGGAAAGCCATTCAGGGCAATTTTAGCACATCCACTTGATGCCCTCAATCAGCTGTCCTCAGATCTGTTGGATTTCTGTACTATTTTAGCCACAGGATCTCTTAATGTGTTAATGGCCTAATTCTGATCATTCTGCACTTATCCTTTATTTGTCAGCCTCCTGGATGCCAAGACCCTTGCTATCCTTTAGCTACAGAGGTGATAGAGTAAATAATAAATATATTATTTAATAAATGCAGCAAAAATCCGTAGAATACTTGGATTAAGCTTTTTGCAAGGTTAAATGGTTTGGTTATTGTTTATTTTTTTGAATCAAAATTGATTATTAAATATTTGTAGAGGGGCCACAATTATATTGGGGATCTTTAACACCTCTCTTCAGGGATTTCAGTATGAAAACACGTAGTCCTGGTCACTTTGGGTTCTTTAGTTTAAAGATTATTATACCCAAAGATAATATGTATATAAAATACACAATGGAGTGGTAGGGCCTTGTAGCCAAGCTACCACGACAGAGAAAGGATAATAAGACTCACTGGTATATTATTAAATCCTTTTGGTATCTGTTTGAGACAGGTACTGATAGGTTAAACCTGTATACTGGGGTTATAAGGTTTTTCAGCAGTTTTAATTGATAAAAAGAGGTTTGAGGACGGATATTACTGATCAGAAATTGCCATAAATCACTTACTTATCTCTTATAAGTACTTGATTACCTTGGCACGGCGTCTGGATATGAATATTACTGGGTTTCTGCCCATCAACATCCTCAAAAGAGCTCTGTATTTATAGCTTTTGGAGTCCCACTATGGTCCTTCTGAGGGTTGTAGGTGCCCAAAGGGACGGACACTAAGGCTAGCAGGGTAACTGGGGGTAGCCTGTCATGTGTTCTTGGTGCTATAGCCCGGGTAGCATCTAATTCCTTAGGGTATGGGAATTATTCTACCTTATAATGGAAATTAGGACGTGTGAATAACACTAATCTGTCCTATTTATGTATTATTTAATTAATTATCCTTAGTATATGTTCCTAGTAATCTAATAATTATATTATTTGACATCTCTACGGATATTTAGATGTCAGGTAAGTTCTCATTATGTATTATATAACTGGAGTAAAAGTCATAATATTGATTTTACTCTTTATTTTCGAGTTCCAGTCGATTTGTTAAGATAATTACTTAAAAATATAAGTCATGAGAATTCATGTAATATTATTACATCATTATCTTTCTTAGTATGTCACAAAGATATTGATGTATAGCAATTCTCATAAAAGTATTTTAATATATTTTTGAAGTTGTCATTGTCTTATTTTCGACATTCTTGGTACTTTGCATTATATTAAATAAAAAATACGTGTAAGGATTATTTATGTATTTTTATATAATATTATGTAGGTTTAGACAGTCTACTATCCACAGGAACCTTTATTACATATGTAGAAAGTTCCTGTGTATGTTGTAGCATGTTTACGCGGTACCTGAGCCGCCTGTCACTCTGTCAGCCCGTAGTCACGCGGCTGGGTACTTGTCAGAGGCCCGGGGCTGCGTACACGACCTCAACGGGTTAACACGGCTGTATCTCAGCCGCGCGTGGGTGCTTTGGCTGCCGCGGCTGCGTGCGGGAATTGTGACAAAAAACATTTCCGCCCGTAACTCCTAAAATATACACAACACCTCAATTCTGACTGAATTTTAGGTGTGAGACCTATACGTGACAATGTGTGTGAAATGTTTAATTGGCCAAAAAGCTCAATACTGGAGCCGTAGTATTTTTGTTCTTTTTTCCTTAATTATTTGAAAATATAAGGAGTTGGATTTCAAGGGTGGGGTCAGTGAGTGACCCTACCTAATTTTGGGTGGAGAATCCATTTCTATAACAATATTTATGGTTTTCCTATTCCTTCTTAGGTTAATTGTATTATTATTATTTTTATGTTATTTTTGTTACTTTTTGCAGCTTGCTCTGCAATAGTAGCAAGCTGAAATTATTTGTAATATCACTATTGGTTTAAAGTAGAACAATGCATGTATTCATTGATCTTCATCATCTGCGGAGCCTTTAGGTAATTTTTAATGAATTTGATGGCCACTCCTTGTAGTGTTTAGTGGTCTTCAAAGATTGGGATCTGTTTGTTTGGTGAGGACCTTCAATATTTGATTTGTTTTTTTCAAATACTTTAAAATAAATTATATAATATTTTTACTAAGTTTTAATATTTTTAGACCATTTACAATGCATATGTCACATTCTTAAATATGCTAGGTAAACCCTACTAAGTTTTATGTCCTGTGAGCGGTACCTGCTGTCAGATTTGTCACCACTGATCCTGATGCGGGGATCAGTCCATTCAGATGCGCGCGGGGTAGGATCCTCTGCATGCGTGGCAAAATTTGCTGCGCGCAGTACTTCTGTACGCGGAAATGTAATTCTACAGGTACGTAGAGGTTGTATAGGAATGCGGGACTGCGCGTGGGAATTTTGAAATAAACCATTTCTGTGTGTAACACCTAAAATATACACAAAACCTCAATTCTGACTAAATTTTTGGTTTGAAACCTATACGTGACAATGTATGTAAAATATCAAATTGGGCAAAAGGTGCCATATTGGTGCCGTGACATTTTGGTCAATTCTTATTCAATTATTTAAAATATGAAGGAGTTATTCTTCAAGGGTGGGGTCAGTGAGTGACCCTACCTTATTTAGGGTGCAGAATCCATTTCTGCAATAATATTTATGGATTAACCACTCCTTCTTAATATTTTATTTATTTATTTTTATTTTGTATTTTTGCTACTTTGACAGGTTGCTCTGTAAATAGTAGCCAGCTGACACTGACAAAAAGGAAAAGGCAAACTCACAAAATGAAGGTTTGTTTTAAATTCATTATACATGCAAGTTTTACAGTAGCAGATCCCACATGGCATTCCTCCATTATAAATGTCCAAAAAAATCATCAACTATCTGTAAAACCCTTAGTTCATCCTCAACTGGGTAGAATCTCTGGTCAAGCCTTGGATCAACTTGAAGAAGGCATGAACAATGGGCTCAATAAAATTCCACTGGACAGGATATTGAACAAGATTGATGATAGAATAATCTATAACCCTAAGCACACGTCAAAGAAAGCAGAAATCAATGGGGAAAATGTTATGTAAGTTCTGTTTGAAATTCTTCAGGAAACCCAGTGGGTCTCCAGGTTAGAATTTGTTGGAGAGGGTCACTTAGATTCCCCTTTTTTGGATTTTCCTGACTCTATAAAATTTTTTAAAAATACCATCATATTGCTTTGTCGGATTGTACTTATAAAATAATGTGTAAAACATCCCTCTATTGAAAGTTGTAGGAATGATAGCCAACAGGAAAACTTTCAAAGAGGTTTTTGCTTTCATAACAAAAAAAATGTTTGAGTTCTAAAGTTGGGAAATGGATGCACTAAAGGCTTTGGCTCATTATGCCAATAGGCTTCCCAAATTTATTGTTACAGACCATGAAAAGACTCTGATTTGTGCAATTGAACATAGTTTCCCTGAGTGATCCAGACATTCATCCTCCTGGCACTTGTCTAAAAATATTTAAGTAAATTTTAAAGTTTGCTTCAGTAATGATGATGAAGGATGGAAAATTTTTATGACTTTGTGGGAAAATTATGGGGCCTCTAAAACCAAGGGGGATTCAGAATTCAATGATGCAGAACTCTGAATGGGAAAATTTATTGCTTCTTCTGTTCATCTCATCTGGATTTGCTTATGTTGAAACCTATATACAGTGTTTTCTTGAAATACCATGAGGATGTGCTCAAGTATATGAAAATAAAAGTTTACCTATCAAAGATACTTTTTTAACTGTGTGTAATTTATTCAACCCATAATTTGGAAATAAAAAAACATCTTATGTAGAAGGAACCCATGCTCCTTTCAAAAAATTACTTACAGGATCCTTGTGGAAAATTTTGTATGTGTGGAAACACCTGGAAAGAATAATTGAAAACCAAATCAAATCAGTGCATGCCTTGCTTAACAACTCTCAAATAAATTTATGAACTGTTATTCAAAAAGAACTTTAACCTTTGGGCTACAAATTGTCAATTGAGGCAGTTAAACTCATTGGGGAACAATTTGAGAAGTTGAAGGCCAAAAATTCTGGCAAGGTGTGCTCAAAGCTATATTTGAAAACAATGGGCTTGCCTTGTTCCCACATCTCAGCAGATTTACCAGCATCAAGAGGATCCATTGGGCCTGGGAATTTTCATCCTCAGTGGAGGTTAGAATATAACCCTTCTGGTTTAGAATGTTGGGTTTTTTGGGTTTTCAAAGGGTACCAATTATTGTATTGATAGATTACTTATTTTTTTTCTTTTTGAAAGTTTGAAACATATCCAGTGCTTTGAAAATCTCAGTTTTGAACCAGTTCAAGACAATGTTTATGGGGAAGCCTCAATTAGTCAGATTGAAGATTTTGAAGTCTGTGGTCAGGTATACAGCTGTTGAATTCTGATCTCACTTGTAATTGTTACAGTTAACAGATCTTACTGTCCTGTTCATTCTAAATCACTTTGCCCATTTCTGTGAAGCGCCACGTGCGTGTCATGCACAGTTAATTGTTTTCTTCCTCACAGTTGATTTCTTTCTTCCCTTCTTTTGTCTTGTCATCCTATCCTGTTGTCGTACGCGCGCGGACGCTATCCACTGTGATAACTCTATCTGCGGATGATACTACAACGGGCTAGTCAACCAATCTCATCAAAAACCACTGCAGCGGACTGAGGCCAGCGTGAAAATCAATCAAACCTCATACTTGACTCACAAAAAATATCTCAACTCCTACATTGACACAATCAAATCTCCAACAGCATCAATTAGAAGAACAAAGAAGCCAGTCAGAATCAAGTAAGATCACTTGTTGCAACTCACCAATCAGTGAACTTTTCTGAAAATCTTCTTTCAGAATCCAATCTTTCAATGCCCTATTAATCCTTCTCATTCGCAACACTGTTGCTGACTGGAATTGTTGTTATTCCTTGGGCTGATAACTACAGAATCAATTGCTTGTCTCTTATGTTTCTTATATGATTCTCAACCTACAGCCTGTCTCACCCTGTTGGTAGTCCTTGCTTTTCTTGATCTCATTTCATCTTGTCTTTTCTGTACTCTGATATTGATACAATCCCACATTCTGGTCCTGGTATCCTATCCAGATTTCATCACAATTAAAAGCCTGCACCGACCACCATGGAAGGACCGGGAACCTCTTCCACGCCAGGACCAGGAGGGGATACAACAAACCACAAGTCCCTAGCCATTAAGTCACTCATTGAATCAACTCCTCTACTCACAGCTGACAATTAAAGCATGAGGCGAAAAAAATTCAAGAAACTGTTCAAGCTTTGTGGGATATTTAACATCATGAACAATCCTGACAAAGAAGCATAATTGGAAAAACACACCAATCAGGAGTTTGTGGCACATATCATTGCAAAGCCGGAAACAAACACCTACAACAACATTATTGACAACATAAATGAGAACAGCGCTAAATTAATCTGGGCCTCTACTCAATATCACTTTGGGTCCTCCCAATCGGCGAACAGGGCAAGGGTTTTCAACAGCTTCCTTCACTTATCCATGGAGACAGACATCTATGCATTTGTGACATCCAAGAAATTATATCTGAAGAAAATGACAGAAGTTGGAATTGATCTTCCCTTGGACATAGTCGCTTATCTTGTGCTCTTCAAATTTCCTTCTTCCATGCTCAACATGAAATCTCAAATCATGCACTCTGTCATACTGACACCAAACTCATTCTAACCTCAGTCTTACCCTCAGGCCTGATCTACTTTCTTAGGAACTTCAACCTCAGGGCTCAGGATACTTACATCAATATGTCTCCGGTAACTATATACCTCAGGATCTTCATGCAGTACATATCTACATATAGTCTAACCTCATACTATACACAGATAGACTCCATAGGCTTGCACATACTCAATCTCCCAGGCTCTACTCTACCTCTCTGTCTAACCCATACCTCTTTGGGTTACCTCTCTGTCTAACCCACACCTCTTTGGGTTATCTCTCTGTCCAACCCATACCTCCTCTGTGTGGTTTATCCTTTGGGAATCTTTATGTAAATCCTCCTGCAGATTGTATTACATACTCTCTCTACGTAGTACATAGTTTCATGACTCCCATGTACACTGTACATCCTTCAAATGTACTCTCCCAACTTAGACAGCTCAGAACGGGAACCTTTTCCCAATGTAGAAGCAGCCTAACCTAATGTAGTAGCATCCCTGATCAGCCCTCTCTGTTACTTAGACTGTTCCCATGACATCATGTGTGTAGTCTGAGCCCCAATCACTTGTACCTCTGTTGTAGTTCTAACCTCTTGTCTATTTAATCAGCCTCCTCTTTCCTCTTCCTGATGCTTCCCCCAAGAAATCAGTTTACTACTTCTTACTAGGAGATCTTTCCCAGCAAGTGTCATTCAGCACCATTCAACCCAATCCTCCTCTGCTCTTGTTAGCTTCCTTCAGTAACCTTGGCCCCAAGCCTACTGTGGGTAGAGACCCCTCTGTGCCAAGCCCTGCTTGCATGTCAGCAGCCCTTGTGACATTAAACTGATTTCTTCCCCAATAACCCCTCTTCACCAACCACACTCCCTATCCTTTTAGACAGCATCAAATCTTGCTATTGAGTTGTGGCAATTTTTGTTTGCTTTATTTCTGTCCCTAGCTTGAACTTGGCTATTTGATTTGTGGCCATTTTCATTGCTTCCCTTACCTTACTGTCAAACATACTCAGAGCTCCAGCTCTCCATCCTCTAAGTGTCACTTTGACGCTTTGACGCTTCAAAGCTTTGACGCTTTGACGCTTCGACGCTTCGACGCTTTGACACTTCAACACTTTGACACTTCAATGCTTCAACGCTTCAACACTTTGACACTTTGACTCTTTGACACTTTGACACTTCGACACTTACACAAGGTATAGTAACCAGTATTTGACTGTCCCATAAAGGTAATCAGAGGAAGAAAAAATTCCTTTTTTAATAATTTTATTCTTGCTCCAAGGTGAAGAACAACTTTTGGGTAACTAATTATTCTTAGAAGTAAGAATGCCCCCACGACATGCTCTTTTTTCTCACATTTCTAGCCCAGCAGTCACCCGCAGCTCTAGGGGGAGAGGTACCACTGAACCTACTGACCATTCTACCCCTAGATCTTGTGGAACAGGTAGGACCTTTTCTAACCTGATTGCACCAGTGGCTACCACTTCCACTCCTATGGATACAGGTTTATTGGAACCTATTCCCCAAGTATCCCTTTCTACTATTCCTTCTTCTGACAATGCTAGCCTCCACAGGATCACAGGTCAGTTTCCAAGCCCAGGTTACCATGGTTTGGACTCTCCTGCCTATGATGCAAGCATGGTCCCAATCCCAGGAGAAGGTGAGGAAGATGAAGAGGATGAAGACTCAGGATTCAATTCCAGAATCTTGAGTGGCCTGGGTTCACCATCCCCAGAGGTTAATCCTAGTCAAACTTCTAATGCAACAGCAGTCCCTTCACCTTCCCCACACACCAACCTTCCTTCCACCACTCAGGGTCCTTCAACTAATCCTGCCCTGCTGGCCATTCTTCAGCAAATGACCACTGCAATGACTCAACTTTCTAAACCTGCTGACCATGGACCCTCTGCTAACTTTAAATCTCCATCTATCAATGCCCCAGATAAATTTGATGGAACTAACCCAACCAAGCTTAGACCTTTCCTTCAAGCTTGTGAACTCATTTTTTCAAATGATGAGAGAGTTTTTACTAATGACAGAAAGAAAGTATTTTTTACAGTCTCTTACCTTTCAGGAAATGCCAGTCAATGGATCCAACCTTATCTTGCTCACATTTGTAATCATGAGCCAGACTTCATACTTAACTCCTGGCTTCTATTCACTCAACAGCTTCATACCCTTTTTGGGGATTGTCTAGAAATCCAGCGTGCTGAGAAGGAGTTAACCCTCCTTAAGATGAAAGACAGTGGTTATGCTACTAACTATATCACTGAATTCAGGACACTTATGACCAAGGTCTCTGGGTGGGGTGATAAAGCCTTTTTCTTTCATTTTAGACAGGGTCTCCCAGCCAGATTACTGGACCAACTAGCTGGTTATGATGGACCTCAAGAAACCTTGCAAGACCTAATGGATATTGTTCTTAAGTATGACACTTGTTACCATGAAAGGATTGGGGAGAAGTCCTTCACTCTCCCTCAGACCTCAAGACCTGGACCCAGTCTTCCAAATCCTCAGAAATCTCAACAGACCAGCCAACCAGGTAGGTTTAAGGGGAAGACCAAGCCAACCCCTACTAATTCTACTCCAACCTATGTCCCTAATCCGAACGTAGGAGAGGATGGACACCTCAAGGCTGAAGAAAAAGCTAGACGAGAAAGAGAGGGTTTGTGTAACTACTGTGGAGGAACTCACAAAATTAGCCTCTGCAGGAAACGTCCAGATTTTAAGCCTGGCCAGAAACCCAATCCTATGAAGCCAAAACAGGGAAAAGACTAGGTGATGGGAATGTGGTACTCCTTGACCATCACCCTCCTAATATTCAAGTACAAACTTTGGAAAGAAAAGACGCTAACCCTCCTTCCAAAGACTTACCTTTTGTTTGCTTGACCAATAACCAGGCTTACAGTGTACTTGTTGACTCTGGAGCAACTCAATCTGTTATTTCAGGATCTATGGTTTTAAAGTTTTCTCTATCACTCAAACCCCTGACCACTCCTATTTTCCTATTTACCTTCAGTCCTTCTGACTCACCTTCCCAGGAAATCACCCATAAGTTTTCCTTCAAATTCTCTTTGCCCTCTTTTCCCAACTTAGAATGGGATTTATTGGTTGTTGATACTCCACCCAAAGAAGACATTATTCTAGGTATTGACTTCCTCCATTTCTGGAACCCAGAGGTAAATTGGCAACTGGTATTGATCACCCCAAGACACCAACCAAATTTGGATCATTCCTCTTCTGTTGAACTCTCCTTGGTCACTACTTCCTTTCTGCCAGTGAACCTGCAGGTCACTGCTCCTGTCCCCTTTTCAGAATCTATGCACTCACAAAACTTCCCTTTGAGTTCAACAACTACTTCTGTGAACAGGATATTCCTTGGAAATTCTCTGAAATTCTTGGAGGATATGGAGAATGATCTATCCATTCAATTTTTGCGTATGATTATTTCCACTTCTGACTCTGACCCAAAGCAGGCTACTGCAGAAGGTTTGGATGAAGATGAGGAAACTGATGAAATTGAAACTGTAATGGAGAGAGTTCCTGATGCTTATTGTACCTTTTTAGATGTTTTTTCCAAGGTCAAAGCTGATAAACTCCCTCCTCATCGCGCTTACGACCATCATATCAAACTGGAAGGCCCTATGCCTCCAGTTGGGCCTATCTACTCCCTTATTCACCATGAGAAGGAGGCCCTACAAGCCTATATAGCGGAAAATATAGAGAAAGGTTTCATTCGCCCCAGCACTTCCAGCACTGGAGCACCTTTCCTCTTTGTAAGAAAGAAGGATGGTGGTTTGCAATTGTGTGTTGACTATCGCAAACTCAACGCTGTGACTCAAAAGAACCGGTATCCCATTCCCCCCATGACTCACTTATTAACAGTCTTTTCTGGTTCTACCATTTTTTCCAAAATTGACCTCAGGGGTGCTTATAATCTCCCTCGAATTAAGGAAGGGGATGAACATCTTACAGCATTCAGAACTCAGTTTGGGATTTTTGAATATTTGGTAATGCCTTTGGGACTCACCAATGCTCCTGCCTCTTTTCAATGTCTTTTTAATGACATTTTTGCAGACCTTCTGACCATCTGTGTGGTGGTATACCTCAATGACATTCTTATTTTTTCCAAAAACTTAACAGAAAATACAGCTCATGTGTGTGAAGTCTTGAACAGACTTTGGAAGAACAACTTATATGCAAAAGCTTCTAAGTGTGAATTTCATGCCTCCTCAGTGGACTATCTAGGATATGTCATTTCCAGAAGTGGCATTGAAATGGACAACTCCAAGGTCCAGAAGATCTTGGACTGGCCACCAACAACAAACAAAAAGGCCTTGCAACAGTTTTTTGGTTTTTCTAATTTTTATCGCAGGTTTATCATTAACTATTCCAGAAAGGTGCACCTCCTCACTGCTCTAACTGGAGCAGGCCCCATCTTTCCTTTATCCCCAGGGGCTCTGAAGCAGTTTGAGGACCTCAAGGTAGCCTTTACTAAAGCTCCTATACTCAGACATTTTGATTTTTCCTTACAAACCTTTTTGGAGGCTGATGCCAGTGACTATGCCCTAGGGGCTGTCCTCACCCAAGTCTCTCTTGATGGATCCAAACACCCAATTGCTTTTGACAGCAGGAAATTGGGTAGTGCTGAACTGAAATATGAAATCCATGATAAGGAACTCCTGGCCATTGTATGGGCCATCAAGATCTGGAGAGCTTACCTCCTCAGTATTTCTTCTCCCTTTGAAGTTCTCACTGATCACTTATCTCTTGAATATTTCATGACCTCCAAAGTCTTGACTCGTCGCCAAGCCCGTTGGGCTGAGTTTCTGTTTGAATTTGACTTCACTATAGTCTATAGACCCGGAAAGCAATCAATAGTGCCTGATGTCTTGTCACGTCGAGACAACGTTTATCCCAAAGGGGGGATGCCCTATGCAGAAAAGAATCCAGCAAATGTCAAACAACTCTTGAAACAGACTGACTTTGAACCTTCTAGAATTTTCTTTATCTCTGCAAAACAGGTTGACAAACAATTGGAAACCTTAATTCAGTCCCAGATCTCCAACAAATCAACCCAGCAGATTATTCAGAAACTACATAAAAAGGAACAAGTAAAGAGTTACCTTATAGACCCAGAAACTGGACTCCTTATTTTCCAAAACAGAATAGCAATCCCCAAGGAGGATGAACAAATCTAACTTGAAATACTTTGACAAAGACATGACTCTCCCCTCTCTGGCCACCCTGGACAAGACAAAACAGCTGATATAGTCAAAAGAGATTTCCATTGGGAAAATATGAATTCCTTTATCAAAGATTATGTTTCTTCTTGTTACCTTTGCAGCAGAAACAAAGCCAGTCACCACAAACAAGTTTGGACTCCTCCAACCCTTACCAATTCCAGATTCTCCCTGGGCTTCACTCTCTATGGACTTCATCTCACAACTACCACTATCCAATGGGTTTGACTCAATCCTTGTGGTGGTTGATTGTTTTTCAAAAATGTCACTCTTTATTAAAACCAGAACTGATATCTCCTCTGTGGAGTTGGCTAACCTACTAATTTCTCATGTTTTTACTAAACATGGCCTCCCAACTGACATTGTCAGTGACAGAGGATCTTTATTTGTTTCTTCCTTTTGGAAAATTGCATGTGAAAAATTACAGATAAAAAGAAATCTTTCCACAGCTTATCACCCTGAAACAGACGGAAAGACGGAACGAGTAAATCAGATCCTAGAACAATTTTTTAGGATTTATGTCAGTTATCACCAAGACGACTGGGATACCTGGATCCCCCTTGCTGAATTTGCTTACAATAATTCCACTCACACTTCTACTAAGCAATCTCCTTTTTTCACCATCTATGGACAACATCCCAACTTTGACAGTCTCCATGTAGTAGATGATCAACCTGCCAGCCACTACATAACCCAGATTCACCAGAATCAAAAGTTATTGGGTATTGAACTAGAAAAGGCAATTAAAACCTACAAAAGATATGCTGACCTAAAAAGAAGTGACTTTCCTGCCTCATTTGCTGTTGGAAACAAAGTTTGGCTCTCTTCTAAAAATATCAAAACTAATCATCCAACTCATAAACTCTCAGAGCAATGGTTAGGTCCCTTTTTGATTATAGAAAAGATTGGGAAAAGTTCATTCAAGCTTCAACTTCCTCAACAATGGTCCACCATTCACCCTGTATTCCACTCCTCCTTACTCAAGCCATATCAGGACAACTCACTATCCTCTAGGCACCAACCACCAACTGAGCCAGTCAAAATTGATGGTGAAGAAGAATGGGAAGTGTCTCAGATATTGGATTCCAAACTTAAGAGGGGGAAATTATTTTACTTAGTTGAATGGAAAGGATTCCAGAATGATGAGGAATGCACTACTTGGGAACCTCACTCTAATCTTACCAACTTCCCTACTTTACTTCAAGACTTCCATACACTTTATCCCTCAAAACCAAAGTCATCCTTAAAATAAAAACAATACAAACCTTACTCTCCTTTTCAAATATATATATATATATATATATATATATATATATATCAATAACATGATAAAAAAAAATTAAGATTCTTTCTCCTTCTTCCCTTTCGTCAACCTTAGCAAAAAAAAAAAGAAAAGATCAATTAACCCCCTCTAAGAAAATATAAATAAAAAAAATAAAATAAAATAAAATAATAATAAAATAAAACAAATTTTATATAAACAACTTTTTAGATAGCTTCACACATCAATTCTTCCAACTCTTTTACTCTAGACATCCAAGTATTTACTAATTTTAACTTGACAACTTGATAAGAATTTGGCCCCCTTATAGTAGTCCCTACTTCAAAAGTATGCCCAGCTAAAGCCAAAATATCAGCTAGTATTTTCTTTATCTCCAAAACTTTTTTCTTTCTAGCTTCTAAAAAACCATACTTCTCTTTTCTTATCTCACTACCCCAACCCTTCTTTAAACCTTCCTGAAAATTTGAATTTAAAGTTCTAGAATTCCTACTATAAATCTCCAAAGAATGATTAACTTGATCTTCATTTAAAACAGAATCTTCTCTGAATCTTCTTCCTTCCATCATCTCCAATAACCTTTCCCCACTTTTCAATTCCTCCAACCAGACCTCAGTTTCACCTCTTCCTTCAATTCCTTTCCTTCTATTCCTTCTGTCTTCCACCACCTTCATCTTTACCTCCAAATCCTTCATCTTGTTCCTCAAATCTTCTAACTCCAAAGAGTCATCTGATCTGCCCCCTTCTTCAATGATGATCTCTCTTCCTTTTCCTTTAACAATCTCTTTGGTGGTTCCTCTATCTTCCTCCATATGACTTAATTCCATCTCCAAACTCCCTTCGGCGTCTTCATCATCATCACTGCTTCGACAATCCGCTTTGGCGCTTTGACGGTTTGTTTCAACGCTTTGACGGTGGGCTTCAACGCTTTGACGAATTGCTTCAACGCTTCAACGGTGGGCTTTGACGCTTCAACGATTTGCTTCAACGCTTCAACGTTCAAAGTTTCGACGGTGAGCTTTGACGCTCCGACGGTGAGCTTTGACGCTTTGACGACTTGCTTCAATGGTTTGACAAACCCCTTCAAGGCTTTGACAAATCCCTTTGACGCTTCGACCAACCCCTTTGACGCTTTGACGACTTCCTTCGAAGGGTTTGACGGATTCCAAAATACCTTTGTTTTGTACCCTTTTTGGGGGAACCTTGACCACCTCCTCGTCCGAATCTACGTGAGGGGTTCCCCATTGTATAAATGCCTCACCGCACTCCTCCTGCGGACGCCTTGACGTACCATCTATGGCCAAATTACCGGTTCAACGCAGTGCCTCCCTCTTTTCTTGCGTTTTCTTCAATCTCTCCTGCATCAAAAGGACTATTGCAAACCTTTATCAGCACTCCAGCACCTCCAATACTAACTCCAGAAGCACTTACCTGAAGATTCATCAAGTCTGGATGAGTAACCCAAGGTCATGGCATCATCATCTGGAGCCTCTTTTACTTCAAAAGGTTGACTCTTCTCCAGGACCCATAAGGTTGGCCCCAAGGCCTTTCTGCCTTGCTTATCCACATCACACATTCTTCCATACTGCCTACAACTTTCACATTTGGCAGAATTGTGCTTGATACTGGTGGTGCAGATTCTTCCAAGCTTGACGCACCTATCACAACTTGGGTAGTATTGCTGGACTGGATGATAATTGTTGGTCTTCTCCATTGGATATGTTGGTGAAGGTGATCTGGTGTAAGGAGATAAAGGTGGCAATGGGTTGGATGGTGGTGATGGTTGTGGGTAAGGGGAAGGAAAAATCAAGTTAGACATGGCTGAAGGACAACCTGGATGGCCTCTTCAACCTCTCCTTTTATGGTCATCAGGAGATGCCCTCTTCTTCACCAGGGGGTACTGTCATACTGACACCAAACTCAGTCTAACCTCAGTCTTACCCTCAGGCCTGATCTACTTTCTTAGGAACTTCAACCTCAGGGCTCAGGATACTTACATCAATATGTCTCCGGTAACTATATACCTCAGGATCTTCATGCAGTACATATCTACATATAGTCTAACCTCATACTATACACAGATAGACTCCATAGGCTTGCACATACTCAATCTCCCAGGCTCTACTCTACCTCTCTGTCTAACCCATACCTCTTTGGGTTACCTCTCTGTCTAACCCACACCTCTTTGGGTTACCTCTCTGTCTAACCCATACCTCTTGGGTTTATCTCTCTGTCTAACCCATACCTCCTCTGTGTGGTTTATCCTTTGGGAATCTTTATGTACATCCTCCTGCAGATTGTATTACATACTCTCTCTACTTAGTACATAGTTTCATGACTCCCATGTACACTGTACATCCTTCAACTGTACTCTCCCAACTTAGACAGCTCAGACCTGGAACCTTGTCCCAATGTAGAAGCAGCCTAACCTAATGTAGTAGCATCCCTGATCAGCCCTCTCTGTTACTTAGACTGTTCCCATGACATCATGTGTGTAGTCTGAGCCCCAATCACTTGTACCTCTGTTGTAGTTCCAACCTCTTGTCTATTTAATAAGCCTCCTCTTTCCTCTTCCTGATGCTTCCCCCAAGAAATCAGTTTACTACTTCTTACTAGGAGATCTTTCCCATCAAGTGTCATTCAGCACCATTCAACCCAATCCTCCTCTGCTCCTGTTAGCCTCCTTCAGTAACCTTGCCCCCAAGCCTACTGTGGGTAGAGACCCCTCTGTGCCAAGCCCTTCTTGCATGTCAGCAGCCCTTGTGACACACTCCACTGCTGAAATGAAGATTGATATTGTACTCAACCACCTGATAAAACACAAGAACAAGGCCATGGCTCAAGGAGATTGACCCAAACCAGTTAACTTTGGGCTATACAGGGGACCAAGGTGTGAGAATGGTAAACATAGCCCAGTAGTAACCTCACATCCTGCAAAATCCTGTTGGTTCAAATTTCCATTGCTGAAACCACCAAATATTCACAATTGAGGGAAGAAGTCCAAACAGAAAGACCAACCTGAAGCCCATTTCTGCTTTTTTTTTCTGTGGGATGAACTCCCTTAACACCACTGGCTCCAATTGCTTCATCTTGGACTCGGGTTGCTCCATACACATGATAATCAACAAGGAAAGATTCCTCTCTCTGAACAACAGTAAAGAAAAACAAGAAATTCAAACATGAAAGAAGGATTTCTCAATAACCATAGAGGAAATTGGAGAGGCTGCCCTGATCACCAAAGACTCAAACCTTAAAATCTGAAATTTTGCTTGGGTACCTGAATCCACCGTCAACTTGATTTCTCTGGGTGCTCTCATTTCACAAGGTGTTAAACTCCTAGTCAATTCCAACACCTATCCCAACACCTTCCAGGTAACTTTCAACAATGCCGTCCTCCTGTCCAGTTCCATCCTCAACAATCTTTTTATAATAAACGTGAAGAATAAAAGTGAGGAAATCCTTCATCAGGTCCATTACTCAAACAACAAACTTCACTCCATCCACCACACTCTGGGTCACGCTAGTGTCAAAAGGATTGAGAAATATTTGAAATGTCCTCTGCCAACCATGCTGAAAGCTAAATTTCAGTGCCTCAGTTGCAACAGAGAAAAAATAACATGCAAACCCTTCAATCACATACAACCAAGAGCTCAGAAATGCTTCAAAAAAAATCATCTCAATTTGATTGGACCTATCAATCCCACGTCTAAAGGTGGCTAAAGATACATTCTCAATCTTGTAGATTCCCACGCAGGCTATATTTCCTGTTTTCCCCTCAAGCATAAAAGTGAAACAGTGGGAACTCTGATATTCATCATCAAAAACCAGCATTGTAAGACAAACCAATATCCCAAGGAGGTATGTTTTGATGGAGGCAGTGAGTTTGTTAACTCCAAGCTACTGACTTACTACCAAAGGCATCAAATCAACCAAATAGTCAGCAAACCATATCACTCTCAACATAACGGTTGAGTGGAACAAGCAAATAGAACAATCATGGAATTGACAAGAGCAACAATTTCCAAGGCAAACCTACCAAAATCTTGCCGGCATGAAGTTATCAAGGGATGCTTTTTGATTTTGAATCAAATTCCCAAACAAAAGGGGAACAAATCACCTTGGAAGCAAATGCACAACTCAGAATTGCCCAAAAATTATGTTAGACCATCTGGATTGGCGTTGACATATCAACTCATTGACTTAGAGAAAAGTTCCAAACTTGACAAGAAAGGAGCGCCTGGAATGCTGATTGATTTCAACCCTAAACTGCTTTCCTACAAAATCATCACTCCAACGGGTAAGATAGTAGACACAAAGCATGTTATTTTCAACATCCAAAAGCCAACCTCCATCTCCACGGCTCACGCAAGGCGCATCTAACTCAGTTGCGGTTTAGAAAGCGCAGATGACCTAGATTCTGAAGGACAATCTTCCAGAGGGGGTTCAGATCTTCATTGACAAGGCAGGAATCAAAGGCGCAAAGACAGATTACGGTGGGTAAATGCTTCCAGACACTCCAGATATTTGCCAATTTTTCTGGGAGTATGCGCAAATGCTGGAACAGATCTTGTTCTGGATTGAGGAAGCGGGGCTTTTGGTTTTGGAGAAAAATTTAGCTGTATGCGTGCCGGCGCTAGAGGTTCTAGGAAATGCGGTGGCTTCTGACGGAAGGTGGATTGGGGAAAAGAAACGCAACAAGGTCCTTGATTGGCCAACACCAAAGTCTGTCTTGTAAATTCTCCAGTACTTTGGATTGTGTAGTTATGTACGTATGTTCATCAAGCGGTTTGCGGAGGTTGCTAGTCCTTTCTGGATTTTGCTTCCAAAGAATTCATCTTGTCTCCAATTAAAAGGGAGATAGATGCTGAATCTGAAACCACCTCATCAGATGCTGATTCTGTCATTGAAACCACTCTGAGGAAAAACCTGAAAAATCAAGACATGTTGGTCAAGCCTCAAAGATATGGATTTGTGTGCAAAACACTACCCAAGACACTCAAGGAAGCTCTAAAAATACCATAATGGAAGGAATCCACTGAGAAGGAATTTGGAAATATAGAATAATTGGGATTTTGGGAAGAGGCAGATGATAAGGACGTAACAAACCCTCTCAACACTGTCCCAGTGTTCAAAATCAAACTTAATGCTCACAATGACTCAATTGTACTCAAAACTTGTCTGTGCCTTCAGGGTTTCAATTAAAAATACGGACTTGAATATTTTAAAACATATGAACCAACAGGGAAGTCAGCCTCTCTACGGGGTATTCTAACATACATTTCCAAAAAGAACCTCGACATGATTCACCTTGATGTAAGGGGAGCTTTCTTGCACTCACAACTTGACAAGCAGGTGTTCATCAAAACCCCAATTGGCTGCCATTATAAATACAAATATCTTGGGCTGAAGAAGTCTCTATAAGGACTCAAGCAAGCTCCCAGGAACTGGTATCACATGCTCAGCCAATGGATCAAGGATCAAGGCTTTCGCCAATCTGATTGTGATCTGTACCTGTATATTGGAGATTATAAATTATCTGTTGTGTACTTCCACATTGACAACCTTCTGGTGGCTGTTAATGTCAAGAGCTTCAAGGAAAATTTCCTTGCCAGATTCAAGGACTCCTCAGCCCATTCACCAAACACCTTCCTTGGGATGAAAATCAAGAGAAAAGAAAGGCTGATCCATCTCTCACTTCCGCTTCCTATTGAGAAAGGACTGCAGGAACTGAATCTAATTGACTGCAGGCCCGTCTCTACGCCTCTCACTCCAGGACATCACCTCTCATTTTCCAACAAAGATGACCAAGACAAGTTTGCATCCTTAAACATCAGCTATCAATCTCCAATAGGTTGATTGAACTTCATTGCCGGTTTAGCTCAACCCAACATAAGCTTTGCAGTATCCATTCTAACAAAACACTGCAAACATCCAGGTTTCAGCCACTGGAGCAAACTCATACACGTCTGGAAGTATGTCAGCCTGCTACTTAGCACAGAGCAACCTGACAAAGCAACAACAATAATAATATTATTAACAAAATTAAAAGGAACAAAGATAAATGAATAAATAAAATTATTATAAAATGAAGGAGTAGGAAATCCATAAATCTTATTGCAGAAATGGATTCCCCACCCAAAATAAGGTAGGGTCACTCACTGAACCCACCCTTGAATTCTTACTCCTTATATTTTTTTAATTAATTTAATACAAAATGGTAAATGACCACGGCACCAGTATGGCACCTTTTAGCCATGTTAATATTTCACATGATATGTCATGTATAGGTTTCACACCTAAATTTCAGTCGAAATCCAGGTGTTGTGTGTAGTTTAGGAGTTACACGGGAAATTGTGTTTTGTCACAATTCCCACACGCAGCCCCGCGTCCCTACAGCATTGGACTCCCGCGTACGCCAACTCCCGCACGCAGCCCCGCGCCCCTACAGCACTGAACTCCCGCGAAACTGAATTCCCGCGCAGGTAATCCTGTGACCTAGTCAAGCGCGCAGCGGTACAGTCCCCCGCGCGCATCTGAGCAGCGGATCAGTCCCCGCGCGCATTTGAATGGACTGATCCCCGCGCCTCCTATGACATCCAGGTACCGCTCAGAGAAGCTACAACATAGTAGGATCTACACTACATATGTAAAGCTAACACACGAGCATAGATTATGGTTCAAAAACCTTAAAAATCAATTGAAATTAGTTAATAACTAATTTTTAGTATTTTTTTATTAATTAAATAAAGATCCAGACTCACCACGAAGTAAGTTGATCAGAACCTTCAAAGACCACGAAACTACATAAGGAGTGGTCGTAAAAATTATTAAAAATTACATACAGGATCAGCAGAGGATGGAGAATCAATAAAAATCTACGTCTGCTCACTTTGGACCAGTACTTACTGTACAAATTGAGGATCAGTGCAGGATCAGCAAAATGACTAATCTATTGATTAACAGATCCTGCAGCTAAAAAGGAGCTGTTCCTTGACAGATCTAAGGCCAGCAGGCTAACAGCACCTTGGGGACGTGCCAATCTTTCCCTGATTGCCCCCCTAGCCTCAGCCCATGGCTAGTACCCCTTCTAGAGGTCCTCAAGCACCCAAAAAGGAATATTTAAACAGGCTCTTTTGCCCTCCTGTTTCCAAGAAGTTAATCAGTTATCAGGAATTATTTATTATCAATCAGACACGGTGTCATTGTTAATCAAGTGCTTATATGAAGATAAGCAAGTGATTTATGACTTAGTCTGTAGTAGTATTATTTACCTTTATTAACCAATCAACCATTGGAGTTTAGTCAAGCAATCAACCCCATCTGCTCTGAAAACCTTCCAATTATTCCAGGATTTTCGTGGTCAAGTGCTCAGAGTGAGTGTTTCCCTTCCTGTCTAGGCCACTAGCGCTGTTAAGCCCGGCCATTAGTGGAATAAGTCCTTTCTAAGGCACCCATATTTATTCCAAGGTTCTTAAACTGCCTAAGGAGGCCCCTTGAAGAGAGGTTGCTATTCTGTAAAGATCCCCAGTATTATAATACTGTGGCCCCTCTTTTTATATTATATTTAAAATATTTATAACCAAACCAAATAAACCTTGCACTTGCTCTTACCATACCATTATTGGAGCTTTAAAGTGTTTTTCTTTGGAATATTATTGCTCCAAGTTCTTTTATCACTCTCTGTAGCTAAAGGACTGCAAGGTTCCTGGTATCAGAGAGCTGACAACTGGGGGTCTGGCCGGGAAATATCCTTGATAATTAATTGTTTAATTAATTATCTCCTGGACCAGTTATTTATATAAAAAAAATTATATATATAAGTAGAAATACTTATTATTTATCTTGATCTTTTTATTTGTCCAGTGGATTTAAAAACCAATGGAGAATTGATCAATTATTATTTAAATCTTCTTAAACAGAAAAAAGAAGAAAAATTACGTAACTTTGTGCCTGTTGTTATAACTCCTGAACAGAAACAGGAGAGACTTCTTTATTATAAACAACAAATCTTAAAAGAAAAGGAACAAGAGTTAGAAAGAATTATCAATTTTAACTCCTTGTTAAGACAGCACAAAGAGTGGAAAACCTATCAAAGAAAGCTTTCTGCTTTTAAGAGACGGTATCCAAATTATAAAAGTGAGCTTTGATCTCCTTTTTATTTTTTTATAAAAAAATCACAAAAACTCGAAAATTATAATAAAAATTATTATAAAATAAATAAATATATAACTTATATTTTTTATTATTTTATCCTTTCTAGTGGACTTTGTCTTTGGTGATCTTATTGACCAAGACCTCTTAGAGGACGTCCCAGACTGTGGACCCTTGGATTTGTCCCAAGATTTGATTGGAACCCACTCAGATCCCGTTGGAATACCCTCCAAGGACGGACCTGACCCCAACAAGGACTTAGTGCCTTTAAACCTTCATATAAGTGAGAAATATATTTTTTTTAATAAAAAAAATTACTCAAAAAAAAATTATTATTTTTTTTTACAAAGTTTCGACAAAAACTTATATAATCTTTAAAAATGCATCAAAACAGACGCAACACCCGCGCCAGTGGACGCGCCCCGTCATATGGATCTTTGCCCGGAGGAACCCGTGTGCGCAAGGACGCCAGTCGCGAACGCAATGAGGATCGAGCCAGTGATCGCTCCGATCCGAGCGACCGTGACAACGACCGTGGCCGCCGACTCGACCAACTCACCGTTGGAGAGCCGTCCATTGTTGAACGTGAAATCCCAGGAGGATACCGTTCCACCTACACCACCCCAGCCGGACTCCTCCAAGGAGGACAAAATAAAAGTATTGGTGAAAGAACACGTGGGTCATTGGGAACTGTTCAAACAGGCTCAGACCCAGGAAGACCAGCAGGGTATGAGAAAAGCCATATCTTTGGCAAAGAAGACTCAAATAACCCTCCAAAAATTAATTCCCAAGAAAGAAGTAGAAAGTTACGTGAAGAATTGGAATCCTTGGGACCAATTAGTTTCCTTAAGAGGAAACAACAACAACAAGAAGAAGAGATCTCTAGCCCATCAGAAGTTAAAGAGTCCCAAAGAGTGGGACAATATAATATCTTTGGCAAGAAAATGGAAGAAAGTTTACTGCAATTAGACGTAGAAACTTTCAACTTGTTTTCCATAAATGTTTCTCATAACTTTGATATCATTGGCAAATGTTTTGATAAAGTATATGAGTAATTGGATAAAGTAAATACCAATTTTGGTAAAGTCATGCAATCCCAATCCAACTTGATCAAAATCAATGAGTTAGAAGTAAAACAAATAAGAGACAGCATTAGTTTGAGTAAAGGAGAACTAATGAATTACCTAGAAAACAATACTTCAGCTATCCAAGAAGAAATTCTTCTATCTATTGAACAAATCAAAGAAGTTACTAATAAAACAGACCACACTTCACCTACTCATATTATTAATAAAATTGATTCACTAAGTAACAAACTTGATCTGGAATTAGGTATGATTAAGAATGATCTCAGAGATCTAAAGATAAACCTATCTCAACCCATTGCAGATTCTGATGAAATCAGACCTTCCAGGTACCACAGTACGCCCCAACTACCTTCTAGACCAAGACTAACAAGGCTTGAATCTTTCAGACCTAGTCCCACTCCTGAAGTAGAACAAGCATTAAAATTACTTCCCCCTATCACTGAGTGGCCTAAATTCTCCGGAGAAGGAGAATACAATCATGTCAGTTTTATTAAGTTTATTGACTATACTCTGGCCTCTTATGAACTTCCTGATAACATAGCCGTAGTAAGACTACCTAGAATGTTTGAAGGAGTAGCCCTTGACTGGTTCATCAATAAGAGAGAAGAGGTAGGATCTTTGTCATGGAATTCGTGGAAAGACCTGATTAAGGAACAATTTGGTACCAGAATTTGGAAAAGAAAAATGATGAAGACTTTTGAAACTTCCTTGTTTGATCCATCTAAGGACAAACCTCACAAATGGTGCCTTGGCCAGAAGAGAAGACTAGACTGCTTCTACCCAAATGCTGATAAAGAAGAAGTCAATGAAAGACTCCTCAACCTATGTCCAGGACAACTTAACCATAACGTAAGGTGCAGAATGCCCATGAACTCTGACCTTTCCACTCTCATAGGAGTATTAGAAGAAACTATTGACATGAATGGCTTAGACAAAAAGCTTAATAAACCCAGAAAACCAACTACTAGGAATAAGGAAGATTATAATAACAAGAATAAAGAACCTCTACCTATCAACTCAGAAGCCAAGAATACTTTGGTGACAAAAGAAAAGACATGTTGGAATTGCAACCAAACAGGGCATGTAAGACCTGACTGTCCTTTACCCAGGAGAAAGATTAATCCTATTGAAGGAGAAGAGGATGACACTAATCCTGACCCCCAACTAGATGACACTGATGGTTCCATCTCTGAGTGTGACCTAATTATCACTAATCCCATTAATGTCATCAAAGGTAACATAGAATCTTCCCTAGATATTAACCCTGTTAATGAAGATAGCAATTTGCCTCAAAAATGGACACCCAACATGAAAATCCAACATGTTTCTGAAGCTAAGACCTTAACCCTTAAACCTTCTATTGGAAAAGGGTACACCGGTGGTAAAACTTGTTATGCCACTGGCTTGATACAAGGTTCCCCCATAAAATTACTTCTAGACAGTGGAGCCTTCTGCTCTTGTGTTGGAACTGACTACTCAGATAAACAGGATTCCAACTGGAAGAAAAACTTACTACCTGTACCTCGAGCTAAGTTCAGCAGCTGTAACTCACCTCTCAATGCTATTGGAGTATGGCCAACAGAAATCGTACTCCCCCACTCTAAAGGATCAATCAAGATAAAGATTGAATTTTTAGTACTTCAAAATGGAGTATGTGATTATTTTATTATAGGAAATGATTCTCTTTGCCTGTACGGGATAGATGTCTTCCAGAGTAAAGGGAGATATTTCACTATAGGAGGAGATTGGAACAAGAAGTTCCAAATATGCCATATCAATGCTAAAGCTACTGATTCCACTTATGAGAGACACTTAGAAACTTTTAACCAGGAATACTTTTCCCAAGCTGCCTTGAATTCCCAGCTTAGTGAAAACCAGAAAAGAGATATTCTCCAAGCATGCTTTGAGAACCAGAATACTGTTTGCACTAAAGACCATCCCATTGGTAATATTAAAGGTCATGATATGTTCTTAATTTTGACTATTAAGCCCCCTTACCCTCCTAACCTCAGGAGACCAGCTTACCCTTCTAGTCCAAAATCTAGGACTGCTCTAGAAAGCCACATCCGAGAACTAGTGGACTTACAAGTCTTACGGAAAGTAGGGCATAATGAGCAAGTAGACGTAACTACCCCCGTGATAATAGCCTGGCACAATGATAAGTCTAGGATGGTTGGAGACTTTAGAATGCTCAACAACTACACCCAAGCTGACTATTATCCTATCCCAAGGATTGACCACGCTCTACATAATCTTTCTAAAGCTAAGTTCATTACAACTATGGATATGTTGAAAGGCTTTCACCAAATACCTATCAGTCCGGATAGTAGGAAATTTATGAGAATTATATGTCATTTAGGCATATATGAGTATCTCAGAATGCTATTTGGTATTAAAAATGCTCCTTCCCACTTCCAAAGAATTATGGATACAGTCTTAGGAATGTTCATCATACAAGGTTGGATGATGGTATACATAGATGATGTTATCATTTATTCAGACAATTGGGATACTCACATGAATAAAGTAAGGCTAGTGCTTAAAACAATTGCTGCAGTAGGACTAAAAGTATCTATGAAAAAGTGCAACTTTGGATACAGAGAACTCAAAGCTCTAGGACACATTGTTTCTGGACTAACTTTAACTGCTGACCAAAGTAAGATAGCCGCAGTAATGAACAGACCTATGCCCCAGAACAAAACGGAACTCTTATCCTTTATAAGCTTCTGCAGCTATTACAGGAAGTAAATACCTAAATTTGCTAACCTCACCAAGTGTTTATATGAGATCTGCAACAACAACACTTTGTTCGAAATGACTCATGAAAGATTGAAGAATTATGAGGAACTCAAAGTAGCTATGACTACTGCCCCAGTGTTGATACAACCAGATTATTCTAAACCTTTCAAACTTTACATAGATGCTAGCATGGAAGGATTAGGAGCTGCATTACACCAAGAAGTAATAGAAGAGGATAAACCAGTAGAGAAACCTATACTCTTCATATCTAGACAAGTCAAAGATACTGAAAAGAGATATGGTGCCAGCCAAATGGAATGCCTTGCTCTAGTATGGGCATTAGAAAAACTCCACTATTATTTGGAAGGTACAAATTTCGTGGTGATCACTGATTGCAATGCTGTTAGAACTCTCATGAACATGAAAACTCCTAGCAGGCATATGTTAAGATGGCAGATAGCCATACAACAGTACAGAGGTCAGATGACAATAGTCCACCAAGCTGGAGTTAAACATCAGAATGCTGACAATCTTAGCAGAAATGCTCTACCAAATGATACTAGCAATCCTGCTCATGACCCAGAAGATCATGATATATTTCCTATACTAAACATTAACCTATTTAATCTTGAAGCCCCCATCATAGGAATTCACATATGTGAACTAGATGAATCACTGTTCAGCTCCATCAGAGAAGCATACAACTCTGGCATGAAGACTTTGATTAACATCATAGAAAGTACTTCACCTCCATCTGAACTCATAAACAGTTTACCCAAACCCCTGCTGAAGTCCTATAAAGAAGGAAGATTCACACTGTGGGATGGGATAGTATATTACCGGCATAAACACTCTAGTGTTATAGTCTTGACCAAAGCAGAGCATATCAAACTTGTTTTAGCTGAATGTCATGATAATTGCTCTTCGGGTCACCTGTCTATTGATAGAACCCTAGATAAAGTAAAGCAGACTGCCTGGTGGATCAACTGGAGAGACTCCACTATCAAGTATGTTTCAAGCTGTGAAATCTGTCAGAAGTCCAACAGGACCACTGGGAAAAGGTTTGGACTACTCCAAAGGATAGCTGAGCCCAGGAAAAGATGGGAAGTTATCAACATGGACTTTGTAACAGGACTGCCCCCTGGTGGAGCTTACTCTTACAACTCAGTCCTGGTTATTGTAGACAGGTTTTCTAAGAAAGCCAAGTTTCTACCTAACCATAAGGAAGACACAGCTATGGAAGTAGCCTTACTCTTCTGGAACAGACTAATTGCTGATGTAGGAATTCCTAAGATTATTATCAGTGATAGAGACCCCAAATTCACGTCTGAATTCTGGAGAAACCTCCATGATATGTGAGGAACTACCTTAGCCTTTTCTACAGCTTATCACCCTCAGACAGATGGATTAGCTGAAAGAATGATCCAGACTCTAGAGGATATGCTCAGAAGGTTCTGTTGCTTTGGGATGGAGTACAAAAATACAGACGGATATTGCCATGACTGGGTTAGCCTTTTACCTGCACTAGAAATGGCCTATAACAGTAGTAAAAACTCTACTACCAAAGAAGCTCCTTACATACTGGAAAGAGGATGGATCCCCAAATTGCCCAAAGATAACCTCAATCAGGAGTTGACTAATATCCATCCAACATCACTGGACTTCAAAAACATGATAGATATGGCAAACAAGCACGCTGCTAAGTGTGTACAAGATGCCGTTGAATACAGCCAACAGAGGTGGGATAAAACTCACAAAGAACCTGATTTCAGAATAGGAGATCAAGTTCTAATTTCAACCGCCAATTTCAATAACTTGGCTGGAAACAGAAAACTCAGACCAGCCTTTGTTGGGCCTTTCACTATCAAGAAACTCCATGGGAAAAATGCCGTAGAAGTCATCCTCAGTAATGAACTCTCTAGGAAACACCCAGTCTTCCCAGTTAGCCTTGTCAAAAACTACCATCCCAGAGAAGGAGAAAAGACCCCTTCACTTAAAATACCAGTCTCAGATGAGCCTGAGAAGGACAAAGGAAAAGTTATTAAAATCCTTAAAGATAAAAAAGAAAGGATCCAAGGAAAAGATGTTAGACTTTACTTAGTCAGATACAAAGGAGAATCAGCTGATAAAGATGAATGGCTACCTGAAAACAACATTCCAGATGGACCTATACACCTGAGAAACTACAGAGCCAGTAAAAGACACTGAGCCCCAAAAATTTTTTTTTCAGATATAGTCATATCTTGGAGTGGGGGAATGTCAGCCTGCTACTTAGCACAGAGCAACCTGACAAAGCAACAACAATAATAATATTATTAACAAAATTAAAAGGAACAAAGATAAATGAATAAATAAAATTATTATAAAATGAAGGAGTAGGAAATCCATAAATATTATTGCAGAAATGGATTCCCCACCCAAAATAAGGTAGGGTCACTCACTGACCCCACCCTTGAATTCTTACTCCTTATATTTTTTTAATTAATTTAATACAAAATGGTAAATGACCACGGCACCAGTATGGCACCTTTTAGCCATTTTAATATTTCACATGATATGTCATGCATAGGTTTCACACCTAAATTTCAGTCGAAATCCAGGTGTTGTGTGTAGTTTAGGAGTTACACGGGAAATTGTGTTTTGTCACAATTCCCACACGCAGCCCCGCGTCCCTACAGCATTGGACTCCCGCGTACGCCAACTCCCGCACGCAGCCCCGCGCCCCTACAGCACTGAACTCCCGCGCAACTGAATTCCCGCGCAGGTAATCCTGTGACCTAGTCAAGCGCGCAGCGGTACAGTCCCCCGCGCGCATCTGAGCAGCGGATCAGTCCCCGCGCGCATTTGAATGGACTGATCCCCGCGCCTCCTATGACATCCAGGTACCGCTCAGAGAAGCTACAACATAGTAGGATCTACACTACATATGTAAAGCTAACACACAAGCATAGATTATGGTTCAAAAACCTTAAAAATCAATTGAAATTAGTTAATAACTAATTTTTAGTATTTTTTTATTAATTAAATAAAGATCCAGACTCACCACGAAGTAAGTTGATCAGAACCTTCAAAGACCACAAAACTACATAAGGAGTGGTCGTAAAAATTATTAAAAATTACATACAGGATCAGCAGAGGATGGAGAATCAATAAAAATCTACGTCTGCTCACTTTGGACCAGTACTTACTGTACAAATTGAGGATCAGTGCAGGATCAGCAAAATGACTAATCTATTGATTAACAGATCCTGCAGCTAAAAAGGAGCTGTTCCTTGACAGATCTAAGGCCAGCAGGCTAACAGCACCTTGAGGACGTGCCAATCTTTCCCTGATTGCCCCCCTAGCCTCAGCCCATGGCTAGTACCCCTTCTAGAGGTCCTCAAGCACCCAAAAAGGAATATTTAAACAGGCTCTTTTGCCCTCCTGTTTCCAAGAAGTTAATCAGTTATCAGGAATTATTTATTATCAATCAGACACGGTGTCATTGTTAATCAAGTGCTTATATGAATATAAGCAAGTGATTTATGACTTAGTCTCTAGTAGTATTATTTACCTTTATTAACCAATCAACCATTGAAGTTTAGTCAAGCAATCAACCCCATCTGCTCTGAAAACCTTCCAATTATTCCAGGATTTTCGTGGTCAAGTGCTCAGAGTGAGTGTTTCCCTTCCTGTCTAGGCCACTAGCGCTGTTAAGCCCGGCCATTAGTGGAATAAGTCCTTTCTAAGGCACCCATATTTATTCCAAGGTTCTTAAACTGCCTAAGGAGGCCCCTTGAAGAGAGGTTGCTATTCTGTAAAGATCCCCAGTAGTATAATACTGTGGCCCCTCTTTTTATATTATATTTAAAATATTTATAACCAAACCAAGAAAACCTTGCACTTGCTCTTACCATACCATTATTGGAGCTTTAAAGTTTTTTTCTTTGGAATATTATTTCTCCAAGTTCTTTTATCACTCTCTGTAGCTAAAGGACTGCAAGGTTCCTGGTATCAGAGAGCTGACAAAGTATCTGTTGGCCACAAAGGACCTAACCATGACAATTGGTTCCAGATCAATCTCAGAACGGCTAGTGTGTTTCAGCGATGCAACTTAGGCCAATGATCCAGATTTGAGGATTTCTCAAAGCGGATATCTCTGCACATTCAAAGGAAGTCTGTTATACTGGACAAGCAGAAAGCAACAATGCATAACACACTCATCCACAGAATCAGAATGCATATCCCTTTCCAGCTGTCAACTAGAGGCTCGCTGGCTGCAAAAGCTAATCCAGGAAATCTATTGATCGCAATTCAAATTTTGTATCCACCTGATTAATAATAAAGGACTAGACAATAAGATAAAAAGATTTGGATCCAGCTCAAAAGTGAAACACATAGTCCTGAAGACCAAAAGCTTGAGGGAAGACTTCAAACTGGGTCTGATCAAAGTCAAGCTGATATTGTCTCTGTCTATGACAGCCGATGCTCTCACTAAAGCTTCCAACAAAAGTTCAAACACACAACTTGGGAATGCCTTTAGCTCTCTGTTCCACTGATTTCTGAGTTGAGGGGGTGTGTTGAATTCTGATCTCACTTGTAATTATTACAGTTAACAGATCTTGCTTTTCTGTTCATTCTTAATCACTTGGCCCATTTCTGTGAAGCACCACCTGCGTGTCATGACCAGTTACTTGTTTTCTTCCTCATGGTTGATTTCTTTCTTTCCTTCTTTTGTCTCTTCATCCTATCCTGTTGTTTTATGTGCATGGACTCTATCCACTGTGGCAACTCTATCTGCAGATGATACTACAACGGGCTAGTAAACCTATCTCATCAACAACCACTGCGGCGGACTGAGGCCAACGTGAACATCAATCAAGCCTCATACTTGAATCACAACAAATATCTCAACTCCTAAATTGACACAATCAAACCTCCAACAGCATCAATTAGAAGAACAAAGCAGCCATTCAGAATCAAGTAAGATCACTTGTTGCAACTCACCAATCAGTGAACTGTTTTGACAATCTTCTTTCAGAATCCAATATTTCAAGGCCCTATTGATCCTTCTCATTCGAAACACTGTTGCTGACTGTAATTGTTGTTATTCCTTGGGCTGATAACTACAGAATCAATCGCTTGTCTCTTATTTGTCTTATCTGATTCTCAACCTACAGCCTGTCTCACCCTCTTGTTAGTCCTTGCTTTTCTCAATCTCATTTCATCTCATCTTGTCTGTACTCTGATATTGATGCAATCCCACAGTCTGGTCCTGGTTTCCTATCCAGATTTCATCAAAATCCACTTTGATTGCAAAGCCAATTCTTCTTAAGGTCCAGCCGCAGTCAACCAAATTTAAAAACAACTTAACTGAACTTTCAAGGTTTGAGCATGTGGAAAAAAAACTTAAGAGGTAGAAAAGGTTTAAAAATGGAACCAAAAATACCAAATATAGTAATTTTTATTTTGAAAAGTGTTCATTTTGTTGGTTTAATGAACTAATGGTCAATGGTGATTTTATTACAAGTCCTTAGGCTCAGAATCTGAATTTCATAGTTCAGATTAATATTCTGAATCTTAATTAGGCTTACTTCATTTTGGAACCTTCTTCTTCTTCTGAGGAAGGAGAAGAAGAGGAGAAATCAACCAGAAGCACATCTTTGGTGAGTATTCATTTCATTGATGTGATAAAAACCAACAATTAATACTAATTTTATTTTGATCTTAGGAACCAAAAGTGAAATACCTCAATCAAATACCTGAGGACTTACATAATTCTTTGGAGGCGGTTTAGTATTCTTGGTGATGGAGATTATGGATTTAGATTCATTGCACAATCACTTGTCTAAAATGACCATGGTTTGTTAAAAGTACAAAAGGAAATCATTGAAACATTGAGGAAAAATAATGAATTCTAATATAAGATCTTTGGTGGCATTAAAAATTTTGAAAAGACAGAACAAAGACTTTATTTTCATGAAATCAATGAAAAGATTCCCCTCAAAATGGCTTTTGAAGTTAGACATGGGCCAATTCATAGCTGAAACTTATGGAAAACCAATTTTTTTTCATTTCATTTGATTCCTTTTTTACTTATACTCTTATGAAAATTGTTTTAAAGAACAATCAGATGCCATCTTCATTTTCCTTTTCAAAAATAATTACTGGTTTCATGTTGTAATTGAGGGGGACATGGTTCCAATCCCACCCATAGTTTCAAAACCTGCTTCCTTGACTTCTAAATAATCTTCTGGTTGGGTTGATAACCTCAAAGATAAAATTTAGTTGTACTCTAATTTATATAAATAATTTTAATCTCATCATTTGGTTTTGGGTTCTGATGCTGATCTTTAAATTCTAGTAATTTAAAGGTTTATCACATTTTTAACATGATTATCATGATTTTTTTGAGTTAACATCATTATGTTGAGTGTTTTGAATGACATTTTATTGTGAACTCAGTTCAACTTGTGCTTTTCTGATACCATCATAAGGTTTTTTTTTGTCCTTGTGATGGGATAAGCTTAACACAAGTAGAACTTTTTTTTTTACTTCAGGGCTAATCCATTAAGGTGGACTTGATAGAAGCCTTTTTTGGTGTTTTTACTTTAGGTCTATTCCATTGATTTGGGCTTGATAGAAGTCTTTTTTGGTGTTTTTAATTCAGGGCTAATCCATTGAGGTGGGTTTGATACAAGTCCACCTCATTTGAAAACCCCTATTCTCTTGCGGTTTTGTTTTATTTTTTTGCCATTCCAATGAAATAAGTTGAACTGGTGCTATGCTAGCTGATTCCATCATAAGAAGTAGATCCAATCATAAGGAGTATTTTCACTTCTTGTAATGGGATCAGCTTGACACAAGTTGAATATGTATTTTTTGGTGTTTTTACTTTGGGTTTTTCCAAGACTTTTTATAATTTACTTTTAAGGGCTGTGCATTTGGGCCCAGAGTGGTGAAATTTTTTGAATTTCCTTTTTTCCTTTTTTTCATTTTTTGGTGTTTTTGTTCTGTTCTGTTTTATTTATGTTTGTTCAATTTTTTATTTCTTTCACCACAAAATAAGTAGTGGCACTTGCTAGCAAGTGCCATCAAGGAAGCTCTGGTTGAAGCTCTGTCCAACCTCTAGTTGAAGGTATTTTTGTTCTCTAACATTTTTTTGGTTCACAGTGACTGTGCACAATGCAGAGTGACTGTGCGCAATGAACCGCAACTGTGCACAATGCAGAGTGACTGTGCGCAATGAACCGCAACGGTGCACAATGCACAGCAATGGTGCACAATGCACAGCAACGGTGCACAATGCACAGCAACGGTGCACAATGCACAGCAACGGTGCACAATGCACAGAACCTGTGAACAATGCACAGCAACTGTACACAATGCAGAGTGACTGTGCGCAATAAACCGCAACTGTGCACAATGCACAGCAACGGTGCACAATGCACAGCAACTGTGCACAATGCACAACAACTGTGCACAATGCACATCAACTGTGCACAATGCACAGCAACTGTGCACACTGCACAGCAACTGTGCACAATGCACAGCAACTGTTCAAAATGCCTAATGACTGTGGGCAATGCACAATGACTGTGGGCAACACACAATTACTGTGCACAATGCTCAGTTACTGTGCACAATGCACATTTACTGTGCACAATGCACAGTTACTGTGCAAAATTCATGGTTACTGTGCACAATGCAGGGTTACTGTGCACAATGCACGGTTACTTTGCACAATGCACGGTTACTGTGCACAATGCACAGTGACTTTTAACCCTCCATCATCCATTCTAGAGGGGTTTAACCCTCCATTATTCATTTTAGAGGGGTTTCAACCCTCTATCATCCATTCTAGAGGGGTTTTAACCCTCCATCTTACATTCTGGGGGGTTTTAACCCTCCATCATCCATTCTGGAGGGGTCTTAACCCTCCATCATCCTTTTGGGAGGGATTTCAACCCTCCATCATCCATTTGGGAGGGGTTTTAACCCTCCATCCTCCATTCTTGAGGGGTTTTAACCCTCCATTGTGCATTGTGCACAGTTGCTGTGCATTGTGCACAGTTTCTGTGCATTTTGCAAAGTTTATTGGCATTGTGCACAGTTGCTTTGCATTGTGCACAGTTGCTCTGAATTGTGCAAAGTTGCTATGCATTGTGAACAATGGCTGTGCATTGTCCATAGTTACTATGCATTGTGCACAGTTGCTGTGAATTTTACACAGTTGCTGTGCATTGTGCACAGTTGCTGTGCATTGTGCACAGTTGCTGTGCATTGTGCACAGTTGCTGTGCATTGTGCACAGTTGCTGTGCATTGTGCACAGTTGCTGTTCATTGTGCACAGTTGCTGTGCATTGTGCAAAGTTTCTGTGCATTGTGCACAGTTGCTGTGCATGGTGCACAGTTGCTGTGCATGGTGCACAGTTTCTGTGCATGGTGCACAGTTGCTGTGCATGGTGCACAGTTTCTGTGCATTGTGAAAAGTTTCTGTGCATTGTGCACAGTTGCTGTGCATTGTGCACAGTCACTATGCATTTTTCAAAGTCACTGTGCATTGTGCACAGTCACTATGTATTGTGCACAGTCAGTGACTGTGCACTGGAGTGTCAATAAATTTTGACCTGAGCTTGGGAGGAGCTTGAACTGAGCTTGGCCATACATTGGGCAAGAGCTCTTTGATGGCACTTGCTAGCAAGTGACATGCAGATTTCTGTGGTTTTTTTAATTCATTTTATTTTATGTTATTCTTAATCTCTTTTTTTTTGCTCAAAGCTTACAGATTGTGAATGGGCTGTTCAAAATGGGATGGATTGAAAACGGCTGTTTACAGCTCTGATGGGTTGCAAACTGTGCCATACAACCCGTTTTGAGTTTTGAACAGGTGGAATAGGGTTTTAAATTTAAAATTTCCCTTTATTAATTAATAAAAATCACTAATAACAAACCACTCCACCTTTTCCTTTCTTTATACATATATAAGCAGACCATGTTTGCATTATTCTGAAAACCGTATTTATTCTCTGCTTTATCACCTCTGGTAGGTTGAAGGTAGCCATAAATTGACATCAAGGAGGTTTATACTGCCTAAATGTACGCCCTGATACTTCTGACCCCTTTCTTGTATCACAATGCTATTGCCTTTTTGGCCGCCAGGTATTGGAAGACTCAAACAGCTTCTGCACACTGTTTTGGTCCTGGATTCTCTGGGAAATGTGACAGATGGCTCACCACAAATTTTATTTCTTTCCTTTTCAGCACTTCAAGTGGTTGAGTGAATGTTCCAAGGCTCTGTATTGGAAACAGATTTGTATTTATTCTTGATTTTCATTTTCCATTGCTGGATCAAGGTGTGTTTGAGCCATCATTGGGGATTTTGGCAGGCATTGGTTGCCCACAGAGTACCCCTTTACCTTTCATTCTATCTACTATTTCTGGAAACCATGATACTTCCTGATTGTTGGGAAAGGCTCATTCCTAGCAGTAACAATAAATTTGAAAAAAATCCTTTTCCATTTCCTGTCTGAACAATTTGGGGTCTGATCTCAAGATGAAAAGTTCATCTACATTGGAAAAGACCTGGGTGTAAATGTGGTTGTTCTTTTGTAGAAAGAAAACCAGGAAGTGTACCACAACCAGTAACAATTGGGAGTGGAACTTTCCTCAAAAAAAAAAAAAGGTTGGAGAGTCCCTTTGAATATTGTGTTGCATTATTTTCCAAATTCAGAGAGCTGATGGGTTGGGGTTCAATAGAATATGTGGAATATCAAATGCAGAAGCTCAAACATTGGGTAGTTTAAATGGATGTGGTTACCCAAATGCAGAAAACATTGAATGGACCAATTCTTTCTTTATTTACAAGGAAGCAATGGGTGCAGGAATGGGTTTTTCATCATGTTGTTGGGAGGGCAGATGTGAAATAGTTTGAGGATTGGAGGGAAAAAATGTGTGAATAAAGAAATCCATGTACAAGGTTACCCCAGAACAATGTGCAAAAGGTGCCAGATATTTAAGTTTGAGGTGGCTCTGCTCCTCTGTGGCAAATTAATCAAAAGGTTTTTTCAACAGTTGTAAGGGGTGGGCAGGTTGCTAGTTGCACATAATGAAATTTTGGAAATTTGAGAGAGATTTAAAGCAGAAAGGAGATAAAGGACTTTTACATTGATTACCATTGTATTTACTATATAGAGGGGTATGTTATTGAGGGGATGAGGGGCATCAAAAATGGGGTTTTCAAATCAGGGGTTAGAATAAGTGAATAATACAGATTTAAACATAACCTCAGAATTTGCCAATATTTATTTAAGGGCTTTTTTAGAGCCTACTAGTTTTTACTACAGAGACTTATAATTCTGTTCCTTTCTTCCTGGAACTCAATCCAAGTGCGCAAGGCAAAGAGAAGATTGCAGAAGGGTTACCCAAAACTTTGAATCAGACCCAGTATCTAGGCTTATCTGGGCTTTTGGCGCCACAGGGGCTAGTTCCTATTGCCAGAAATGCAAAGTTTGCTTTACAAGGTCTTGAATTTGATTGTTTTCAGGATGTTCCAAATTTTATTTTACCACACCTTGGATGATTTTTTCAAGCTCTAGATGGCTTTCTTTAGAATGAGGACCATTCCTTCTGTGGTTCTGTAGCCTGGAGGTGGAAGTAGGGTAACTTTTTCTTCCAGGTTGCAGGTCAGGAATTTGCTTCTCATGTTTATTTGATGTATATTCAGATCTTCTGCAGCTGAAAAGGCAATGGGGAGTTTTATGGATTCTTGACTCCCTGTTTGGGAATAATATTAAAGGTATTTGAAACTGTATTTCTGTTGGAAGCATTTGGAGAAGATTGTGGTCTTTTATTCTATTACTTGGTTGTTGGCCCCAGATTTTTTTTTGTAGTCCCATATGGACAAAATTGGTTTATCTTTGGTCCTGAAACAACAGTTGATCAATAATTTTTGCTTGATCATGTCAATGAAATATTTTCCCTCTTCTTATTTCCAGTTTTTTTGATTATTGCATGCCATCAGGGCTTGGTACAAATTTTTTTCTCCAGCATGTCTGTTGATTGATGCCATTTGGGCTTGTGTCATTTTGAATTTTTGCATTTTGTCCTCTGATGTTCCACTTTTTATGAGTGTGGGGTTTCTTGGACCCCCACTATGATTCTATGGGTGATTTCAAGCACTTATAATTGATGGGTGCGGGAACTGGTTTCCTACTCTACTTCCAGATCAATTTCCAACTTGCTGTTCTTGGCAGCATGTACTCCAAAATATTTTGTCCTTTTTATGTGTAATTTATCTTCAAATGGAAGGGTTTAGTTGCTTCAAAACACTGAATAGCTAACTTATTATGGGTGTTCAATTCTTGAGTTTATATACTTCAGGTTGAGGAATTCATCTTCACAGAAGTTGGGGTGTTTTGTCCCCACCACTCTGAGGTTCTTTTCCCGGAAAATTTGGTAGCTAATGATGTTTTTTGATTACCCAATGAGAACACAATCCCAGTATACTTTCTTGAAATTGATTTTTGTGTTCTGAGGTGGTTTTAAAATCCATTCTCCGCATCCAAAGGGTTACAAATAATTAAAATTTTTCAATTGTTTCAGAGGAATTCAGTGATTTGAGCCATTATGCTTTTTTCCAGGGAAGTCAGGTTGTTGGTGATGTCAGATGCCATTACTTTGGCATTTGCCCACTATGCATTTCTAACATTGGAATGTAACAGCATGCATCTATCATTTTTGATTACAATATTATTGGCCCCTGCTGCCTATCTTTTGTGTTACAGAGTGTAAGGGGGGGCAATTGAAATCCCTTTGCCTTTGAATTAAAATGACATTTATTTGTTGCATAACCTACCCTGCTTATTGATGATAAAATTTTTTATCTTTTTCCCTGTCTGTGTTTCATAGAAAGTTTGAAATTTTTTGAATAAATTCATGGCTTCATCATTGGTTTTCATCAATGTGATGCTTATATAGATGCTATATTTGTCTACAATGGCTAGGAAGTATTTTATGATACTGTTTTTACTTCATTTTATAGTCCCACACAGGTAAGCATGAATTATCTCTGGAGGTTTGCAGGCTTTTTTGAATTTCTTCTTGAATGGCCTTTTTAAAATTTTCCCCTTAATGAATATACATACAGTGAAGGGTGTCATGTCTCTTCTTGAGGGTCTTAGGAATAATTTGTTGATTCTTTCTAGGCTGGAATCTCCAGTTTTTGTGTGCCAGATTCCAAAGGATTTTTTCTTTTTGTGACTTGGAAATGCTACAGGTTTTTCAATCAAGCACATTTCTGAAGTGATGGCCACAATCACAATGAAAAAAAATGCTGCACCTTCCACCTGGTGTAGCACTGGGGATGGTGAGTAGAATCTGTTTTGAATTTGTTTTGGTTTTGGATTCAAAGATGAAATTGATTTTTGGATGGTCCCAGAAGACTCATGCACCATATTTATGTAATGCATGAATAGAATTGAAAATTTTTACATAAAAAGAAGAATTGGCACTTTATGTATTTACTTTCAATGCCATATTTATTTTACCACTGTTAAAACTGGTAAGAAATTTGGTTCAGAGATTTGTTACGTGGGATGTCTTTTTGATTGGTATCAAGCTAAAAATGATGTGTTATCAATTCTCCTGAAGATAAGGAAATTTGCTTATTATTTACAAATTTTGTTTTTTCCTCAATATTGCCAAAAAAATGGGCTTAATACCCTCAGGCCCATTAACTGTGTGGGAAAATGTATCAGTGGAATGGAAAACACTTCTACCTCTCTTAACATGCATTCTTAAAACTTTTTTTTTAATTGAGCTTTTTGTAAATTTTTGAAAGGTTGAATGTTTATTTATTGGGTAATGTTAAATTCACAGCTCCAGCCATGTGGAAGCCATGTACATGGCTCCACACAGCCTGTGGGAATTGTGTAGGGCCCCTAAACGCGTGGGGGCCCGTACACTACTCCATATAATTTATAATTTATTATTTATTATTTATTATTTATTATTTATTATTTATTATTTATTATTCATTATTTATTATTTATTATCTATTATCTATTATTTATGATTATTTATTTATTGTTTACTATTCATTATTCATTATTTATTATTTATTATAATTACTTTATTATTTATTATTTATTATTATTTATTGTTTATTGTTTATTATTCATTATTTATTATTTATTATATATAATTTATTGTATATAATTTATTGTATATAATTTATAATTTATAATTTATTATTTATTATTTATTATTCATTATTCCTTATTGAGTGGAGGCTACACAACTTGATTGTAGTTTTTAGCGTGCCGTAAAACTCAAATAGGATGTGTTGCATGCCACACAGCCTATTTGAGCCATGTAGCATGCCACACAGCTCATTTGAGTCATTTAGGGTGCCACAAGGATCATTTGAGTTGTGAAGGGTGCCATACGGCCCATTGAGCTGTGTAAACGGCTCTCTAGCCGTGAATTTAACATTACCCTTATTTATTTATTTATTTTTTATTAGTATTCATTTTTTATTTTTTCTGCTTTTCTTTTTATTTTTTCATTTTCTTGAATATTATTTGATATTTTCCTTATTTTTTGATTTTCTTCATTTTTTTAATCCTTTTTTATTTTCATTTATTTATTTATTTTTTTAGGTTGTTGGGTTTCTCACTCCCCCAAAACTGGAAATCACCCGGTTTCCACATTGCCACAATGTCCCCTGATGTCCCCAATGCGCGTGGTAAACCTGGAAAAAACACTGTTTTGGGGGGTTGTCAAAAAAAATTCTAGGGGATAGGAGGGCATCTCAAACCCCTGTAGAATAAATGTGACAAATTTTGGGCATTTTTAAGGCCTTCAAAATTGGCCTCAAAAAACCCAAAAAAGGCTCCACCTCTCAAATCTTTTCACATTTTAAATCTTTTTTCTTTGATTATTTTGAGAAATCTGAAGAGTCAAAAATATTCTAAATATGGAAGGACATTCAAAGAAAATTTTTCCAGAATTCAAGTACTTCACTTACCCGCCAGAAAATAGGATTTACATAAAAAATGAGACATTATTTTCAATTCTTTTTTTTTGTTATTTTTCCCTGAGATTTTCCAAATTTTCAGTTTGAATTATTTTATTTATCATGGCAAAGGGCCCAAAAAAAGTATCGAGGAATTTTTTTCAGTTTATCTTTTCCCAAATAATTCATAATTGAAAACACAAAAGTGGTGTTTTTTTCTCCATCAATGAGAAAAAAATATATATATATGTGGGGAAAAAAACATAAAAATAATTCAATCAACATCAATCCGTACTACTTTATTATTTTTACTACCAGGGGTAAAATTCAAACCAAGTTCCAAGTTATTATGAATCAAATCTCCCCATTTTTGTTATTCCTTGCTAGCAAAAGCCTTAAATAATTTTTGGGCCCTTCACAATGCCCACCAAAACACTGCAAACAGAAAATTTGGAAGATCTCATGGAAAAATAATAAAAAAAATTGAAAATAATGTCTCATTTATGATGTAAATGCCATTTTCTGGCGGGAAAGTGAAGTACCATCATTTTTGAAAATTTTCAATTGAATGGCCTGCCATATTTGAAAACTTTTTGTCTGTTCATATTTCTCAAAATAATCAAAGAAAAAAGATTAAAAATTTGGAAAGATTTGAGATGTGGAGGTTTTTTTTCATTTTTTTGAGGGAAATTTCTGAGGCCTTAAAAATGGCCAAACCTTTTCAGGTTTATTCTACAGGGTTTTGAGATGCCCTCCTATCCACTATTAATATGATTACTATTATATTTTGACAACCCCCAAAACCCATGTTTTTTCCAGGTTTACCGCATGCATTGGGGACATTGGGGGACATTGTGGAGACGTCAAAAATGTGTGATTTCCAGGTTTGGGGGCGTGAAAAATACAACACTCTTTGATTATTATTGCATATTTCTAGAAAGACCCGCATTTTTATGCTTCTGGGTCCCAGGATACCTGCAGTCCTTTAGCTAATAGGAGTGATAAAGGTCAAGGAAAAACTTTCTTAAAAAATAAACAGTGATCAATCTACAAAAGGTCAAATGTGATTGGTAATGGGGCAAAGTTTGGAATGTCTGGTTTGATGACTTTCAATATAGTATAATTAACAATAACAAGAGGGGCCACAGTTTAATAACACTTGGGGTATTCAAAACCTCTTCTTCAGGAGATTAACTTTTAATCTGGTACCCCGGTATTATTGTGACCTTACAAATTAACAAAAAGCAGGTATTACCCACTAAGGGTATGTACCGGATATGGTAGCACACAGTTCAGCTCAGGAAGAAAATAACTGACTAGCACAAGCAGCCACTTTCTGGGTACCTGCAGAGGTTCAAAGTTGGTGGGGTTAAGACCTTAAGAGGGGTTCTTAGGAATTTATCTTGATTCAAACAGAAATACAGGTTCAATAAATACTAATATACCTCCAGAATAAGGCCATAAATCAATTTCTTATCTATTTATAAGCAATTCATCTCAGTTGGGATGGTTTCTGGGATTATGTTTGATGAATTCTGGATGGAGAATAGCCCAAGAAGGTACTTTATGAACACCTTTTTGGGTTTAAGATAGCCACCTCAGTGCACATAGAGAGGGTAGGGCTCATTTTCTGAGTCTAGAACCCCAGCCAGAGCTGGATTTGCATGTTGTATTTTTTCTTTAGATCAGTTGGTCCTTAGTCTGTAGAATCATTGAATGAGTTTTTTTATCAGGATAATTTATTATTTTAATCTGTTAATTTACTGATCCTGAAAATGATGTTGTTTTTGACTACTTTTATTTGAAAAAAAATATCATTTGTGGATTTTCAACAGTTTTCAAGCACCTCATTATATTTTTCTTTATTTTTATTATTTTTTTACCCATCTCTTGATTTTTTTTGTTGTCAGCGTGCTACTATTGCAGAGCAAGCTTCAAAAGTAACAAAAATAACACAAAAATAAGAATAATAAAATTAACCTGAGAAGGAGTAGGAAAACAATAAATATTATTTCAAAAATAGATTTTCCACCCAAAATTAGGTAGGGTCACTCACTGACCCCACCCTTGAAATCCAACGCCCTAGATTTTTAAATAATTAAGGAAGGAAAGACCAAAATACCACAGCACCACTATTGAACTTTTTGGCCAATTAATTATTTCACATGCATCTTCACATATATGTTTCATGCCTAAATTCAGTCAGAATTGAGGTTTTGTGTATATTTTAGGAGTTACAGACGGAAATGTGTTCTGTCACAATTCCCACACGCAGCTGCGGGAGCCAATACACCTGCGCGCGGCTGAGCTACAGCTCTGTCACTCTTTCAAAGCCGTGTACACAGCCCCAGGCCTCTGACAAGTAAGCAGCCGCAGGACTACGCGTTGACAAAGTGACAGGCGGCCTGAGAAACCTAGGTACCGCATAAACATGCTACAACCTACACAGGAACATTCTACATATGTAATAAATGTTCCTGTGGATAGTAGATAGTTCAAAAATAACTAAAATTATATAAAAATACCTAAATAATCTTTATACGTATTTTTAATATCCTTTAAGAATATAAATCAAAGGTTCCAAAGTAACCAGGACTATTTGTTTTCATACTGAATTCCCTGAAGAGAGGTGTTCAAGATCCCCAATATAATTGTGGCCCCTCTATAAAATTATTTAATAATAAATTTATTCATATTGATTTATAACAATAAACCATATCCAAACCAATTAACCTTTCAATAAGCTTTATCCAAATATTTTATGGATTTTTGCTGCATTTACTGAATAATATATTTATTTTTTATTCTATCACCTCTGTTAGCTAAAGGATAGCAAGGATCTTGGCATCCAGGAGGCTGAAATTTTTGGTCTTCAAAGATCTGGATCTGTTAATTTCATGGTAAACCTCATGATTTCATGTTCATTTTTAGATGCTTTATACTTTGAATTTCAACTTTTTTTATTTGATTAAAGTTTGTTTTGTATCATCCTTTATGCATATAAAAGGTCTTCCCATATGAATTGATGATCCTTCTGTGTATTAGTAATCATATTTTGTAGCTTTGTTTGACATTTTTGCATTTGTGGATCTGAGACACATGGATCTGGTATGCTGCATGTAGGATCAGATCTTCTGCATGCAGGAGTCTGGTGTGGAATTTTATTAATGCATGGGGGGCTGCTCTGAGGTAGTAAGTCTGCATTTGAGCGTGTGGGGATTCCAAAAAATCCTTCTTTTTGATGAAATTCCAAAATTATACACCACAGGTCAATTCTGAGCCCTGAGGAGATCTCTCAATCCCAAGAAGGTAATCAGACAGCAACATCTTCGGCTCTTTTCAACAAAGAATTCATTATTATCATCCCAGACACTATGCCATCAGTTACCAAGTGCTTTTGAAGGTATAATTCAGTTATTTATGGCTTCAGTCTGAGGTATATTAGTATTAATTCAGAACCATTATTGTTGTTTTCATTGAAGATAAATCAACAAATACTCCACATTTGACCTGAAACCATTCAGCAGTGAACCATTGCAGATACCAAGAAAGTGACTGCTTAAGCTAGTAATATATATCCTTCCTACTGTGACCTGTGCGCTACCATACCCTGGGAATACCACCATTTTAATGGGTAATACTTCCTAATTGTTAATTCATAAGTTCCCCATCATTCCATGGTAGCAGATTCAAATTAAATCTCTTGAAGAATAGGTTTTGAAGGCCTCATTTCTGTATAAGCCATGGCCCCTCTTTATTATTATTTATTCATTATATTAAAAACCCTCAACCAAACCATTTAAGCCTTGCACCATCACCAATCATATTTATTATTTTTGAAATTGTTCTTTTTTTACTTTGAAATATAATTTTTGTTTCCCCTTTATAACTTCTGGTAGCATAAGGACTAAAGGGTTCCTTGTATCCAGAGGCTTTCAAAAATTTCCAAAAAAACACAATGGTGGTGCCATGATTTTTAAACCATTTATAATTTATTTTTAAGGTGTTCAGGAGTAATAATTTAGTGGTGGGGTCAGTGGGTGATGCCACCTAATTTTTGGTGGAGAATTTAAATATTTAATAATATTAGGATTTTTCTCAATCCTTGTTTTTGCTTTGGATTTATTATCATATTTTGCTATTTTTTGGTTTTTTATTTTTATGTTCAACAATTTTTGGTAATTTTTACAGTTTTCTCTGTAAATAGTAGCTTACTGAAACATACTCAAGCCAAGAGAAGCGGATAGATGAGAAAGAGGGAATAGAATTAATCAATACATCACAGGATAAGTGTATTTTCCACAGACAGCTTGAGGGAGAGTTAAAAAAATGTATTTATGGAAGCCCTGGTCCTGTCCTGTGGGGAGGTTATATTTCAGGATAGTATCACCCAAGCATGTCTGTAGATGCAGTCTGAAATTCTTCATTTTTTAAAGGGAAAACTTTAGTAATTTTGTTTTGAGTCCCTATCTAAAATTTCATTATATTTTCTCAGCTTTTAATTTCTATTTTACCATTCATTTCATTTCAATTTTTCATTGAAAGCAACATATAATCAGCATCCAAAGTGGTGAAATTGTAATGGAATCTTTATTTTTCATTCAATATTTATTCTCAAAGGGACTTTCCTCCTCAACTGCCCTTCTCAACAAAGAAAAACACCTTTTAATTGAATTTGTTGGCTCAGATCATGAATCAACTCAAGAAAATGACATCATATGCTTCCATGCAAAATCTGATTCCAGATTGGTGCTTTGATATTTTCAAAATCCCATCTATTAGGAATCACTATCACTGAATGCCTCAAATTCCTCCAATTTGCTTCAAAAATTTCTTTCTTTATTCTCCACTCATTTCTGGCCACCTGATACAGCTCTAACACTTCTTTCACGTTTTTTTAATCTGCGTTTTAAACTCTCAATATTCAAACTTCAAACTTCAAAGGCCTAGATTCTTTCACTTAGAATCATGAATTGAGAAGTCCATTCTTTTTTTCAGAGTACAAAAAAAATTGAAAAGTGAAAAGAACTGGAGAAATTAATCCAAGACTCCAGACTACTAGGTTTTCCAGTATAATGCTTGAAGCTAATATGGGGAAATTTCATTCCATTGACTAGTAGTTTTTTTGTCTCATTTGATGAAGAAAAACTCAGATTTTAGTTGTTTTGAATGCAGACCTTGTGCCTTAGGATTTGATCATATTTTGACAAATAAATATGCGAATGGATTTAAATAGGAGATCAATATTTTTCTTTCTTGAGGCCCCTCCTGGTTCTGAGGCCGTTTCTGACTTGAGGATCTTAGGAAAATATTGTATTTAGCAGTTTTGGTAATTTGTTTTGAGTGGGTTGCAGGTCTGGGACTGATAATAATGTCAATGAGGAGATAGGAAACAGTTTGAGAATGATTTTGGAAGTGAGATTAGGGACAGATGTTGTGGAAAGCCTGTTCTGTGAGTGGGTGTTCCCAGAGCCTGAGGATCTTATCACTGCAAGACACTGATGTCTGACTGCTGAGTGATATGTGTCAATTTGTGACTGTGCATGCACAGACTCTACAGGTTAAATTATCTAGCTGACACCTGCTGATACAGCAGATCATTGTTATCAACTGTATTCAATTTTTTTCTTTTCTTGATGCTTTATATTTTTTCATTTCCATGAAAACTATCCTGTTTATTCCAGTTGTTTTATCAGTTCTATCTATTCTACATTTCTTGCAAAATCCAAAGGATGAGAATTTTCACAATAATCTTTTTACTCCAGGGTTTGAGTTGATGAACAAAATCACAACCCTTGTCACAAAATGCAAAGGTGAAAATGCAATGCAATCACATAAGTTTGATGGGGTAAATGAAAAATTAAGTTTCCAGTAAAGAGAAGTAACAAAAGAAAAATATTGTTTGGCTCCTAAAAAGATTGTATAAGTGGCTTAAAAACATATTCAGAGAAAAAAAATTTCATGATACTACGCATAAGAATGGCAATGTGAGTTTTTGGCAAACTCAACTGACTGCTTCAGCCAAATAGCTTGATAAGTGGTAGCATCAACTATTTTGGTAGAATCAAGCCAAATTTGCAGCAATCCATTAAAATTTGTTTGTTTTATAAAGAGTGAATGCTATTTATTAAGGGAGGGCCATCATCAACACCTGACTGTGAATTGGGGGAAATATTTTGCCAGCAGTCTTAGCTGCTTGGGGTTTTGTTCAGCGGCACCACATCAAACGAAAGAGATGACCAGAAATCCCAATCCGCATCTATTTCTTCCTTACCGTTGACTCTCAAGGCCCTACACCATATCGACCATAATGAGTGACGCCACATCAAAGAGTAAGAGTCGATAACACGAACCTCATAAGCAACTTGTAGCGACCTTTGCCTAGGGGAACAGCCTTTTTTGTATTTCCCACTATGACGTTACCATCCCAACCTGTAGAAGCATCGTTTCCCTCCCTGATCAAATTGGATGAAAAAAACAGCGCGGATGAATTATATTTCCTCGCAAAAGGAAGATTGAGACTGCGGAGACTTACAGAGAGCGAGGCACTGATTTATACACACCGTCCGGAATCTGGCCTAGTAACACCACACCTCCAAATCTAGCGGCAGGGTTGGTCTTGTTAGGAACTTTTGAGGGGGTAGGGTTGGAGTCTCCGGGCATAACATCTAGACGAATGACCAGTGAACCAACTAAATTTTGGCATTCCATCAGTCTAACCACTAGTACACGACAGAATGGTGCTATTGTGAAAGTTATTAGGTTGCATACAGACTGTTCGGAATGTCAGGTAGATGATGGGTGTTTTATTTAAATCCCAAACAAAAGGCGTTAGCTGAGGGATCAATTGAGACTCGTCGGATGACTGCTTATCAGGTTCCTTAACGCGGTTCTTTTTTGACGTGCTTTGTAATGGGAAGGCCAAGTACGGGTAAGCCAAGTTAGGGACAGTGATATGTGGACCGCGGTCAATAACTAAAGTTGAGTCCCATGGTTAGCGAGGCTTACTCCTCATAAAGACTAATTAAAAAATTGTAAGAGGGAATACGTACTAGCTTGATCCTTCAGTGATCCCAAAACCCCGTAGTACGCCAAATTTTGAGTTTGGCATTCGACATCGCCCTCCTACGATCGAGACAAAACAAAATTGTGAGACTTCACTACCGGTCCGATGGTCATCTTGGCCGCTTCACTTACGATTGTGATAAACCCTGAGTAAACGGCAAGGAGGTGATGGGCATCAATCGCGGGGGGAGTGAAGCGAACTTTGACAATTTGTTTAGCACCCGGCGCCAGGCTAAATTTCGACGGGTTGATCACCGCAGTGGCGATGATTCCAAGGGTGTCAGGAGTCACATCTGGACGGGCATATTTCTCCGAGGATGCAAAGGTTTGAACAGTCTTGGCAGGGGTGTGTGTTAGCTGGTAGTGGATGGTGGCTTTACCAGCAGAATTAGAAACTGTAAACTCCTGGTCGGCCATGAAAGAAACCGAATCAAATAACGGTAAACTGGAGGTCGATATTACAGTGTTTGCCATCATGGCGCACCAAGCATCCACCAGGCCTCCGCCCTGGTGTGCAACGGCTAGCATGAGGCCGGCGAATGTCAAAGAAAATATTAATGTCATGGCGCAAATGATCTGGATATAAAAAAACTGACTTCCGGGAGCATGATCATCGATAGTTCTCTTGACGGGCTGGCCGGAGGTAGCTAGGCGGGCTCGCATCGAAAATGCATCAAAGCCCGTCTTGCCTCGATGGCTAAGTATGAGGGCTGCTATGCCTGCAATCTGACAGAATCACAAAGAAAGTGAATCCACGCCCACCGAGCCTCATAAGTTTGGGCCTAGAGCCTACCTGTGGCGCAGACATCGAGGTACCACTCTCAGAGGCCTGATGAAGTCAATCCTATCAGACTTGTCGTGCCTCGCATGAATAATGAGCGGAAGACCAACATATCTACCCATTTCCATCGGGTAAGTCGCTGGGGCATCGTTATCGTTAGCCTTTTACACTTATGCGTCAGATACTTTTCCTTTTAGCGGTGCACTTACAGACCACATTACCGCCTATTCCTGAGATTGCAGGTTGAGGGCTGGCAAAGTCATAGCTCGGGCCACTGGAGAATCATCTTTGAATGAATTTAGCAGAACTGTCGAGAGTTTAAAATGAGGGGTGACTGAACAATTGTGAAAATTGACTAATGAGTCCTGGCTCAAAGGGAAGGGCTGTAATTGACGTGGCAGTTAGCGCTCCGTCAATTCGTATACAAAGCTGCAAATCCTTACCGACAGATCCGGATGGATTTCCAAACGTGATGCTAAACTTTGTGGGATTTTTCTGGTTTTCTGTAAACATGTATCGCGCAATTCGCAAGGAGATACCAGCGACTGGGACCCCTAAGACGGTGGGGCGCATAGAAGCCACAATTCTGGTTTTCTGACAGAAGCGATGAATCCAAGATGAGTCTAGGTGAAAGCTTCAGCTATCTAGACAGGGGTGCGAACCATGTAAAAAAGAATGAGCTTGGCCCTTTTAATTAGAGCGTGCCACACTTTTTCGGAGATAAAGCAACCCCTAAGGCGGTATATCTTATCAGCTTTCAAGCTCATCGTGAGGCTGAGGTTGAAGAACTCACCCAAGTTTGATTACCACCACAAATTTACCCAGGTCTGGGGTATTTGGGGGGAGTGGATCGCAAGAATCCCTTTCATTCAATATGTCTTCTGAAGTAAAATACACTGGAAAGGTCCCGTCAGGTAGAAGCTCATTTTTGTAATATGAAATTATTTTTCCGGTCGAGGCGGTCATAAGTCTCTTCATCGGAGCAGTCGAATCGACGGAACCAACGGATATGGCACCTCGGGCAGATGCAGGAGACGAGGAGGCGAACAAACCATCCTGCGTACCGGAGAGGTAAACGTTCCAGTTTCTCGATGACGCTCAAAGGGTGCTTAGAAACTTGCTTACCGTCCCGTCATTTCCAGCAGAGAAGATCAAAATCGCCCCTTGTGTTTCAGTCAACCTGTTCACCACGTCGACCATGGGCGAGTTGGTACTCCAACCTCCTGGGGCGCCAAGGGACCCTGAAATGATATCGGCTGTCGAAGGAGTATCTGCTTAGTTCATTTTTTTGTGTCACCTTATGTGGAATGTTGGAAGCAACTTTGGTTACCTCCATCTACATGAGCTTGGATAAGCGCTGCTATAATCGAATCATCTGAGCCATCATCATCGCAATCGAACACTGGAAAAGAAACGAGGATTGAGCCATCGCAAGTTCGGAAAGATCGTCGGAGAGTTTCCAAGACGTACCTCCTGGTGTTGAAGGATATGAGAAGAAACATGGATTATCAGGTAATGGTCTTTAACTCCCTGGGGGATTAGTTGCTCACGGTACATCCCGATGGTAGCGTTGGGAGCGACTCCTTGAAAGCCGAAACCAACGTCTGAAGCGGCAACTATTCCGGCCACATGCGTTCCATGGCGCTTGAAGTTGTACCGATCATTCCACCTGAGCTCAAATTGAATTTTTCATAAATTCCGGAGACCTCAGTACTTACAGCACAAACGCTGCATGGATTCTTATCGCCGTCGATATAACTCCTGCCAAAAGCGAGTTTGCGGCCTGGTCCGAACCCACCTGGAAACGCGGGATGAGTGCAGTCGATGCCGGAATCGACCAATGCAATCTTGATTCCTTTTCCATACATACCTTGGTTGTGTAGCAAGTTTATCTTTGTCTGAATGTGTGGCGGGTATTTATCAGTGGTAGAGAAGAGTGGGGTTTGGAAAACCAGTTCATTATAGGTGGGCCTGCGAGGTACAACACTAGCTTGTGCGACTGCCTAAAATTTGGTGATTATCATGAAGGCAATTGATTCATCAGGAGAGCGTCTCAACTATTCGTTTGACTGGGTAGTAACGTACATCGACACCTGCTAAGCCGCGCACTAGTTTGGCCTGCGATTTATTTGCCAGCTCGATCGAAGCGCCGTAAAATACACTTGGCAGTTTAGTAAGATCATGTATCAGCTTAAATTGCACCCCGTGGTCCCGGAGATCTCTATCAAAATCTGCTAGAGCATGCTGTTTCCGTTCAAGTAAAAATCAATTGATCGCCTTCCAAAGAGAAACCGGGGAAACTACTAAACTACACTTTTAGGATTGAATGTCACAATAAATCGTGCACTTCCTGCTGAAGGAGGTTGCTTAGTGTCCTTGTGCGGTAGCGAAGATTGGCTGTTCTGTTGAAGGGGCAAGGAATGACTTGGTTCAGATGGTTCGACACTCTGAACTGGGTTATGAACAAGTGAGAGTAAAAGTAATGCGAAAACTATAAATTCTCGATTGAAAGAACACATCGAAATGGGATAACACGCGTGAAACAATGGGATACAGCAGGAAGTGGTTGAGAGGAAAAATGTCCTGAAATCCAAGCCGGTAGGCTTATCGTAAGTTCACGCCTGCTCTGCAAGACCTCCCAGTTCTGAAGTTATGTAGGGCCAGAGTCCAGAAAGACGTCAACTCGCTCTGCCTAAAAGCAGAGCACGAGACTGGTCCTTTTCAACAGATCGACCTAGCAATGGGGGTTCAACAAAGAAGGGACTATCCCCGGGCGGCAGGCAGCACCAACGCCGCAAGCGCTCCCTTCACCAGGTTCTTCCAGGTACCTGGGTCAGTAATATGAACAGTACTTACAGAATCACCGAACCCCAGGGTAGTACCGCCGTTGCCAAAATCGTCGTCAACCTCAATGTTAGAGAGGTGGGAAGGGGAAGGGACTGTAATGATTTGGGCAAAAGGTAAACCAGATGGCGGTAATCAAACCCGCATCAACTGTGTAGGATTTATAAACCTAACCCTCCGCCCGGGTTAACCTTAACGCCGGCGACCGGCGTGTCCCGAATCCAAATCTCGGTGAATCCCATGAGCAATTGTGCCTAACCACCGGCCCGAATTAACCATTATTTTTTTGAAAAAAAAGTGGGATTTTTGCATTTTTGCACTGACCACTATAACTTCATTTATCCGGTATGATACTGAATGTATCTATTTACAACAGGGGTTGCAGTATATTTACATATGCAGATAACCAGGCTACTTCTGAATGGAGGCTGAAAAAAATGGGTCCAATTGGAGGATGACAAAAAAGAAAATAATTGGCCGGTGGGGGGGGGGGAAATCTGGGAGGGAGGACTGAAAAAAAGCTTGATTTGAAACCCAGAGATTGAACTTGGGCAAAAATTGATTCAACAAGAAATTGAAAAAATAATTTTGTTTCCCAGTCCAAGCTTTATTACAAACACAATATATAATCTCATTTGCAAGCCCAGATGCATTTCCCTCAATTATGGCCAATTTGGGCCCTTATCCCTCCAGGCCTCAAGGCCCAACAGGGTGTCTTGAATTGCTTTTTTGAGTGCCACACAGGTCAATTCAAGAGCCTTAGACTAACACTATATGTGTGAGTACCCATAAAAGCCTCTACCACGTTGGGGAATAGACCAGAATATCCCTCTATTTCTCCTTTTCCATTGTGCCCCTCTCTTCTCCTTGAATCTCTATTTTCTGTTTCTATGTTGTCTTGAATATCTAGCCCCTACTCTCACCAGCCTTACATTGATCCAAAGTCTCAACTTTTAACAACTCAACCATTGCAATGAACCACAACCCTCAAGTGAACACCCCAATGCAGTAACTTATAAAAAACACTTCCAAGTCCAGGAGGAGTACAAGAAAAATGTGCCAAATTGAGTTTTTTCATCACTATTCCCCAGAGGATGAATATATTTCATCCTTTCTGTACTCCAAGGTGATGCCTCTCTTTCCTCATGATCCATTACTCTCTATCTCACCTTAGCAACTACAGTAGTTTTGGTCTGAATTGAAGCTCAGCCCATTGTGAAATCCCGCTATTACTAGTACTATTTACTTATTTCATTTTTTCACTGAAAGCTAATTGATTCAATTATGTGGATTTTTTTCCTTTGGTTTATATCTAAGCTGGTCTGTCAGCTAGTTTTTATTTTTGCTGGCTCACTGCTATAATCAAGAAGTAAATTTAATCTACCAAATTAACACAATATTCCTCTTGATTTTCAGAGGCTCAACACAATGGTTGAGCATGAGATTCACCAGAGGGATTAATTCCAACCATAATAAGACTTTACTAGCTGACTTGAGGGATCCAGAAAGGACCAGATTCAGGAGGGCTTAAGTGAGTTTTCCTGGAAAAGAAATCAAATCATCTGAAAGTTTTCGTTTGAGAAATCAGAAAAGAAAGAGTTTTTTTAAACAAATAAGGAACACAAGTTGGGCACTTGAAAAGGAAGAATAGTCAAATGTTAGGAATGTTGGAAATGGTTGAGATTAGGAATTTAAAGATGTTATCACTGAAGCTATGTTTAATGAAATTTTTGTGTCAAGTGCTTGTGAGATGAATCACATTGTGGCTGGAATGCTACAAGTGCCAGATATTAATGAACTGTTTGGCCTGGATAACTCCAAATATCAGGACAGAAAAATGTGTACTTCACTCAAACACCTTGGAGTGGTGAAAAGGCCAGACATAGTATTTTTGGTGAGTCATCTTTCACAGGTCCTAGAGAATCCAGGACCAAAAAACTGTGCAGCAGCTTTTTGATTCTTCCAATACCTGATGGCCACAAAGAAAAAATCCTTGCTCTAAAAAAAGGGGGGCAGCAGTATCAGGTCTGCCTTGATGCAGACTATGCCAAATTCTCAAGGATTTTGAGGTCCTCCGTGGGGTAATTGAAATGGCATGTCCCAATTTAATTTCATGGCAATCAACCAGACAAAATAATGTATTTCTATAAACCACAGAAGCCAAATACAAATCCATGTCAGATTTGAGAAAAGAAGCCATGTGGGTTCAACATATATTGGCCAAGATTCATGTAGAAAAGAACAACCCACTGGCTATTTTCCACAAAGACAGCAGAGGAGCCATAAATCTGGCCAACATTAAAACCATCCAAAAAGGCTTTAGAACAAAACCAATTGAAATCAGGCTCCACTTCATAAGAGAACTCATAGCGTCTGACCAGTTCAAACTACATTAAATAGTACAAGATGACAAGCCCACCAAATTCCTCACAAAGGTATTCCCTAGGAATTTCATGAACATGTCTGTGATCACCATCCAAATGATTTTTGTGGCTCCTGGCTCCAATGAAAAGAGAATGGGGGAATGTTGGAATGAAGCCAGGAAGCAACACCGTAATGTGGCAGATTCAGAGAGGAAAAAAGGGGGAAAAATCAATAGTAAGCTTAAGTCCAGTTCCTCCCACTTTCAAAGCAAAACAGGATATAGAGATGTATGTCAACTGACCTCCTTACTTTTATTCCTGTGAAACCTCAGAGCCAGAATGCCATGAATGGAGGTAAGAAACTTCATTGGAAGACAAAATCCACCCACAATTCAATAAGAAAAGAAAGCAAGCACATAAGTCCACAACTACCTGCAAAAAGTACCCATCATCTCCCCTCAACCACAAGCAAAAACATGCTTCCATTACCTAATCCATGCTCAGCTCACATATGTTAACTTTCATCCCACTTTCCTTGAAATGGCTCCTTTTCTGTCTCTTACTCTTTCATTTTTGAGTCACTTGTCTTTAGGCCTATCTTGAAATCGGCCCAAATTCTGTAAATGAGGCTACTTCCTCTTCCTGTCAAAAATCAGTCTTTATTAACACATGTGCATAAAAAACAGATTTCATCAAAGCAAATACCTCTCAGAATTTGTAAAAAATTCCTCTATTGTCCTTTCCCAAACTCAATTTGTTGTAACAAGAAACCAGAGACTATACCATCTTTCTATTCTAAGATATTAAAAGTCAAAAGATAAAAAAAATTTCCTCAAAAACATAGGTTTTGCCACTTCCAGAAGCCACAGAACCCTTCAACAAAAGGATTAAAGATAAATAAAAGGAAGAAAGGTCAACATGTCAAGGATAGAAGAACAAACCAGAATGGGGCTACACAGAATAACCATTTTGAAACATCTACCCAGGCCTTAGGCCAGCCAAGAGAACAAATGGTAAAGTTATGGTGAAAACAACCATTAAGAAATCAAAACACCACCAGCCATTCAGTTACAGAACCTCACTATACAACACAGCCCACAAAGATGAAAATAGAGCCATGTTGCTGGATTCAGGCACAAGCCACAACCTACTTAACAACAATAAGGGGTTCTCTCACGTCACACCAATACAAGTCCAAATCAAAAAAATGGGTCATAACTCATGGGCACACATGAGGGAGAAGAAAATACTTTAAACTACAATTGCAGAGTCATTGAGCTGAGAAATTGTCTATATTTCTCCAACTTAAACAGAAATAAAATTATCAAAACACATGGAAAGGAATTGGATTTAGTCATTGATGATGGGATGCCAATACTATGCATAAAAAAAGATTTTATTTTGGCCAGCAAGTCTGGAATGCACCCCATTTACCAAACTGTAGCATTTCTAATTCACATGAAGGAAAAATCCTGTGAGATCTGGAAAAAAAAGCTTGGACATTTCAGCCTGGCAAGAATGAAAAAATTGGTCAAAAGACTCTCAAGAAGAGGCTTGAAACCCTGAATCATATCCATTAAGGTTAAAATGGTCAAAAGGCAATTCAAGAACAGCTCCAAAAAACCCTGAAAATGTAAGCCTCCTGGATGCCAAGACCCTTGCTATCCTTTAGCTACCAGAGTTGATAGAGTAAATAATAAATATACTATTTAATAAATGCAGCAGAAATCCGTAAAATATTTGGATTAAGCTTATTGCAAGGTTGAGTGGTTTGGTTATTGTTTATTGTTTTAAATCAATATGAATAAATTGATTATTAAATATTTTTATAGAGAGGCAACAATTATATTGGGGATCTTTAACACCTCTCTTCAGGGATTTCAGTACAAAAACACGTAGCCCAGGTTACTTTGGGCTCTTTAGTTTAAAGAATATTTTACCCAAAGATAATATGTATATAAAATACAAGGTGGAGTGGCAGGGCCTTGTAGCCAAGCTACCACGATAGAGAAAGGATAATAAAAATTACTGGTATATTATTAAATCCTTTGGGTATCTGTTTGAGACGTGTACTGATGGTTTAAACCTGTATACTGGGGTTATAAGGTTGTTCAGCAGTTTTGATTGATAAAAAGAGGTTGAGGACGGATATTACTGATCAGAAATTGCCATAAATCACTTACTTATCTCTTATAAGTACTTGATTACCTTGACACGGTGTCTGGATATGAATATAACTGGGTCTCTGCCCATCAATATCCTCAAAAAGAGCTCTTTATTTATAGCTTTTGGAGTCCCAATATTGTCCTTCTGAGGGTTGTAGGTGCTCAAAGGGACGGACACTAAGGCTAGAAGGGTAACCAGGGGTTGCTTATCATGTGTTCTTGGTGCTATAGCACGGTTAGCATCTAGTTCCTCAGGGTATGGGAATTATTCCACTTTATAATAGAAATTAGGACGTGTGAATAACACTCATCTGTCTTATTGATGTATTATTTTATTAATTATCCATAGTAAATTTTCCCGGTACTTTGATAATTATATAAATATAAATTTCTCCGACATCTTGATGTCAGGTAAGTTCTCATTATGTATTATATAACTGGAGTAAAAGTCATAAAATTGATTTTACTTCTTATTTTCGAGTTCCAGTTGATTTACTAAGATAATTACTTAAAAATATCAGTCATGTGAATTCATGTAATGTTTTACATCATTAGCTTTTTTAGTATGTCACAAAGATATTGATGTCTATTAATTCTCATAAAAGTATATTAAAGTATTTTAATATATTTTTAGAAGTTGTCATTGTCTTATTTTCGACATTCTTGGTACTTTGAATTATATCAAATAAAAAATACGTATAAGGATTATTTATGTATTTTTATATAATATTATGTATTTTTAGACTGTCTACTATCCACAGGAGCATTTATTACATATGTAGAATGTTCCTGTGTGGGTCGTAGCATGTTTAAGCAGTACCTGAGCCTCTAAGGCCGCCTGTCACTCTGTCAACCCGTAGTCCCGCAGCTGTGTACTTGTCAGAGGCCCGGGGCTGCATACACAACCTCGACAGAGTGACAGGGCTGTATCTCAGCCACGCGCGGGTGCATTGGCTGCCGCGGCTGTGTGCGGGAATTGTGACAAAACACATTTCCGCCTGTAACTCCTAAAATATACACAACACCTCAATTCTGACTGAATTTTTGGTGTGAAACCTATATGTGACAATGTGTGTGAAATATTTAGTTGACCAAAAAGCTCAATAATGGAGCCGTAGTATTTTGGTTTTTCTTTCCTTAATTGTTTAAAAATATAAGGAGTTGGATTTCAAGGTTGGGGTCAGTGAGTGACCCTACCTCATTTTGGATGGAGGACTCATTTCTGTAATAATATTTATGGTTTTCCTACTCTTTCTTAGGTTAATTGTATTATTATTATTTTTATTTTATTTTCGTTCTTTTTGCAGCTTTCTCTGCAATGGTAAAAAGCTGACAGAAAACCTCAAGAGATAATTCATGCTGACCTGTGTGGGACTAAAAAACCCAGTAAAAACAGCAGCATGAAATACTTCCTAACAATTGTAGACCAGTAAAGCGGCTATATTAAAGTCAATGTGGTGAAATTGAAGGATGAAGCCATGTATTCATTCAAAAAATTTAAAACTTTAAATGAAAAGCAGACAGGGAAGGATGTCAGCTTGCTGATGCCAGGAATCATGTTTTACTTTAGCTACAGAAAGTGATGTATTAATGGAATAATAATATTTCCAAAATTAAGAATGATAAGTGCTTCAAAAGGTTAATAATAATGGAAGCAAGTGCAAGGTTTGAATTGGTATGGCTAGATGGTTTTTAATATGTAATAAATAGCAGAAACAGCTTATACAAAAATTGTGATCTTTAAATTTAAAAAACCTCTCTTCCGGGGTGACTTTGGACTTTATAGAACCCTGGGAAAACGGGTTCCTTAGGAATTAGTTTAAAAAGGGGTATAACCCATGGGAATGACGGTATGGCTGGGATTAACAGCACATGGGCCTAGGCAGGGATAAAATATCTTAATTTGAAGTAATTTTCTCACCTATTACTGCAGGAATTGATGGTTGAAAGAGTCTCAGATCAATGGTTGGGGTGTTTTACTGATTTTCTTCAATAGAATTAATGATTGTCTCAGAATAAATAATGATCCCAGCATAATGGGGCCATAAATAAATTTATTATCTCTTTAAAAGCAACTGATCATGGATGGAAAAGTTTCTGGATTGATATCAAAAATTACTAGGGTTAAATCAACCAAAAAGGTACTGGATTTTGACCTTTTTGGGGTGGAAGGGCCTTCCCAAAGCACATAGAGAGGTTTTTACTTCTGGGCCAAGGATAGCAGGCTGGTCAGGGATATTTTGGCACGCACTCTTGGTTCTGTCACTAAGCTGTACCTCTCTGTGTCATATTTATGTGTGAAATTATTGTCAGAACCTTTTTTTAATGTTAATTTGTTATTTTTATAGTTCTTGCATATTTCCTGTTTTTATATTGTATTAATTTGAGTAATGTGGTCAGAGGAGGAAATTGATAGATGCCCTTTCAACTTCTGAATGTTTTTTCAATTGTTATATAAACTCCTGGAGGGTTTTTGTGTCCATTGAAGATTGGTTAATGTCATTTTTGTGAAAACTGTTATTATTATTTTATTCTATTTGTTATTTTTATGTTTGACTTTTCTACAATTTTATTCAATTTCTAGAGGTTGTCAACCTTTCTCTATCCATCAATATTTCTCTATCCATCTTTCAATTTATTAAATATTAGTGGAAATATGCATAGAGGTTGTAGCAGTTTTCTGAAGTACCTTGTTGACAGAAGGTGGCCTGGCAGTTTTCATGCACCCGTGCTTGACAGCTGTGGGCCTAATTCTTGGATCTGTGGCCAGAAGCATATTGAATGCAGGTTTTCTGGCAGGTGTCTGCATTTTTGAGTGGCAGACGCATGGAAATTGCATTTTATGAATGTGGGGCTGCGCGTAGGAATTGTGACAGAACACAAAACTGTCTGAAACTCCTTGTCAGCCCTCTGATACCAGGAACCTTGCAGTCCTTTAGCTACAAAGAGTGATAAAAATACTGGAATGATAATTATAATTATCATTCCAATAATAAACACTTAGAAGATCAAATAAATGATTTAATAAGAGCAGTTGCAAGGTTTGATTGGTTTGTTAATAAATGGTTTTCAATATAATATAAAAGAGAAGCCACAGTATTATAATACTGGGGATCTTTACGGACTAGAAACCTCTCTTCATGGGGCCTCCTTAGGCAGTTTAAGAACCTTGGAATAAAGATGGGTGCCTTATAAAGGACTTATTCCACTAATGGCCGGGCTTAACAGCTCAAATGGCCAAGACAGGAAGGGTAACACTCACTCTGAGCAATTTACCAGGAAAATCCTGGAATAATTGGAAGGGTTTCAGAGCAGATGGGGTAGATTGCTTGACTAAACTTCAATGGTTGATTGGTTAATAAAGTTAAATAATACTACTACAGACTAAGTCATAAATCACTTGCTTATCTTTATATAAGCATTTCATCAACAATGACACGGTATCTGATTAATAATAAATAACTCCTGGTAAACTGATGATGGAATAATGGATCCAAAGAGGTCTGTATAAATACCTTTTTGGGGTGATTTTGATCTTCTCAGGGCACGTAGAGAGGGTTCTGCTCGTGGGCTGAGGCTAACAAGCCAGTCAGGGAAAGATTAGCATGTCCACTTGGTGCTGTCAATCATCTGTCCTCAGATCTGCTGGATTTCTGTACTATTTTAGCCACAGGATCTGTTAATCTGTTATGGCCTAAATTTGATCATTCTGTACTCATCCTTCATTCGTACTAATGATATTGCTTTAAAGCGTGCAGATGTGGATGTTTACTGATTTTCCATCATCTGGTGATCATGTATATAGTTTTCAATAAATTTTATGAACACTTCTTGTAGTGTTTTGTGGTCTTCAAAGATTAGGATCAGTGATTTATGTGATAATCCTTGATCTTTTATTTATTATTAAAAAATTTTTTAAACTTCATTTTCATTAATTTTATTTAAGTTTTGATCTTTTTAGATCATTAGTAATGCATATGTCAGTTTGTTACATATACTAGGCAACCCTAACTAGGTTGTAGCTCTTCTGAGAGATACCTGGTTGTCAGATTAGTCACGACTGATCCAGACACAGGGGTCAGTTAGTACAGATGGGCGTGGGGTAGGATCCTCTGCATGCATGGCAGAATCAGCTGCGCGCGGGTCTCTAGTACACAGGAATCTGCTGCTACTAGTACGTAGGGATATGTAATGATGCAGGGCTGCGGGCGGGAATTGTGACATAACACATTTCCGCGTGTAACTCCTAAAATATACACAAAACCTCAATTCTGAGTGAATTTTAGGTGTAAACCCTATAGGTGGCAATACGTGTGAAATATTGGAATCTCCAAAAAGTGCCATACTGGTGTCGTAATTTTTTAGTACTTTTCTTTGTAATTATTTTAAAAATATAAGGACTTGGAATTCAAGGGTGGGGTCAGTGAGTGACCCTACCTAATTTTGAGTGAGGAATCCATTCCTGTAATAATATTTATTGATTTATCACTCCTTATTTTGTTAATTGAGATATTCTTATTTTTCATAGTTTTGTGTTACTATTTGACAGTTTTAATCTGTACATAGTAGCAAGCTGACATTCCCCCGCTCCAAGATATGTCTATATCTGAAAAAAAAAATTGGGTTAATGCCTCCTGTTGGCTCTGTAGTTCCTCAGGTGCATAGGTCCGTCAGAGATATTATGTTCAGGCAACCATTCATCTTTATCAGCTGATTCTCCCTTGTATCTAACCAGGTAGAGTCTGACCTCTTTTCCATTGATCCTATCTTTTTTATCCTTAAGGATCTTTCTAATTTTTCCTTTGTCCTTTTCAGGTTCTTCTGTAACAGTTATTTCAGGTGAAGGAATATGTTCTCCATTCCTTGGGTGGTAGTGTTTGATGAGGCTTACTGGGAAGACTGGATGTTTCCTAGAAATCTCATTACTGAGGATTACTTCCACAGCATTTTTACCATGAATTTTATTAATGGTGAAAGGTACAAAAAAAGCTGGTCTAAGCTTTTTATTTCCACCCAAGTTGGTAAAGTTAGTGGTAGAGATCAAGACGTGATCACCAATCTTGAAATCAGGTTCCTTATTGGTTTTATCCCACCTTTGCTAGTTATACTCCACAGCATCCTGGACACACTTAACAGCATGTTTGTTGGCTACATCTATCATGTTTTTGAAATCAAGTGATGTAGGGTTAATATTGGTTAGCTGGTGGTTAAGGTTATCCTTGGGTAATCTAGGAATCCATCCTCTTTCCAGTATGTAAGGTTCTTCCTTAGTGGTAGAGTGCTTGCTACTGTTGTAGGCCATCTCCAGTGCAGGTAAAAGGCTAACCCAATCATGGCAATAACCGTCAGAATTCTTGTATTCTATTCCAAAGCCACAGAATCTCCTGAGCATGTCTTCCAGGGTCTGAATCATCCTTTCAGCTAATCCATCCGTCTGAGGGTGATAAGTGGTAGAGAAAGCTAAGGTGGTTCCAAGCATATCATGAAGATTTATCCAGAACTCAGAGGTGAATTTAGGATCTCTGTCACTGATAATAATCTTGGGAACTAAAACATCAGCAATGAATCTGTTCCAAAATAATAGGGCAACTGCCATAGCAGTGTCTTCTTTGTGATGAGGTAGGAACTTTTCTTTCTTAAAGAACCTATCCACAATGACTAAGACTGATTTGTATGAATATGCTCCTTCTGGTGGTAGTCCAGTTACAAAGTCCAAATTGATGATCTCCCATCTTTTCTTTGGTTCAGCAATCTTTTGCAGTAGTCCAAACCATTTCCCAGTAGTCCTGTTGGACTTTTGACAAGTTTCACAACTGGTAACATACTGTATAGTGGAGTCTCTCCAATTAACCCACCAAGCAGTTTTTTTAAATTTATCCAAGGTTCTATCAGCAGATAAATGACCAGATGAGCAGTTATCATGGCACTCAGATAGAACATGTTTGATATGGTCATCCTTATCAAAGACTATAACACTTGAATCTTGATGCCTATAGTATACCAGACCATCCCATATGGTGAACCTTCCGGCTTTGAATGGTTTCAAAAGAGGTTCAGGTAGGCTATTGATCAATTCAGAAGGTGGAGAAGTACTTTCCATAATAGTGATCAGAGTCTTTATGCCAAGACTGTAAGATTCTTTGATTGAGTTGAACAATGATTCATTCAATTCACAAATGTGGATTCCCATTATAGGAGCTTCTATGTTTAACCTGTTAATTTTGAGGATAGGGAAGACATCATTATCCTCTGGATCATAAGCAGGGTTACTTTGGTCATTGGGTAACGCATTCCTGCTTAAACTATCAGAATTCTGGTGTTTAGTCCCAGCTTAATGAACTATGTTCATCTGACCTCTGTACTGGTGTATAGCTATCTGCCATCTTAACATGTGCCTACTAGGGGTCTTCATGTTCATCAATGTCCTGACAGCGTTGCAGTCAGTAATTACAGTGAAATTGGTGCCTTCTAAATAATAATGGAGTTTCTCTAGAGTCCATACTAGGGCAAGACATTCCATTTGGCTTGCACCTTACCTTTTCTCAGTGTCTTTAATTTGTCTGGATATGAAGAGTATAGGTTTTTCCACTGGTTTTTCATCCTTCATGACTTCCTGGTGTAAAGCAGCTCCTAGCCCTTCCATGCTTGCATCTATGTAGAGTTTGAAAGGTTTAGAATAATCTGGCTGGATTAGTACTGGAGCTAAATTCATTGCCATTTTGAGTTCCTCAATGTTCTTGACTCTGTCATGAGTCATTTCAAACACAGTGGTGTTGTTGCAGATCTCATACAGAAATTTGGTTAGAAAGGCAAACTTTGGTAAATACTTCCTATAGTAGCTGCAGAAGCTGATAAAGGATAGGAGTTCAGTTTTATTCTGATTCATTAGACTATTCATTACTGCTGCTATCTTGTTTTGGTCAGAAGCCAAGGTTAGTCCAGAGACAATGTGTCCTAAGGCTTTGAGTTCCCCATAGCCAAAGTTACACTTTTTCATTGATACTTTCAATCCAATGGCAGAGATGGTTTTGAGGACTAGCCTTAATTTCTCCATGTGAGTATCCCAATGATCAAAGTAAATGATAACATCATCAATGTATACCATCATCCATCCCTGTATGATGAATAATCCTAGGACAATGTTGATCATCCTTTGAAAATGAGAAGTAGAATTTTTGATACCAGAAGGCATCCTAAGATACTCATAAATTCCCAAATGACAGATAATTCTCATTAATTTCCGGCTATCAGGCCTGATAGATATTTTGTGAAAACCTTTCAGCATGTCCATGGTAGTGATGTAATTAGCCTTGGACAGGTTATGCAGAGCATGGTCAATCCTTGGAATTGGATAATAATCAGTTTGGGTGGAGTTGTTCAGCATTCTGAAATCTCCAACCATTCTTAACTTATCATTGTGCCAAGCTATAATTACTGGGGGAGTAATATCCACTTGTTCATTGTGGCCTACTTTCCTTAAGACTTGTAAGTCAACCAACTCTTGAATATGGTTTTCCAGAGCAGCTCTGGATTTTGGACTAGAAGGCTAAGCAGGTCTCCTGAGGTTAGGTGGGTAAGGAGGCTTAATATTTAGAGTTAGGATAATATCATGTCCTTTGATGTTACCAATGGGGTGATCCTTGGTACAGAGAGCATTCTGATTTTCAAAGAATACTTGTAGGATATCCGGTTTCTGTTCTTCATTGAGAAGGGAATTCAAAGCAGCTTGAGAGAAGTATTCCTGATTGAGCTTCTCTAAGTGTTTTTCATAAGTTGAATCAGAAGTTTGAGCATTGATATGGCATATTTGGAACTTCTTATTCCAGTCTCCACCTATAGTGAATTATCTACCCTTGCTTGGGAATACCTCTATACCATAGAAGCAAAGAGAATCATTTCCAAGGATAAAATAATCACATACTCCGTTTTGGAGGAATAAAAATTCAATGTTCAGTTTGAGTGATCCTTTAAAGTGAGGGAGTGGGATATCAGAAGACCATACTCCAACAGCATTGAGAGAAGAATTACAACTGCTGAACTTAGCCTGAGGTACTTGTAGTAGATTCAGCTTCCAGTTTGGGTCTTGTTTATCCAGATAAGTTGAACCAACACAAGAGCAAAAGGCTCCACTGTCTAGAATTAGCTTAACAGGGGAACCTAGGATTAAACCAGTAGCATAGCATGTTTTGCCAGAAGTGTAACTTTTACTGGCAGAAGGTTTTAGAGGCAAGGACTTAGCCTCAGAGATATGGTGAATCTTCATGTTGGAATTCCATTTTTGAGGTAAGTTAGAATCTTCATTGACGGAATTTATGTTCAGAGAAGACTCAATACTACCTTCAATAACATTGATGGGATTAGTGATCATTAGATCACAATCAGAGAGTGATCCATCAGTATCATTAAGGTGAGGGTCAGGATTGTTGTACTCTTCTCCTTCAATAAGATTAATCCTTTTCCTAGGTAGAGGAAAATCAGGTTTTACGTATCCTGTTTGGTTACAGTTCCAAAATACTTTCTCTTTTGATTCTGGAGTCTTCTTGACTTCAAACGTAGATTTATTAGTAGCAGGGGATTCTTTATTTTTGGCAGTATATTCTTCCCTGTTCCTAGTATTTTGTTTCCTAGGGGGTTTATTGACCCTTTTATCAAGATCATTCATATCAATAAGCTCTTCCAATACACCTATTAAGGTGGAAAGATCTGAATCCATAGGCATTCTGCACCTTACACTGTGGTTGATTTGTCCGGGACATAAGTTGAGGAGTCTTTCATTGACTTCTTCTCTATCAGCATCAGGGTAGAAACAGTCTAACCTCCTTTTCTGGTCTAAGCACCACTTATGAGGTTTGTCCTTGGATGGATCAAACTGGGAAGTTTCAAAAGTTTTCATCATCTTTCTTTTCCAAATCCTGGTATTAAGCTGCACTTTGATCAATTCTTTCCAAGAATTCCAGGATAAAGATCCAACTTCTTCTCTTTTATTGATAAACCAATCAAGAGCTACTCCTTCAAATAGTCTGGGCAATCTTACCACAGCTATTGCATCAGGGAGCTCATAAGAAGAAAGAGTATAGTCAATAAATTTAATGAAACTGACATGGTTGTATTCTCCTTCTCCAGAGAATCTAGGCCATTCAGTGATGGGAGGAAGTAGCTTCAAAGACTGCTCCATTTCAGGAGTAGTACTGGGTCTGAAAGACTCATTCCTAGTTATCCTGGTTCTGGAAGGAACACTAGGAGTACTGGTGAACCTAGCAGGCCTAGTTTCTTCTAGGTCAATGACCGGAGAGTTAGTAGAATTGATCTTAAGATCTCTGAGATCATTCTTAATCATACCTAGCTCCAAATCAAGTTTATTGCTTAATAAGTCAATTTTGTTAATCATATGAGCTGAAGGAGTAGGACTAGTTTTCTTAACTTCTTCCTTAAGCTGGTCTATGGTTGCAAGGATATCTTTTGAAGAATTTATTGGTTGTCCTCCATATGTTTCATTGGGTACAAATTACTAGCTCTTATACTATCCTTGATTGGTTGTATTTCCAACTCATCAATTATCATAATCTGAGAATGAGTGTCAATCACTCTGAAAATAATTGAACTCAATTTGTCAAATCGTTGATAAACTTTGTCAAAGCATTGGCTAATAATAGTAAAATTATGAGACACATTTACAGAAAATTGATTAAGAGCTTCTACATCTCATTGTGGTACACCTTTTTCCACTTCAGGGCTAAGGATATTATGCTGTCCCAATCCTTTGGGTTCCTTAACTTCTGATGGGCTGAGGACCTCTTCTTTTTGGGGTCCTTTCCCTTTAAGGAAGCTAAATGATCCCAAGGCATCCAGTTCTGCACGTAGCCTTCTACTTCTTTATTTGGGATCAACCTTTGCAGAGAAATCTGAGATTTCTTTGCCTGAGAAATGGCTTTTTTCATACCTGGTTGATCCTCCTGGGTCTGAGCCAACCTGAATTGTTCCCAATAGCTCACGTGCTCTTTCACTAATACTTTGACTCTTTCCTCCTTGGTTGAGTCCAGCTGGGGTGACGTAGGAGGACCTGTACCCTCCCGGGATAACATGGTGGGCAACAGATGGTTCTCCAACGGTCTGTTGGTCGAGTTGGCGGCCGCAGTTGTTGCTGTTGTTGTCCTGCGTGACGCTATGGTCACGGGTTCAAGTCCCCTCATTGCGCTTGCAACTGGAGTCCTTGCGCGCACGGGTTCCTCTGGGCAGAGATCCATAAAACAGGGCTCTACCTGTTGCACAGGTGTTGCGCCTATTTTGATACATAGCACCAAAAAAATGAGTAAGTCTTTTGTCAAAACTTTGAAAAAAGACTTTAAAAATATAAAAATAATATTTTTTGTTTGTTTTATATTTTTAATAATTTTTTTATATATATTTTAACTTACTTAGAGTTAAATTCAAGGGTACCAACACTTGGTTGGGATCACAACTATTCTTGGAGGGCATTCCAACGGGTTCTGAGTGAGTTCCAATCAGATCTTGGGATAAATCCAAGGGTAAGTCCAATGGTACACTGTCTGGGACGTCTTCTAGGAGGTCCTGGTCAATGAGATCACCAAAAAAAATACACTGAGATGGATAAAAACAAAAATATAAGTTTAATATTTCTTTGTATTTTTGCATGTTAAATTGATGTTTTTAGAAAAAATAATCACTTTTATTTATTTTGGTTTTTTCTTTATCTTCAGGGTTATTTAGTTTATAAATATAAAGCTTCCTTTGATAAATCTTCCACTCCTTATGTTGCCTTAATAAAGAATTGAAATTGATAATTCTTTCAAGCTCAAGCTCTTTGTCCTTTATAACCTGCTGTTTATAATAAAGCAATTTCTCCTGTTGTTGCTTGGGAGTTATAATAACAGGGAAAAATGTACGGAGTTTTTCTTCTTTTTACTTTTTAAGAAGGTTCAAATAATAATTGATCAATTCTCCATTGGTCTTAAGATCCACTAGAGAAACAAATGATCAAATATGTATGTTATAAGTATGTTAGCTTATTTTTGTAAAAAAATAAATAGACTTGTCCAAGGAATAAATAATTAAGAATTAATTATTGAAGGATATTTCCCGGCCAGACCCCCAGTTGTCAGTCCTCTGATACCAGGAACCTTGCAGTCCTTTAGCTACAGAGAGTGATAAAAATGCTGGAATGATAATAATAATTATTATTCCAATAATAAACACTTAGAAGCTCAAATAAATGATTTAATAAGAGCAGTTGAAAGGTTTAATTAGTTTGGTAATAAATGGTTTTCAATATAATATGAAAGAGGGGCCACACTATTATACTACTGGGGATCTTTACAGACTAGCAACCTGTCGTCAAGGGGCCTCCTTAGGCAGTTTAAGAACCTTGGAATAAAGATGGGTGCCTTATAAAGGACTTATTCCACTAATGGCCAGGCTTAACAGCTCAAATGGCCAAGACAGGAAGAGTAACACTCACTCTGAGAAGTTTACCAGGAAAATCCTGGAATAATTGGAAGGGTTTCACAGCAGATGGGGTAGATTGCTTGACTAAACTTCAATGTTTGATTGGTTAATAAAGGTAAATAATACTACTACAGAATAAGTCATAAATCACTTGCTTATCTTCATATAAGCATTTTATCAACAATGACACGCTATCTGATTGATAATAAATAATTCCTGGTAAACTGATGATGGAATGATGGATCCAAAGAGGTCTGTATAAATACCTTTTTGGGGTGATTTTGATCTTCTCAGGGCACGTAGAGAGGGTTCTGCTCGTGGGCTGAGGCTAAAAAGCCAGTCAGGGCAAGATTAGCACGTCCAATTGGTGCTGTCAACCAGCTGTCCTTAGATCTTCTGGATTTCTGTACTATTTTAGCCACAGGATCTGTTAATCTGTTATGGCCTAAATTTGATCATTCTGTACTCATCCTTCATTCGTACTATTTATATTGCTTTAAAGTGTGCAAATGTGGATGTTTACTGATTTTCCATCATCTGGTGATCATGTAGATAGTTTTCAATAATTTTTATGAACACTTCTTGTAGTGTTTTGTGGTCTTCAAAGATTAGGATCAGTGATTTATGTGATAATCCTTGATCTTTTATTTATTATTAAAAAAATTTTTAAACTTCATTTTCATTAATTTTATTCAAGTTTTGATCTTTTTAGATCATTAGTAATGCATATGTCAGTTTGTTACATATACCAGGCAACCCTAACTAGGTTGTAGCTCTTCTGAGAGATACCTGGTTGTCAGATTAGTCACGACTGATCCAGACACAGGGGTCAGTTAGTACAGATGGGCGTGGGGTAGGATCCGCTGCGTGCATGGCAGAATCAGCTTTGCGCGGGTCTCTAGTACGCAGGAATCTGCTGCTACTAGTACATAGGGATATGTAATGATGCGGGGCTGCGCGCGGGAATTGTGACATAACACATTTCCGCGTGTAACTCCTAAAATATACACAACACCTCAATTCTGAGTGAATTTTAGGTGTAAAACCTATAGGTGGCAATACGTGTGAAAAATTAGAATCGCCAAAAAGTGCCATACTGGTGTCGTAAATTTTTAGTACTTTTCTTTATAATTATTTTGAAAATATAAGGACTTGGAATTCAAGGGTGGGGTCAGTGTGTGACCCTACCTAATTTTGGGTGAGGAATCCATTCCTGAAATAATATTTATGGATTTCTCACTCCTTATTTTGTTAATTTAGATATTCTTATTTTTAATAGTTTTGTGTTACTATTTGACAGTTTTGCTCTGTACATAGTAGCAAGCTGACACTCCTAAACTACACACAACACTCAAATTCTGAGTGAATTTTAGGTGTGAAACCTCCATGTGAAAACACACATGAGCTTGGAATTCCATTGTGTTGTCAGTAATTTACCCTAGCTTATGTTGGGTGAGGAATCCAAATATATAATAATATTTTGCAATTTCTCACTTCTTCCTGTATTTTATAATTTATTTTGTTTTTATTCCATTTTTCTACTTTGAAAGGTTACTATGTACAAGTAGCAAGCTGAAAAAGGAGATCAAAAAGTTCATAATCAATAACAAGGGCAAGTTCTGCCACACAGAAATCTCATTGTAATCCAAATGCAAAGGAATTTTGCACAACATGCCCCCCCCCCTTACACTCTGCAACACAAAGGGTTGGCAGAGAGGGTCAATCATATTGTGATCAAAACTGCTAGATGCATGCTGTTCCAGTCCAATTTTAGACCTGAATGGTGGGGAAAAGACAAATTAATGGCATCTTCCATCACCAACAACTTGACTTCCCCATCAAAAAGCATACTGACCTAAATCACTAGATTACTGAAACAATTGAAAAATTTTAATTCTTTGAAACCCTTTGGATGCAGAGCATGGATTCTGAAACCAACTCAGAACAGGACAGCCAATTTTAAAAAAGTATGCTGGGACAGTTTTCTGATTGGGTACTCAAACAACATCAGTAGCTACCAAATTTCCAGGCAAAATAGCCTCAGAGTGGTGGGGAAAAAACACACCAACTTTTGTAAAGATGAATTCCCCAACCTGAAGTCCATAAACCCAAGCCTAGAACAACCATCAAAATTCAGCTATGCAGTGTTTTCCAGAAGCTACTTCCTGCCATTTGAAGATAGATAACACATCAAAAGAAAAAACATTTTGAAGAAAAAGCTGCCAAGAACAGAAAGTTGGAAAGTTATCTGGAAGAAGAGTAGAAACCCAGTTCCAGCCCCAATAAAAAATCAATGCTTAAAATTACCCATAGAATCATAGTGAGAGCTCCAAGACACCCCAAATTGATACAAAGTGCAACACCAGAGGACAAAATGCAAAAATCCACAATAACACAAGAACCAGTGTCATAAATCAATAGACATTCTAGAGAGCCAAATTCACACCAAGAGTTGATGGCCTTCAACAATAAGGACCACTAGAAATAAGCAGAGGGAAAAGAAATCCTTAAAATGATCAAACACAAAGTATTGATCAAGTGTGGTTTCAGACCAGAAGATAGACCAATTGTTCCCATATGGGCCTACAGAAAGAAATTAGGGGCCAACACCCAGGTAATAGAATAAAAGGCTGGAATCTGCGCCCAAGGTTCCACAAGACATGCAGTCTTGAATTCCTTTGAAATTATGCCCCAAAAGGAAGGCCAGAATCCCTAAAACTCCTCTTTGCCTTTGCAGATGGGCAAAATCTGAACATAAACCAACTAGACTTTAAAATCACATTCCCAACCTGAAACCTGGAATAAAAATTTACCCTTTTTCCACCTCCAGTCTATAGATCCAAAGAATGCATGGTCCTAAAGCTAAAGAAATTGATCTACAGCTTGAAGCAATTATCCATGGTATGGTACAATAGAATTGGGAACATCCTGACAAAAATAAGATTCAATACCTTGGCAAGCAACCCTTTCCTATTCCAAAGAGAGGAACTAGACCCTGTGGTTCCAAAAGCCCAGATAAGCCTAGAAATTGGGTCCAATCCAAATCTTTGGGTTACCCTTCTGCTCTTTTATTTGTGGTCTTGGCTCTATTTCCAGAACAAAAGATATAGAATATTAAGTCTCTGCATTAAAACCTAGTAGGCTCTTCAAAAGCCCTAAAATATGTTCCTAGAAATTCTGAGTTCATATTGCAATGTGTATTTTTCCCTTATTCTAACCACTTATTACCAATACACATTTTTGATGCCCCTCATCCCCTCAAATCCTCACCCCTTTATATACTAAATACAATGTTAATGAAATTACAGTCCCTTATCTCCTTCCTGCTTTGAATCTACATCACCTTTCCACATTTTCATGATATGCACCTAGAAACCTTCCCTTCCCTGAAAACTGTTGAAAAAACCTTTTGATTAATTTGTGGAAGAGGAGCAGACCCACCTCAAACTTACATCTCTGGCACCCTTTGTAAATTTTTCTTGCTTAACACCTTGCATGAATTTCAATATTCACACATTTTTTCCTCCAATCCTCCAACTATTTCACATCTTCCCTCCCAAAAACATCATTTCCAACCTGGTCCTGCACCCATTGCTTTCTTGTAAATACAGAAATCCTTGGTCCATCCATTTTTTTCCCATTTGGGTAACCACATCTGTTTGACATTTGAAATGGTTCAGCTTCTGTATTTGGTATTCCACACATTCTATTGTACCCCAACCTATCAGCTCTCCACATTTGGAAAATAGTGAAACAAAATTTTTATACGGGCTTTCCAAGCATGTTAATTGTTGAAGAAAGTTCTACTCCACATTTTTTGTGGTTTCTGTACACTCCCTAGGAATCAAATACCTTTGAAAAGAATTTTTCCCACTAGGAATCAGGCCATCCCAAAAATCAGACAGTATCATGGTTTCCCAGAAACAGTAGATAGAATGAAGGGTACAGGAGCACTCCCTGGGCAAAAAATGCCCCCTAAAATCCCCAATGATCACCCAAACACACCTTGATCCAGCAATTGAAAATGAAAATGAAGAATAAATACCAAGAGTTTTCAAATACAGAGCCTTGGGAGATTCACTCAAAAACCTTGAATTGCTGAAAATGTCAGCCATAAAATTTGTGGTGAGCCATCTGTCACAGCTCCTAGATAAGACAGGACCAAATACTGTTCACCAGCCATTTGAGTCTTTCAATTCCTGATGGCCACAAAGAAAATAGCCCTGTGATACAAAAAATGGGGCAGAATTATCAGGGCCTACATTGATGCAGTATAATCCTCCTGGATACCAAGGTCCTTGCCACCTTCTACCTACAAGTGGTGATAAAGTATAGAATAAATATTTCATTCAGAATAATACATCAATGATCCATATATATATGGATAAAGCAAGTGCAAGGTTTAGTGTTTTGGTGATTAGTGATTGTTGTTGATAAATAAAAAGAGGGTTCACAGTAGTATACTGGGAATCTTTCACACCTCTTCTTCAGGTGATTTAAGTTTTAACCTGTATACCTGGTTAATCCAGAACCTTTAATAATATTTTAAGGAATTATTACCCAGTGTTAATACATAGAAATACTTGATGAAGTGGCAGATCCTTGTTGAACAAATTACACAGTAGAGTGAAGATAAATAAATCACTGGTTTATTATTACCTTCCTAGGTACTGGCAACAGTTTTGTCAGCTTCCTGATGCCAGGGACTTTGCCTTCCTTTAGCTACAGAAAGTGATATTGGTGTTGGAATAATAATTCCAAGAAAATTACAGTAAAATGCTTAAATAATTGATTTAAAAGCAAGCGCAAAGTTTGGTTGGTTTGGTTGGATTAAGTTTTTTTGAATATTTTTTTTTTCAAGAGGGGCCAAAGTTCATGCAAACTGGGGATCTTTATTGAATAACAACCTCTCTTCAAGGGGCTCTTTTGAACCGTTTAAAGACCTTGGGACAATGAGGTCTTAAATGATTGCTCAAAAAAGACTAACTCAAGGGGAAAGGTGGACTGGCAGTCTTAGAGAACTTATTCCTGTGTGCAAGGAGGAGATAACTTACTATTTTAAGTACTTAATCCAAGAAGCTTGCGGAGATTCATGGTTGAAAGGGTCTCAGGACAATTATTGGGGTTATTTGCTGATATTCTTCACGGAATCAATGTTGGGGCCAGAATTATTAATAATAATATCAGACTATAGCCATATATCACTTGTTTATCTTAAATAAAAACTTGATCACGGATGGCAAGGGGTCTGGATTGATACTAAAAAATTACTGGGCTTTAAATCACTTAAAAAGGGTTGTTTATATACCTTTTTGGGGTAATAAGACCTTCTCAGGGCACATAGAGAGGGTTGTAATTGGATGCTGAGGCTAGAAGGCTGGCCAGGGCTATTTTGGCACGTAGTTCTGGTTCTGTCAATCTGCTAGCCTTGTCTCTGTCATATTTCTTTGTTAAATAATTGTCAGAAGGTGTTTCAGTGTTAACTTGTTATTTTTATGATTCAGACACATTTCCTTATTTTGTATTAATTTCTTTTGAGTGACATGGGTGGAAGTGGGTATTAGTAGATTTTACGGTATCTTCTGCACATGTTGAAAATTTTTGATAATTTTTAGGTTAACTCCTTGTTGTGTTTTGTGGTTCATAAAGATTTGGCAATCTCATTTACCTGACAACCTTCATTTATTTTTTCCCACAATTTATTTGCTTTATATTTTGATTTTCATATTTTTTATTCAATATTGTTAGGTTGCAGATATCCCTCTGTCCGGCAGTCAAGTTGTTACATATACATGATGTATGCATGCAGGTTGTAGCCTGTTCCTGCAGTACCTGGCTGTCAGGCTTAGTACAATTTTGTTGATGCGTGCAGGCTTGACAGCTGCGTGTGGGAATCTGTTGCCTGTGGCCAGTAAGTCATTTTTCATGCGCCTACATATTGAGTGTCAGGCGTGTGTACCCTTACTGTATGAATGCGGGGCTGTGCGCGGGAATTGTGACACAACACAAATCTGCCTGGAACTCCTAAAATATACACAACACCTCAATTCTGACTGAATTTTAGGTGTGAAATCTTTACATGGCATAATGTGTGAAATGTTTAAATGGCCAAAAGGTGCCATGGTGGTTTTGTGGTCTGTTGGTTATTTTGTTTAATAATTATTTCAAAATGTAAGGAGTTAGAATTCAAGGGTGGGGTCAGTGAGTGACCCTACTTAAGTTTGGGTGGGGAATCCATTTCTGTAATAATATTCATGGATTTCTCACTCCTTCTAATTTTATTATTTTATTTCTGTTTTAAATCTGCTTTGACAGGTTTCTTTGTCCAAGTAGCAAGCTGACATTCCCCCACTCCAAGATACGTCTATATCTGAAAAAAGTTTGGGGCTCAATGTCTTTTATTGGCTCTGTAATTTCTTAAGTGGATAGGTCCATCTGGAATGTTGTTTTCAGGTAACCATTCATCTTTTTCAGCTGATTTTCCTTTGTATCTGACTAGAGAGAGTCTGACATCTTTCCCATTTATCCTTTCTTTCTTTTCTTTAAGGATTTTGCTTATTTTTCCTTTTTCTTTCTCAGTTTCATCTGAAATAGGAATTGCTGGTGACAGAGTGTGTTCTCCTTCTCAAGGTTGGTAGTGTTTGACAAGGCTTACTGGGAAGACTGGGTGCTTTCTGGAAAGTTCATCACTGATAATTACTTCCACAGCATTCTTTCCATGGAGTTTCTTAATGGTGAATGGTCCAACAAATGCAGGTCTGAGTTTCTTGTTTCCAGCTAAGTTAGTAAAATTGGTGGTAGAAACTAAGACTTGATAACTGATCTTGAAGTCAGGTTCTTGATGGGTTTTGTCCCATCTCTGTTGGTTGTACTCAACAGCTTCTTGAACGCATTTTGCGGCGTGTTTGTTTGCTGTATCTATCATATTCTTGAAGTCAAGTGACGTGGGGTGGATATTGGTTAGCTGCTGATTCAGGTTATCCTTGGGTAATTTAGGAATCCATCCTCTTTCCATTATGTAGGGTGCTTCCTTAGTGGTAGAGTGCTTGCTACTGTTGTAGGCCATCTCCAGTGCAGGTAAAAGGCTAACCCAATTGGGGCAATAACCATCAGAATTCTTGTATTCTAGACCAAAGCCACAGAATGTCCTGAGCATGTCTTCCAGGGTCTGGATCATCCTTTCAGCTAATCCATCTTTCTGGGGGTGATAAGCTGTAGAGAATGCTAGAGTGGTTCCTAACATATCATGGAGGTTTCTCCAGAACTCAGAGGTGGACTTGGGGTCTCTATCACTGATGATTATCTTGGGTACCCCTGCATCAGCAATAAGTCTGTTCCAAAACAGTAGTTCTACTTCCATAGAAGTATCATCCTTATGGTTAGGTAGAAATTTGGCTTTCTTGGAAAACCTATCTACTATGACCAGGACTGAATTTTAAGAATAAGCTCCTCCAGGTGGTAGTCCTGTCACAAAGTCCATATTGATGATTTCCCATCTCTTCTTGCATTCAGTAATCTTTTGGAGGAGGCCAAACTTCTTTCCTGTGGTCCTGTTGGATTTCTGGCAGGTTTCACAACTAGAAACATACTGGATTGTGAAGTTCCTCCAATCAATCCACCAAGCAGTCTGTTTGACTTTATCCAAAGTTCTGTCTGTAGACAAGTGTACAGATGAACAGTTATCATGGCATTCAGATAGGACATGCTTGATGTGTTATTCCTTAGTTAGGACTATTACACTAGAATGTTGATGTCTGTACTAAACTAGGCCATCCCACAAGGTGAATATTCCAGATTTGTAAGGTTTTAGCAGAGATTCAGGTAGACTATTAATAAGCTCAGGAGGAGGGGAGGTGCATTCCTTGATAGTGACTAGGCTTTTTATGTCAGAGCTGTAGGCTTCCCTGATTGATTTGAATAAGGATTCATCCAATTCACAGATTTGAATACCTAGAATAGGAGCTTCCATGACTAACATGTTAATGTTCAAGATGGGGAAAATGTCATGATCTTCTGGATCATAGGCAGGGTTACTTGGATCATTAGGTAGAGCATTCCTACTCAGACTGTCAGCATTCTGGTGTTTGTTCCCAGCTTGATGTACTGTTGTCATTTGTCCTCTGTACTGTTGGATAGCTATTTGCCATCTTAACATGTGCCTGCTGGGAGTCTTCATGTTCATCAGGGTTCTAACAGCATTGCAATCCATAATAACAACAAATTTAGTACCTTCCAGATAGTAATGGAGCTTTTCTAAGGCCCATACTAGAGCTATGCATTCCATTTGACTGGCACCATATCTTTTCTCTTTGTCCTTCACTTGTCTAGAGATAAAGAGTATTGGTTTTTCTACTGGTCTATCATTTTCTATGACTTCTTGATGAAGTGCAGCGCCTAGCCCTTCCATGCTGGAATCAATATATAGTATAAAGGGTTTACTGTAATCAGGTTGTATTAGTACAGGGGAAGTAGTCATAGCCACCTTGAGTTCCTCATAGTTCTTAACTCTTTCATGAGTCATTTCAAACAGGGTATTGTTGTTGTTGCAAATCTCATACAAACACTTAGTTATTAATGCAAACTTGGGTAGATACTTCCTATAGTAGCTGCAGAAACTGAGAAAGGACAGGAGTTCATTTTTGTTCTGAGGCATTGGCCTGTTCATAACAGCTGCTATTTTGCTTTGGTCAGCTGTAAGAGTTAGACCAGATACTATGAGACCTAATGCTTTGAGTTCACCATATCTAAATTTGCACTTTTTCATGGATACTTTTAATCCTGCAGCAGCAATGGTTTTTAGGACAAGTCTTACTTATTCATATGGGAGGTCCAATCATCAGTGTAGATGATAACATCATCAATATATACCATCATCCATCCTTGCCTTATAAACTGGCCTAGTACAGTGTCCATCATCCTCTGAAAGTGGGAAGGAGCATTCTTGATTCCAAAGGGCATCCTCAAGTACTTGTAGATACCTAGGTGAAATATGATCCTCATGAACTTCCTACTGTCTGGGCTGATGGAGATCTGGTGGAATCCTTTCAGCATGTACATGGTAGTAATAAACTTAGCTTGTGAGAGATTATGAAGGGCATGGTCAATCCTAGGAATGGGGTGATAGTCTGCTTGAGTGTAATTGTTCAGCGTCCTAAAATCTCCTACCATTCTTGACTTATCATTGTGCCAAGCTATGATCACAGGAGTAGTGATATCTACCTGTTCATTGTGTCCTACTTTCCTCAGGACTTGTAAGTCAATTAGCTCCTGGATGTGAGTTTCTAAGGCTGCCCTTGATTTTGGACTGGAAGGATAAGCAGGTCTTCTCAGATTAGGAGGGTAAGGGGGTTTGATAGTTAAGGTAAGGATCATATCATGTCCCTTGATGTTACCAATAGGGTGGTCCTTAGTGCAGAAAGCATTCTGATTCTCAAAGCAGACCTGAAGTATATCACCTTTTTGATCTTCACTAAGTTGGTCATTCAGGGAAGCTTGGGAGAAGTATTCCTGGTTAAAGGTTTCCAGGTTTTTCTGATAAGTGGAGTCAGTGGTTTGAGCATTAACATGGCATATTTGAAACTTCTTGTTCCAATTTCCTCCTATAGTAAATTATCTTCCTTTACTTTGGAATACAACTATACCATACAGTAAAAGAGAGTCATTTCCTAAAATGAAGTAATCACACATTCCATTCTGGAGTACTACAAACCCAACCTCAAGTCTCAGGGAACCTTTGGAACGGGGCAAAATGAGATCTGTAGACCATACTCCAATAACATTAAAGGAGGTGTTGCAACTGCTGAACTTAGCTTGTGGAACTGGTAGCAAGTATTCTTTCCAATTGGGGACTTGGTTCTCTAAGTAACTTGACCCAACACAGGAGCAGAAGGCTCCACTATCTAGGAGTAAATTCACTGGAGAGCCTTGGATTAGTCCAGTAGCATAACAAGTTTTGCCTGTGGTGTAGCTTTTACCAATAGAGGGTTTCAGAGTCAGAGTCTTGGCTTCAGAAACATGTTGGATTTTCATGTTGGGAGTCCATTGTTTTGGTAGATTGCAATCCTTGTTGACTGAATTGATTTCCAGGGAGGATCCTATGTCTCCTTCAATGACATTGATGGGGTTAGTAATCATTAATTAATACTCAGATAATGATCCATCAGTTCCATCAAGTTGAGGGTTGAGTTGATTATCCTCATATCCTCCTTCAATGAGATTGATCTTTCTTCTGGGCTGGGGACAGTCAGGTCATAAATTTCCAGTTTGGTTACAGTTCCAGCATACCTTTTCTTTTGTCTCAGAAGTCTTCTTGATTTCTCATTGGGGATTGGTGGAGTCCTTAGTTTTTGGATTATACTCTTCTCTAACCTTGGAGGCAAGTTCCCTGGGTCTATTAGTCCTTTTTTCAAGACCATTCATGTCAATAGTTTCCTCCAAGATACCAATAAGGGTGGAGAGATCAGCATCCATAGACATTCTACACCTTACACTGTGATTAAGATGTCTGGGACATAGGCTGAGGGATCTTTAATTGACTTCCTCTTTATCAGCTTCACGGTAGAAGCAATCTAATCTCTTCTTTTGTTCCAAACACCACTTGTGAGGTTTGTCCTTAGCAGGGTCAAAAAGTGAGGTCTCAAAGGTTTTCATCATTTTTCTTTTCCATATCCTGGTACCAAATTGTTCTTTGATAAGGACTTTCCAAGAATCCTAAGTCTGAGGTCCTACTTCTCCTCTTTTGTTGATTAACCAATCGAAGGCTACTCCTTCAAACAAGCTGGGAAGTCTTACCACTGCTATGGTGTCCAGTAAATCATAGGAGGCAAGGGTGTAATCAATGAATTTGATGAAACTGATATGGTTATATTCTCCTTCATCTGAGAATTTGGGACATTCAGCTGCAGGAGGTAAGAGTTTCAGAGCTTGTTCTACTTCAGGAGTTGTACTGGGTTTGTAAGATTCATTTCTTATTGCTCCAACATTAAGAGGAATGTTAGGAATGTTACTTATCCTAGTAGGCTTTACCTCTTTCAAATGGATCCTAGGAGGAGCAGTTGAATTGACTTTGAGGTCTCTTAAGTCATTCTTGATCATACATAATTCCAGATCCAACTTGTTACTCAATAGGTCAATTTTATCAACTAGGTGAGCAGAAGGGTTATCAGTTTTGTTTTTCACTTCTCCTTTGAGCTGCTCAATGGAAAAGAGGATATCTTCTTGTCCAGAGGAGTAAGTGGTATTGATGTGCTTGATCAAGGATATTTTGTCAGCACTGATAATATCCTTTAACTTATCACTTTCTAACTCATTGATGTGCAATTGTTTGAGTATACTGACTTTGTTTGACTCAATTTTGTCTTTTAATACCTTGGTTTCAGACTCATTAGTTTTCATATTGTCAGCTTGACCTTGGATCCTTATGTTAGTATTCAGGAGGACTTAATCAAGTTGTTTATGAATATTATCCAAGTTGCTGCTCAAGATTTCAAAGTTTTAAAAGACGTCATAAAAACATTTGTTAAACAAAGGTGTAATATCATCAGATCCTAGTTGTGATATAATTTCTTGCATTTCTGGGCAAGAGATATGATATTGTCCCAATCTTTTGGGTTTCTCATTTTTTGATGATTTGAAGACCTCAACTTTTTGGGTTCTTTTCCCTTTAATTTGGCTAATTGGTCCCAGGGGTTCCATTTCTCCACGTATTTCTCCACTTCTGCCCTGGGGATTAATTTCTGCAGGGATATTTGAGAGGACTTGGCCCTTGATATGGAATTTCTCATAGCTGCTGAGTCCTCCTGTTTGTTGGCTAGCTTGTAAGCCTCCCAATGACTCATGTGATCCTTCACCAACTCTTTGATTTTGTACTCTTTGACCTGGTCTGGAGTGGGAGGCCTAGGAGGAGGGGTGACTGCGTGGGACAACTGTAGGGGAGAGGGACTCATCTCCAACAATTTGTTGGTTGAGTTGGAGGGCGCGGGTGCTGGCGGTTCTTGCGGCACTTGTATTGGCTCAAGCCCCCTCATCATGCTTGCTACGGGCACTTTGACGGGGGGCGTTCCTCCAGGCAGAGGTCCAAAGGACGGGGCTTGTCCTGTTGCACGGGTCTGGGGTCTATTTTGCCACATAATGCAAAAAAAGATGTAAGTTTTTGTCAAAAAGACTTTGAAAAAGGTAAAAAAAATAGAAAAATATTTTTATTTATTTTTGAATTAATTTAGGCTTACTTAAGCTTAAATTCAACAGTACTAAAGCTTGGCTGGGGTTAAAAGATTCCTTGGGAGGTAATCCAGGGGGATCTTTGTGGGTACCAATTGAGTCTTGGCTTAAATCCAAAGAACCGTGGTGGGAACTGTTTTCCAACAGGTCCTGCTCAATAAAATCTGCTAGGGAAAAGGTTCTTTCCACTAGGTTAAAATTGAAAATTAAAATTAATAAGTTTTTGGTTTTATTATAATTTTTATTAATTTTTTATCAATTTTTGATTTTTTTTGAATTTTTGTTATATATCTATTTTATTTAAAAAAAATAAAAAAAATATTTCAAGCTCACTTTCTTTATTCTTATTAAAGAAATAAAGTTGCCTCTGATATTTTTTCCAGGCCATGTGTTGCCTGAGTAAAGAATTAAAATTAATAAGTCTTTCAAGCTCCAATTCTTCTTCCTTAATAGCTTGTTGCTTATAATGAAGTAATATAGCTTGTTGTTGCTCAGGAGTTATGATAACAGGCACAAAATTACGGAGTCTTTCTTCTTTTTGTTTTTTAAGAAGGTTCAAATAATAATTGATTAATTCTCCGTTGGTTTTAAGGTCCACTGGAGGAACAATAATCAAAAGTAAAGATAATAAGCATTTTTACTTATTTTTACATAGAATATCTGGTCCAAAGAAATAAATTAATTAAAAATTAACTATTCAGGGATATTTCCCGGACAGAACCCCAGTTGTCATCTTCCTGATGCCAGGAACCTTTCCGTCCTTTAGCTACAGCAAGTGATATTGGTGTTGGAATAATAATTCCAAGAAAATTACAGTGAAATGCTTAAATAATTGATTTAAAAGCAAGTGCCAAGTTTGGTTGGTTTGGTTGGATTAAGTTTGTTTAAATATATATTTTCCAAGAGGGGCCACATTTAATGCAAACTGGGGATCTTTATTAAATAAAAACCTCTCTTCAAGGGGCTCTTTTGAACCGTGTAAAGACCTTGGGACAATGAGGTCTTAAATGATTGCTCACAAAAGACTAACTCAATGGGATGGGTGAACTGGCTGTCTTACATCACTTATGCCTGGGTGCAAGGAGGAGATAATTTACTAGTTTAAGTACTTACTCCAAGAAGCTTAAGGAGATTCATGGTTGAAAGGGTCTCAGGACAATAATTGGGGTTATTTGCTGATATTCTTCACGGAATCAATGTTGGGGCCAGAATTATTAATAATAATATCAGACTATAGCCATATATCACTTTTTTATCTTGAAGAAACACTTGATAACGGATGGCAAGGGGTCTGGATTGATACTTAAAAATTACTGGGGTTTAAATCACTTAAAAAGGGTTGTTTATATCCTTTTTTGGGGTAATAAGACCTTCTCAGGGCACGTAGAGAGGGTTGTGCTTGGATGCTGAGGCTAGCAGGCTGGCCAGTGCTAGTTTGGCACGTATTTCTGGTGCTGTCAATCTTCTAGCCTTGTCTATGTCATATTTCTTTGTGAAATAATTTTCAGAAGGTGTTTAAATGTTAACTTGTTATTTTTATGATTCAGACACATTTCCTTATTTTGTATTAATTTTTTTTGAGTGACATGGGTGGAAGTGGGTAATAGTAGATTCTAAGGAATCTTCTGCACATGTTGGAAATTTTTGATAATTTTTAGGTTAACTCCTTGTTGTGTTTTGCGGTTCATAAAGATTTGGAAATCTCATTTATGTGACAACCTTCATTTATTGTTTCCCACAATTTATTTGCTTTATATTTTCATTTTCATATTTTTTATTCAATATTTTTAGGTTTTGGATATCCCTCTGTCCGGCAGTCAAGTAGTTACATATACATGATGTATGCATGCAGGTTGTAGCCTGTTCCTGCGGTACCTGGCTGTCAGGCTTAGTACAATTTTGTTGACGCGCGCTGGCTTGACAGCTGCGTGTGGGAATCTGTTGCCTGCGGCCCGTCAGTCATTTTGCATGCGGGCCTTTTGACATGCGCCTACATATTGACTGTCAGGCATGTGTACCCTTACTCTATGAGTGCGGGGCTGCGCGCGGGAATTGTGACACAACACAAATCTGCCTGGAACTCCTAAAATATACACAACACCTCAATTCTGACTGAATTTTAGGTGTGAAACCTATACATGGCATAATGTGTGAAATGTTAAAATGGCCAAAAGGTGCCATTGTGGTGTTGTTGTCTGTTGGTCATTTTGTTTATTAATTATCAAAAAACTGTAAGGTGTTAGAATTCAAGGGTGGGGTCAGTGAGTGACCCTACTTAAGTTTGGGTGGGGAATCCATTTCTGTACTAATATTCATGGATTTCTCACTCCTTCTAATTTTATTATTTTATTTCTGTTTTAAATCTTCTTTGACAGGTTGCTCTGTCCAAGTAGCAAGCTGACAAATTTATACTGGTTGGTCTTCAGTCTGTTCTGGGGTTAGATGACTTATTGATAGCATAAATTTATTTGAAAGTGGTTTGGGACATGGTAAAATTATCATAAAAAATTCTTAGATCACTTCCTTTTCTCTTATAAGTACTTGATCAAAATGGCACGGTTTCTTGATGTATATTTGACTGGGGAAAGGGGTGTAAATATCATCAAAAGTGGCCTTTATTTGTAAATTTTTGGGTCCTAGCCTGTCCTTCTGAGGGCTATAGGGGCCATAGGGAACAGTTCCTGAGGCTAGCAGGGTAATACATGGTAGTCCAGCATGTGCTCTAGGTTCTGTAGCACTTGTAGAAGCCAAATAAGCCGTGAATTGGAGGTATTTACAATGATAATTTGTTAATTTGGCTGGGAAAAGCACTCATTATTTCACATGATCCTCTTTTATTCATGGATGACATGATAATTTCATTGTCCTGATTAAATATTCTCATTCTTGGATATTCTAAAAAATCATTATTTCACAAAGTACTTGGTTATATCATCCTCAGAGGAAGTTCAGCTCCTGTGAAATTGTTAATAGTTATTCTTCAAAATCAGGAGTAATTTATTTAAAACATTTCTTTTTGCTTTTTATGTAATGTGAGTGCATTTTCAGATTAGGGGATATTCTAAGGTTATTATTATATCTTGAAGACTCCATAAATGTTCCAGGAATTTGGTTATCAAACTCTTCTAATCCGTTGATAATTCTTTTGAATGTCTGATCTATTTAGTCAATTAATTTATTTAAAATACTTCTTCTTCAAAATTTGTTAATATTATTACATATTTATATTGATTTCAGTTTCACAGACAATTTGGTTTCCTGATATTCGTATTGTGTCACATTAAGTGGGGGGTTCAGGCCTCCAAATTTGTTACTAATCATTTTCAAGGTTTTAAGTATTTATGTAAATAATTTATTTAAGTATGTTAATTTGACTTTACATGTATTTTGTTTGTTGTTTTTTATGTTTTTATTCATTCACTACCCACGTAGATACTTATTAGGTATGCTGTATTCCTTTTCCTGGGTAGTAGCATGTCTAGGTTGTACCTCAACACCGCTCTAGTTTCTTTTGACAGCAGCTGTTTCAGCTTTTGTGTGGTGTAGTCCCGCAGATGTGTGCAGGTCACCTGCAGGGACTGCATTCCCAACTTAAGTTTGTAAGCTTGCTTTCAATGATGGGCGCAGGATTCCTGACAAAAACAAATTTTTGCCCAAAACTCCTAAAATATACATAATTCATCAATTCTGACTGAATTTTAAGTGTGAAACCTATACCTTGCAGCTATGGTGAAGTATCAGGTGCATCAAATAGAATAATTCTGAGTCTGTGACTTTTGGGCCCATTTTTCATAGGTCATTTAAGGTGGTTCAGGAGTGGGAATTCAAAGGTGGGGTTGCTGAGTGACAATACCTGAATTGGTTAGGAATCCAAATCTTTCAAAATATTCTGGATTTTTCTACTCCTTTTCAGTTTTTTTTTGTTAATTTATGTTAGTTCTGTTATTTTTTTCTGTTCTTTTTTTCTGTTATTTTGTTGTTTTGGGTACCTTTTTAGCTGGCTCTGGCATAGTAGCTGGCTCAAATGAAGAGTATTTCAACTTCCTGAAAAATTTCAAGTCCTCCACAGGGTATATTGTGATTGTGGGTCCCAATTTAATTGTGTGAAAATCAACCAGACAAAGGACTGTATTGCTATTGACCACAGAAGCCAAATACAAAGCCCCATCAGATGTGAGAAAAATATTTTCCTGTTTGAAACAAATAATGGTGTGAAGATTCATGGAGAAAAAAATCCCCCGCCAGCTATTCTCCACAAATACAACAGAGGAGCCATCAATCTGGCCAAAATTCAAATCAGCCATAATGGCTTCAGAACCAAACACAATTAAATCAGGCTCCAATTCATAAGAGAAATGATAGCTCCTTCCATATTAAATTATGTTTCATAGTAACAGCTGAAAAACCTGCCAATTTACTCACAAAGGAATGCTGTAGGAATTTCATCAAAAGGTCCCTGATCACCATCAACATGAGTGTTTTTGCTTCTGGCTCCAATTCCAAGAGAAAAGGGGAAATTTGGAATGAATCAAAGAAGTGGAAATGTAATGCAGCAGATGCAGAGAGGAACAATGGGCACAAAAGCAAAGGTAAGCTTTATTCCAGCTCCTCTCCTTTCAAATCAAACCAGGAGATAGAGCTGTGTGTAAACTGACCTGCATGCTTCTATTGCCATGCAAACACAGAGCCAGAAAGCCATGAATGGAGGTAAAAAAATTTATGGGAAAAAAATTGCACCCACAATTTAATACAATGAGACATCTGTGTGAAAATGGCAGACTTAATGTGTGCGCAGAAGTCAGGAGAGTGACCTCTCCCAAGGAAACAAGGATACAAGTAAAGTGTACCTTAATGCAAGCAGAATCCAGGAGAGTGACTGGTCAAAAGTAAAGAAGGAGAAAATGAAAGAGTACCTGAACAACAATAATGAAAGAAAACATGAGAAGCTGAATGTGGAAAAGATGGGAAAAAAGGCATCTTGGAAAAGAATAGCTTTATATATCCTCATTCAGATTCTGCTGTACAATCAAGGAGAGAAGATGTGCATGAGGTTGTGATAATGAATAATGAAAAATTTAGGAACATAGGGAACAAGAAAATTGAGATGTCTACCGGAGTTACAATAGAGACTGGGCCCTTTCCATTGAGTTGTCAGATATGGAGTCAGGATGATTCATTCTAATAATCTGGCACATAAGGCCACAACTACCTGTAACAATCATCTCCCCTCAACCAAAAGTAACAATATGTTTCCATTACCTGCCCCATCCTCAGATCACATATTTTTTCTTCATCCCACTTGCCTCAGCATGGCTCCTTTTCTGTCTCTTACTGTTTCATTTTTGAATCACTTGTTCTTTCAGCCTATCTTAAAATCTGCCTGTGTTATACAAGTGAGGCCGCTTCCTCTTCTTGTCAACAATCAATCTTCATCAATGCACATGTGTAAAAACCAGCTGTTAGCCCAGCACATCCAACTAAGAATTTCTCATTAAGTCTTCCATTCTCCTGCCCAACCCAACTTGGTTGTAATAAGAAACCACAGACTAGATCACCTTTTGATTCCAACAGCATTGCAACATCTAAAAGTATCACCTTCATACATAAATAATAACAATATTAGTTGAGTTAGACTATAAGTAACTCAATCCTACAAAATGATAACTATGTAAAGAAGTGCGCTGAGAGAGGGTGATGAGTGTACATGAAAATGATGTCCAAAACTTAGCAATGCTTTCAGTTCCAGCCCTACTACTGAGCCATTCCAAGCACAGAGGCAACAATGATCAGATTGTGAACACAAGTATTCAGATAAATTGTACCAGCATTATCCAAGAATTTATTAGATATTTCACTAAAACAGTCACTCAAACGTGTGGGGTTGACATGCAAGAGCCTCCAACCAAGCTTGTCTTGAAGCTTCAACCTCTATCCAATCACTTTCTGCGCAGTGAGTGTGCTTTGAAACTTTGTCAAAGGTAAATTTTCCGAAATGAATAGGATCAAATTCTTTTGATGCTATGGAACGCATTCTGGAAGACTTGATAAATGTTGCCCAAGAAAAATGATATGGCTCCTATGATAAATCATCAAAAATGGGAATTAAGGGGTAAGAGAGCTGAGCGGCTTGCGGCAGGATTTGACTGGAAAAAGCGGGTTCATTTTATACGATGTGCTGTAAAAATGATGTGCAAAGTGGGGGTATCAAGAGCTAGGGTTTCAGATAAATTAGAGGTGAGAGCCAAGTATCCCAGTCCGCTTCATTTTGTTTGTCCCCAGTAACTTTCAAAGCCCTGGAGGGGGGAGACCCAAGATTTTCAAATGGAAAATTAAGAGAGGGGTGAGTGGCGACTTTCGGGCAGATACATTGATCACTTGATTTACTTACCGGAGCAAGACTTGGTAGGTACCACCTGAAATCAGTTGGGGTTTGCTATACTCGGTCTCGAGCACGGTGGCGTTCCAATCCAACTCCTCTGCATCATTGACGCTATTTTAATGAAAGGATTGTGCGAGTTTAGCGCAGGGCAAGAGTCGGGACTACTCGTTGGTCCGACATTAAGGCATTGCGTCTTACTCAGATCTAGAAAATAACTCAATGTCACTCAGAGGTATCAGACCCAGGAGGCGAACTCCTCGAAACGTCGACTTCCACTCCGCGTTGCTACTGTTAGTGACGTTTGAAAACACAGGATTGCGATGCAGAAGGTCCAACCTCATGTAAGGGGAACCGACTGTTGATCACCGATATCGCAATCGCAATCAGGAACCTATATTCATGAGATAAAATTTGGACTAGCAGATTGCTCACAATTCGCCCTGAATCTCAAGGTGGTATGACTGTGTTGCTTTAAGTTCCAGACCAAAGGTTTTTCAACAGCACTGGAGGAACTTCGGTTGTTGTTTTCGAAAACAAAGTGAGGAAAATGATACGACAACCTCCTATGCGGGTCGGCATCCTCATACGGCCCCCTGTCAATAACTTGGGGTGTGGAGAATCAGTCAAAACGATGAAATTAGCCGCACCTCTCGTAGGCCTATAAGGACTAAGCGGGGGGACATACTTTGCTGATCTTTCAGCGAGCCCAGGACTCCATAATACGCAATAGTATGGCTTTCGCACTGCGTCTCACTTGTCTGCGACGTTAAAGGTGATTAAAGTTACGAATGAAACCCCCGTCAAGAAATTGCACGATCATTCCTTCTACTGCAATGAAATAAACTATCGGGACGCTAACCAATGAAACATAACCAGAATAAACATTTAAATCGTATGGCCTGAGTCCAGACGGTGGGGCGAATTTAATCTTAACGAGTTGCGATTTTCCGGGCATCAGGGTGAAGTTCTCCGGTTCAACTTGAAGACTGGCGTAATTGGCTGAGGGAGTCGGCGCGCCCGCATCTAGGCGGTGATACTTGGATTGACAGGAGAAGGCCGGGAGTGATCCAGCAGGTACGTGTCCAACCCTGTATGAGACCGGTAGGGTCCCTTGGTTGAAGACAGTGAAATTATGGTCACTCAGAAAATTACTGGAATCGCCCAAGGCGATACAAGATGAAGAGACGGTGGTGTTGGAGAATACAGCGCAGAATGCATCAACTACTCCTCCCCCTTGATGCACGACGCCTGCAAATTGCCCGAGGTCGATCAGTGGGGGGCGTCGGATTGACGAGCAGCGTTTTAAAAGTGACAGGCTGACTTTCTATTAGGCCCCTTCCGAGATCAGTCCGGATCAAGCGGGCCGTAGAGGAAAGGCGTGAGCGGATGGAAAGGCCATTAAACTGTTTACCTCGGGCTTCTAGTACCAAAGCGGCTATCCCTGCAATCTGCGGTTTGACGGCGGCAAACTTGAACTCAATAAAAATCGGCTTTCAGAGGCAGTGGAGTAATGTTTCTTACTTGGGGGGCGGCCATTGAAGTTCCGCTCGAGGAAGCCTAGTAGAATCCAGGCACAGAGAAAGCGTCGCGCTCATAAGCGATGGGCCTTAAGGGACTGGTATTCCGAGAAAAAGAAAATCTCACATAGCCACCCTCCTCAAGAGGGTAAGTTGCTGCAAACAAAATAAAGTCAGCAGCATCCCGCGATCAAGGAAATGGGTCATACTCCGTACATACGACATCGCCACCCACGGCGGAGATGCCCGGCTGCGGACTGAGGAAATCGTAGCTAGGACCACTGCGAAGGAAATAACCCAGGAGTCAACCAAGAAGCGTGGCATAGAGTGTTGGCTGCATGAAGAATGGCTATAGTGGGAATAAGCTCAACAATTGTGAAAAGTTGCTCATGAATCCACCAGTAGGGGAAGCAACTGCGTAATCGAATTGGCAAATCAGCGCCCAGGTTCCTGATATGTACTAGGACCAGATCAAGTGATGAATGGCCGTACCGTAGGTCGCAGGCGAGTCTGTAAAAATCAACCCAAGCCGATTATTTTGACGCCATTCTTTTAAGAGCAGCTCCCCATCCTCGGCACCTACGACGGCCACACTTGAGTTAGACATCCTGTTGGGTAGACTCAGAGGTGTTGTCGAATTCTTCCGGTTCCATCAAGCAAGACTGACTTCAGTAACCGCAAATGTCGAGTAAGATCTCAACTAATGAGAACGCGGACAAACCCAGTAAAAAAGGATGGTTCTTGCGCCTTTGGCTTGCGCGTGTTCCACTTTGGTCATGAAGTAACATTCACTTGATCCCGAATAGGCTTCGTTAGAACCAAAGCATTGGTCGAAAAGGAGAGATAATTTTTGAAGGACCACTCTCACCCTCTGCGAATGACTACTATATGGTGACTCAAGTCAGGCGTGGAATCCGGAAGCGGGCTGCAGGCATCATCCTTGACAAGCGAGGAGTTGGAGGTGAAATATAGGGGGAAATTTCCCGTGGGGAAGGGTATTGCCGACCGATAAAGAACTTTTTTGCCCGTTGAGGTGTGAAAGTAACGAGCAATTACAGAGGTGGCGTCAACCGATCCGACGGAAATCGCATTTTCAGATGAAGCTGGATTTGATGCGAAAAATAATCCGGTCTGACAGTTTCCCAACGGAAGCGCCGCAAAAAAACGAGCTTAGGGAACATGATGAGGTAGGAGTTAGACCCTATGACTGAGTACTCACTGCCCCTTCGTTTCCCGCGGAGGCAATGATGATGGCAGACTTCTTGATAACCAGGGCGTTGATGACATCATACAGGATTGCGCCTTGCCCCCAACCAGCGGCACCGCCAAGAGACATGGTTATGATGTCCGCTGGAGAAAAAGTTAAACCCCCAAAAGACAAATCAGCAACTACCTTGTAGGGCGAGGTGGAGTGGACCAAATTTTGACCGCCAACCTCCGTCCTTGACCGCCGTGAGTACACCTTCAAGAAGTATGTCATCACGTGTTTGACTTTCCTGCCCACACCCAAAAACTGAGGATATTGATCAATTAACTCGCCGTACTTAAGGAGTATCAACTGGTGGTAATGTGGCTCACTTCCTGTTGGGCGCAACGGCAGACAGGTATTAGACTCGAAGCATCATCGATACAAGACTTCAAGAAAAAGCTTCAAAAAAATATTACTTACGATACATTCCCAGAGAAGCCTTGGGGGCAACTCCAGTGAAACCAAATCCAACATTTTGAGCGGCCACAATACCTGCAACATGTGTTCCATGTAACTGCCGCATTGGCGCGGGAAGTAAGAAAAGGCGGACCTGAGCACAAGGAAAGTAACGAAATCACTGACACCGCACTTCGTGCAAGGGCTACCACCTTTGACAGGATCGTTTGTTCCGTTAAATTTGTCCCCAACGAGGTCTAAACCGAAGGCGATTCGGCGGCCTGGCCCGAAGCCGCCTCCCAAAGCTGGATGGGCGCAATCAATCCCCGAGTCAAGAATAGCAATCTTGACACCTTGCCCAAGAATACCCAGCCGATGAAGTAAGGTGATGTTCGTTTGAACGTGAGGGGGATATGTATCAGGAGTTGTGACGATGGGCTGGTCGACAATTTGAAGGTCCAAGGCTTTCAATGGCAGCACGTCTCTCACAGTGGAGAGTCTCTAGCAAAGCAAGGGGCAGACGGCTGGTTAATAAACCGGCGAAAGTGAGTACGCCGTACGATAGGGAACCGGACGTTACTTCTACACGCGTCGAATTTTGCAGCAAGGCGACATCCTCCGCGTGGTCCAGGTACAGAGACACGCCGAAAAATACATCAGGCACAAGGGTCGTGTAGTCTATGATGAGTCGGTAAGAGATATTCAAAGCTCTGAGATGAACTTCAAAATCGCTCAAGGAAGGCTGCGTGGGGAGGAGGGAATCGTTAGTTCGTTTCGTAAATCGGAACCAAGCACGGGTCACGATGTCACGAAATACTTACAGTGAGCTCAGGTGACAGCTTGACGATAAATCGAGATGGGTAGCTCGTTTCGATGCAATGGATGAACGGTGCAATAAAGAGTGCGACAATGAGCCACAGCACGGTGTAAGGAAAAACGGTGTCAAATTGACGACTCATTGCTGAATTTCGGAGAGGGTGGCTAGAGGCACGCTGAGGAAGGAAACCTTCCAAAGCCATGCTCATTATGACTCGCTGGCATCGAGCAGCCTACATCGTGAGATCTTGCTCGTCCGTCGAAGGAAAGGGGCCGCGACGACAAGGGACTAATGCCGGATGTGCTCAAGGCGATAGCGGACAGCATACATGCCCGCAAGATGTGCACCCGGTTCAGGCCGACCGTAACCCCTCACCATCCAGCCACACTAGCGGAGATTGGCTTGGGAGAGCAATCTTGTTGATCTGGGATTGGAGAGTCAGATGTGATGCTTGGTGATTGCTGCCGGCGAGATCGTGTTTATGATGTTGAATTTGAGCCTATGCAGCATCGTCTTTGAGTCAACGATGCCTCGAATGGAGCTTTGATCAGCAGCAGATGCAGCACACCACAGTGTGTCAAAGTCTTCTAAATCGGTAGCTCTTCAACTGCATTGCACGGATCAGCGTCTGAACCATGCCATCCGTTCCCCCCCAGAGCGTCTCATCCCACAACTCCGCTCTGATCATGAACTGCTCTTTATATGACCGGTTCACTGCTGGGCCACCAGAGTCAGTTGTGACCTTGGCCGCTCTGAACACGTATGTGTGTACATACATATATGTAAGTACGTCACACGTCACCCGCTGCACTCTTCAAGGCGATAGAGAAGCGATGGCTAGAGGCCCTTCGATTTCATGGGATGCTAGTCTGGGCGATCTGAATCCTGAACTCAGGCGCTGACTGCGGCAACTTTGGGAGTCGGCTCGACAGCTTGGGCCATATCTAGACATGCAGCGCAGTGGCATCGATCGCCAAGCTCCATGCGACTTACGCCAAAACTCTTCCCGACTTGGAACTTCCCATCGCCCGCCCCTTCTCTCCAGGCGGATCTCCCTCGAAAATGGTCCGTCTCCGGGTCACCCTAGGCCGTAGTGAGCGTATCCACGATCATTTGCCTACGACAAAAGCTAGTCACTTTGGACTCGAGGGTTGTAAAACTTTCAGATGGTGGTGCACACCTGACAACAGTATAGTGATTGCAATCTTAGCTATCTGGCTAAGATCCGATCACTCCTATGAAGAAGACGCCTTTGAGATAGGTTATCGGGAGTTTGGAACAAATTGATGGTACAGTCTGTTTCCTGGGTGATGTGATGCCTTAATGCAATCCTTACGAGATAGGTTCTCCAGGTATTGTTAAAGTTACTAACCTGCTCACCGTCGTCGTACCTTAGTGTTCAAGCAGGCACCTAAAGTTAGCCCAACCCAGGTTCGAGTCCTGGCGATGGCATTCCCGTCTTTTCACAGTTATTAGTTATAGAAGTGATGGGGAACCTATACTGGCGCTTGACAGTCTTGGTCTTTATATTGTGTTCACAAGGGGAAGGCCTCCCGTCTCACGGGTGATGATCATGGTGTGACGTCATACTGATGCCATGACGCACCGGTTGATCTGGAGGTTCACTTGAGGACTGGATAGCGGACTCATCAGATGAGTTGTGAGGTGCAGGTGGTGGCCCCAAGTTCAGTATTAGTCGTTCGGGGCCTGTGGCTGGTATTGGGTCTAAGACATTGTGGTCAGTAAAACTGACTATGATTGGGTTGTTCATCAATACGGTTTACGTAGGGGGAAAGATTGGAAATACTTTGTTTGTGTCAGGGTTAGAGGTATCTACCTCCTCAAATGGAAATGAGTTCTCAACAAACTTGATGTTGCACTTGATCTTGATCTCTGAAGTAGTTGGGTCTAGGATGTAGTAATTCTTATGTTCTTCTGTAAAGCCTACCAGTATCTTATCACTGTATAATTCGGAAAATTTATGGTCTCGTTGTGGTTTTCTGATCAAGGAATAAGCTGTACATCCAAAAGCATGAAAGTGGCTTAATGATGGCTTATTCTTATTCCATATTCTGAAGGGAGTCTTAGTCTTACCTATCAGGTTGTTCAAAAACCTTTGATTAGTCTGCAAGTAGATTGAGGTGCGCTGGGCCCCCCACCATCGAGGAGCTAGGGTGCCGCAGTGTGGCCCCAATATGAGACCGGGGTGATTCCACTATTGTTCTTGTACTACGCTTGGCAACTCCATTTGGCTCCAGCGTGTACGGGGCAGTAGTGCAAGTGGTGATGCCCAGAGAGTTTAGGAAGGGGAGGACTTCAGATTTGTGGAATTCACTTCCAGCATCTATGGTAAGATTGATTACTTTGAATCCTCTTCTGGCATTCTGATTTGGAAATCATGGACTTGATTACATCTAATACTTCATACTTGGATTTGGTGACTAAGGGGTAGCCCATTTTGTAACACGTGAGGTCATCCGTAAAAAGTGCATTATGTCAGAATGCAAGAGGAAAGCAAGCCAAGACAGCCATGGGAATGCCATTGGAAGCTGGCAGAGATCCAGGTACATAAAACAATCATCGAGCAAAGGATTGGGCGCAGGAGTGCAAGGGACTGACACTCTCACTGTCATTGTCTCAGAACAGCGTGAGCAGCACCAGACCAACCAGAGCCAAGACAGTGACCAGACCTAGTATGAACAGGACAAGAGGTGAGAAAAAGTGCACCAGATAAGCAAAAATTGAAGTAGTTGTGAGCACTGACATGGTCAGCATTGTGCACTATTGAAAATAACAAGTAACTCTCCAATGTATGGGGTGGTATGTCACCTGAACGTGTGTCTAGCATCAGCAAGCTTTTCTTATTTCATCATCACAAGTATCATCTACCTACTGTCCCACTGTCTGCGCGTCCCTGGGGTGCACCTTGGCAACCCTTGTTTGCCAAATATATGCAATACATCTCTTTGTCTCTCATTTCAAATTCTGTTCCTATTCCCAATCATCCCAGACCATCTCTGTCCTCCACCAACTCCTATTTAATTTCCGGTAATCCCCTTCAGCCAATCCTGCTTTCCTCACCTTGTTCTTGTTTTCCTTATCCCACTAGGTCTGTTTGTGCTGCTCCCATCCACTGCCCATACCTGAGGATCTAACCTCCATTGTGTTCCCAAAGGTACTTCTTCACCCATTTATTTCTCACAACATCCCTTTTTGTCATTTTTCAAAGTCTCCACTTTACTCAATTTTCAATTCAACCTCACCTCATGCTTGTTTTCCTTAGCTCACTAGGTATGTTTGTGCTGCTCCCGTCCCCTGCCCATACCTGAGGATCTAACCTCCATTGTGTTCCAAAAGGTCTGTTTGTGCTTCTCCTGTCCCCCACCCATACCTGAGGATCTAACCTCCATTGTGTTCCCAAAGTCATTTCCTGTTAACAGATTATGAGACCAGAATAGCTCTCAAATACTCCTGATAGATCCATCACCATGGTGGAACTCTCCCCAGAGCTCCTGGAAAATTCAATGATTTCTGGGTCCAATTAGCTTCATTGGAAACTAAGAAACGAGTTGATCCTCCAGCTGAAACATCTCTTCAGACTGGTTGTCCAGTCCAAACCCAAAGATGAGAAAAACCATCTCAACAACCTTGATCCAAACAGACTATCCATCATCTACCTAAACTGTGATCCTAAGATCATCTCCCACTTCAGCCCTAAAGCCCAAGGAGACCCCTCCAAACTATGGAATCTCCTGAACAATTACTACCAACCCAAAACTATCCATAGACAAAATATTTACCTCAACCATATCTTCACTTGTACCCTAACCTATGGTTTACTCAAAGAAAACATGACCTTTCTTTCCAAAAAAACTTGTCTCCTATGCAGTCTTATTGATGATTCCACCTCCAAAACCTCCGCACTCCTCAACTCTGTCATTGCTATGTGGGCCATTGTCAATCTTCCTCCTGAATTTTTCATTGCTGGAGAACTTCTCAAGAAAGAATGTGAAATTGAAAAGAAGACCCCCTCTCTCAAAGACATACTAGAAGAACTGAGATCCTACATTCTACAAAACACTGGAAATTTGGAACACACCAAAGCCCTTGTGATTAAACAAAACAACCTCAGAACAGACTACCCCTGCTGATTGAATGGTGTCCACAATCCACTGACCAAGAATCCCAAATCTGAATTTAGCGCAAACTCAGAAGGAAGAATGAAGCCAAGATTGTGGAAACAATGGTATCTGCATTTGCCCCATCAATTTCCAAAATAATTCTAGAATCTGGAGCATCCACCACTATGTTCAACTCCCCCTGCCAGTTCACAACCTGATAAGATTTTGATGTAATATCTTAGAACTGAAAACCAGCAGACTATGGACAAAGGTTAGAAAACATGAACAGAGGACATGGACACATGAGAAGGAGGAAGAATAAGAAGACAAAAAGCTCGGAGTTATTTGATGGGTAAGAAAGAGATCAGATGGCACAGATGGATGACTACAAGTGTCAGCTTGCTACAATGTACAGAGCAACCTGTCATAGCAACACAAAAACTATAAAAAACAAATGGAACAAGAATATCTAAATTAACAAAAGAAGGAGTCAGAAATCCATAAATATTATTGGAGAAATGGAATCCTCACCAAAAATTAGGTAGGATCACTTGCTGACCCCACCCTTGAAATCCCACTCCTTACATTTTTATAATAATTAGAAAGAAAATTACTAAAAATTACAACACCAGTATGGCACCTTTTGGTCATTTTTACATTTCACATGTATTGTCATGTGTAGGGTTTACACCTAAAATTTACTCAGAATTGAGGTGTTGTGTATATTTTAGGAGTTACACGTGGAAATGTGTTATGTTACAATTCCCGTGCGCAGCCCCGCATCATTACATATCCCTACAACCTAGTTAGGGTTTCCATGGAATATGTAACAAGTTGACATATGCATTATTAATAATCCAAAAAGATCAAAACTTAAATGAAATTAATAAAAATTAAGTTTAGAACATTTTTTAACAATAAATTAAAGATCAAGGATGACCACGTAAATCATTGACTCTGATCTTTGAAGACCACAAAACACTACAAGGAGTGTCCATAAAGATTATGAAAACTATCTAAGTGACCAGCAGATGATGGAAAATTAGTAAACATCCACATCTGTCCACTTCAAAACAATACTAATTGTACAAATTAAGGATGAGTGCAGAATGATCAAATTTAAGCCATAACAGATTAACAGATCCTGTGGCTAAAATAGTACAGAAATACAGAAGATCTAAGGTCAGCTGATTGACAGCACCAAGTGGACGTGCTAATCTTGCCCTGATTGGCTTTCCAGCATCAGACCATGAGCAGAACCCTCCCTACATGCCCTGAGAAGCTCAAAATCACCCCAAAAAGGTATTTATACAGACCTCTTTGGATCCATTATTCGATCATCAGTTTAACAGGAATTATTATTATCAATCAGAAACCATGTCATTGTTTATCAAGTGCTTATAGGAAGATAAGCAAGTGATTTGTGACTTAGTCTGTAGTAGTATTATTTATTCTTATTAACCAATCAACCCTTGAATTTTAGTCAAGGAATCCACCCCATATTCTCTGAAACCCTTCCTATTATTGCAGGATTTTCGTGGTAAAGTGCTCAGAGTGAGTGTTTCCCTTCCTGTCTTGGCCATTGTGCTGTTATTCCCGGCCATTAGTGGAATAAGCCCTTTCTAAGGCACCCATCTTCATTCCAAGGTTCTTAAACTGCCTAAGGAGGCCCCTTGAAGAGAGGTTGTAAGTCTGTAAAGATCCCCAGTAGTATAATACTGTGGCCCCTCTTTTATATTATATTGAAAACCTTTTATTACAAAACCAATTAAACCTTGCAACTGCTCTTATTATATCTTTATTTGAGCCTCTAAGTCTTTATTTTTGGAATAATTATTATTATTATTCCAGTATTTTTATCACTCTCTGTAGCCAAGGGACTGCAAGGTTCCTGGTATCAGAGAGCTGACAACTGGGGGTCTGGCCAGGAAATATCCTTAAATAATTAATTTTTAACTATTTATTCCTTGGACTAGTCTATTTATTTTTTTTTAAAAAAAATAAATAAGTTAACATACTTATAACATATATTTTTGATCATTTTTTTCTCTAGTGGATCTTAAGACCAACGGAGAATTGATCAATTATTATTTGAACCTTCTTAAAAAGAAAAAAAAGGAAAAAAACCATAACTTTGTTCCTGTTATTATATCTCCTGAGCAACAACAGGAGAAATTTCTTTATTATAAACAGCAAGTTATAAAAGACATAGAACTTGAGCTTGAAATAATTATCACTTTTAATTATTTATTAAGGCAACATAAAGAGTGGAAAATTTATCAAAGGAAGCTTTATATTTAAAAACTCAATAATCCTGAAGATAAAGAAAAATCCAAAATTAATAAAAGTGATTTTTTTTTTCTAAAAAATATCATTTTTAACATGTAGAAATACAAAAAAATATTAAACTTATATTTTTTGTTTTTATCCATCTCAGTGGATTTTGTTGTTGGTGATCTCATTGACCAGGACCTTGTAAAGGATGTCCCAGACAGTGTACCCTTGGACTTACCCTTGGATTTATCCCAGGATCTGATTGGAACTCACTCAGACCCCGTTGGAATACCCCCCAAGGACAGTTGTGATCCCAACCAAGTGTTGATACCCTTGAATTTAATTTTAAGTGAGTGAAAATATATATACAAAATTATGAAAAATATTATGTTTTTATATTTTTAAGTCTTTTTTCAAAAGTTTTGACAAAAGACTTACTCATTTTTGGTGCTATGTATCAAAACAGGCGCAAAACCCGCGCTACAGGTAGAGCCCCATTGTATGGATCTCTGCCCGGAGGAATCCATATGCGCAAGGACTCCAGTTGCAAGCGCAATGAGGGGGCTCAAACCCGTGACCATAGCGTCACGCGGGACAAAAACGGCGACAACCCTGGCCGCCAACTCGACCAACAGACTGTTGGAGAACCACCCGTTGCCCAACAAGTTATCCCAGGAGCATACCAGACCTTCTATGCCACCCCAGCTGGCCTCAACCAAGGAGGAAAGAGTCAAGGTATTAGTGAAAGGACATGTGAGCTATTGGGAACAATTCAAATTGGCTCAGACCCAGGAGGATCATCCAGTTATGAGAAAAGCTATTTCTCTGGCAAAGAAATCTCAGATTTCTCTGCAAAAGTTGATCCCAAAGAAAGAGGTAGAAGGCTACGTGCAGAACTAGAATCCTTGGGATCAGTTAGTTTCCTTAAAGGGAAAGGACCCCAAAAAGAAGAGGTCCTCAGCTCATCAGAGGTTAAGGAACCCAAAGGATTGGGACAGCATAATATACCTAGCTCAGGAGTGGAAAAAGGTGTACCACAATTAGATGTAGAAGCTCTTAACAGCTTTTCTGTAAAGGTGTCTCACAATTTTACTATTATCAGCCAGTGCTTTGACAAAGTTTATCAACAATTGGACAAATTGAGTCTGGGTATTTTCAGAGTGATTGATACCCAGTCTCAGACTATGAGAATTGATGAGTTGAAAATAAAACAAATCAAGGATAGTATAAAATCTAGTAAGTTGGACCTGATGAAACCTATTGATGATAACCAATCAATTCTCCAGGAAGATATTCTTGCAACCATGGACCAGATTAAGAAAGAAGTTAATAAAACTAGTCCTACTACTTCAGCTCATCTAATTAACAAAATTGATTTGTTAAACAACAAACTTGATTTGGAGTTAGGTATGATTAAAAATGATCTCAGAGATCTTAAAGTCAATTCTACTAACTCTCCAGTCATTGACCTGGAAGAAAATAGACCTGCTAGGTTCACCAGTACTCCTAGTGTTCCTCCCAGAACCAGGACAACTAGGAATGAATCTTTCAGACCCAGTCCTACTCCTGAAGTGGAACAGGCTTTGAAGTTACTTCCTCCCATTACTGAGTGGCCTAAATTCTCTGGAGAAGCAGAATATAACCATGTCAGTTTCATTAAATTTATTGATTATACTCTTGCTTCTTATGAACTCCCTGATGCAATAGCTGTGGTAAGATTTCCCAGACTATTGGAAGGAGAAGCGCTTAATTGGTTTATCAATAAAAGAGAAGAAGTTGGATCTTTATCCTGGAGTTCTTGGGAAGAATTGATCAAAGTACAATTTGGTAACAGGATTTGGAAAAGAAAGATGATGAAAACTTTTGAAACCTCCCAGTTTGATCCATCCAATGACAAAACTCATAAGTGGTGCTCAGACCAGAAAAAGAGGTTAGACTCTTTTTACCCGGATGCTGATAAAGAAGAAGTCAATGAAAGACTTCTCAACTTATGTCCTGGACAAATTAACCACAGTCTAAGGTGCAGGATGCCTATGGATTCTGATCTTTCTACATTGATAGGTGTGTTGGAAGAAAATATTGATATGAATGGTTTTGATAAGAGAGTCAACAGACTCCCCAGGGAACAAAATACTAGGAAAAGGGAAGATTATACTGCCAAAACTAAGGAATCCCCTGCCACTAATCCAACTAACTTGTAGGTCAATAAATCTCCAGAGTCAAAGGAAAAAGTATGTTGGAACTGTAACCAAACAGGACATGTAAAACTGGATTGTCCTCTACCTAGGAAAAGGATTAATCCTATTGAAAGAGAAGCATATGATAATCCTGACCCTCACCTTGATGATACTGATGGATCACTTTCTGAGAGTGATTTGATGATCACTAACCCCATCAATGTTATTGAAGGAAGTATTGAGTCTTCTCTGGACATAAATTCTGTTAATGAGGATTCTAACTTACCTCAAAAATGGAATCCCAACATGAAGATTCACCACATCTCTGAGGCTAAGGCCTTGAATCTGAAACCTTCTGCCAGTAAAAGTTACACTTCAGGCAAAAAATGCTATGATACAGGTTTAATCCAAGGTCCCCCTGTTAAGTTACTCTTGGACAGTGGAGCCTTTTGCTCTTGTGTTGTTTAAATTATTTGGAGAAACAAGACCCAAACTGGAAACTGAACTCATTACCAGTACCTCAGGCTAAGTTCAGCTGTTGTAATTCTTCTCTTAATGCTGTTGGAGTATGCTCTTCTGATATCATACTCCCTCACGCTAAAGGATCAATCAAGCTGGAAATTGAATTTGTAGTGCTCCAAATGGAGTATGTCATTACTTTATCCTTGGAAATCATTCTCTTTGCTTGTATGGTATAGATGTATTCCAAAGCAAGGGTAGATACTTCACTATTGCTGGAGACTGGAGCAAGAAGTTCCAAATATGCCACATCAATGCTCAAACTTCTTATTCAACTGATGAAAAACACTTAGAGAGTTCAAATCAGGAATACTTCTCTCAAGCTGCTTTGAATTCCCTGCTCAATGAAGAAAAAAAACAGGACATCCTACAAGTATGCTCTGAAAATCAGAATACTTTCTGTACCAAGGATCACCCCATTGGTAACATCAAAGGACATGATATGATCCCAACTCTGACCATTAAGCCTCCATACCCACCTAACCTCAGGAGACCTGCTTACCCCTCTAGTCCAAAATCTAGAGCTGCTCTGGAAACTCATATTCAAGAGTTAGTTGACTTAAAAGTTTTAAGAAACATAGGACACAATGAACAAGTGGATGTCACTACCCCAGTAATTATTGCTTGTCATAATGATAAGTCAAGGATGGTTGGAGACTTCAGAATTCTGAACAACTAAACCCAAGCTGATTATTATCCAATTCCAAGGATTGACCATGCTCTGCATAATCTGTCTAAAGCTAAGTACGTCACTACCATGGACATGTTGAAAGTTTTTCACCAAATACCTATCAGCCCTGATAGCTGGAAATTCATGAGAATTATCTGTCATTTGGGAATTTATGAGTATCTTAGGATGCCTTTTGGTATAAAAAATGCTCCTTCTCATTTTCAAAGGATGATGGACATAGTCCTAGGATTATTCATCAGAAAAGGATGGATGATGGTATACATGGATGATTTTATCATTTAATCTGACCATTGGGATATTCACATGGAGAAATTAAGGCTAGTCCTCAAAACCATCTCTGCCATGGGATTACAGGTATCAATGAAAAAGTGCAACTTTGGCTACGGAGAACTCAAGGCCTTAGGACACATTGTCTCTGGACTAACCTTAGCTGCTGACCAAAACAAGATAGCAGCAGTAATGAATAGTCTAATGACTCAGAATAAAAATGATCTCCTATCTTTTATTAGCTTCTGAAGCTACTATAGGAAGTACTTACCAGAGTTTTCTCTTCTAACCAAGTGTCTGTATGAAATCTGCAACAACACCACCGTGTTTGAAATGACTCATGACAGAGTCAAGAGCAATGAGGAACTCAAGATGGCAATGACCTCAGCTCCAGTACTGATTCAGCCAGATTATTCTAAACCTTTCAAGCTTTATATAGATGCCAGCATGGACGTGCTAGGAGCTGCTTTACACCAAGAAGTCATAGGAGATGACAAACCAGTGGAAAAACCAACACTCTTTATATCCAGAAAATTTAAAGACACTGAGAAAAGGTATGGTGCGAGTCAAATGGAATTTCTTGCCTTAGTATGGGCTCTAGAAAAACTCCATTATTACTTGGAAGGCACCAATTTCACTGTGTTTACTGAATTCAATTCTGTCAGGAAATTGATGAATGTGAAGACCCCTAGTAGGCACATGTTAAGGTGGCAGATAGCCCTACAACAGTACAGAGGTCAGATGACCATAGTTCATCAAGCTGGTACCAAACACCAGAATGCTGATAGTTTAAGCAGGAATTCTTTACCCAATAACCCAAGTAATCCTGCTTATGATCCAGAAGATAATGATATCTTCCCTATCCTTAACATTAACATGTTGGACTTTGAAACTCCTATAACGGGAATCCACATTTGTGGACTGGATGAATCCTTGTTTGACTCCATCAAAGAATCTTACAATTCTGGCATGAAAACTCTGATCACCATTATGGAAAGTACTTCTCCACCATCTGAATTGATCAATAGGCTACTGGAACCCCTCTTAAAACCATAAAAAGCTGGAAGGTTCACCATATGGGATGGTCTAGTATACTACAGACATCAAAATTCAAGTGTTATAGTCTTTACTAAGGATGACCATATCAAACATTTCCTAGCTGAATGCCATGATAACTGCTCATCCAGTCATTTATCTACTGATATAACCTTAGATAAGGTAAAACAAACTTCTTGGTGGATCAGTTGGAGAGACTCCACTATCCAGTATGTTACCAGTTGTGAAACTTGTCAGAAGTCCAACAGGACCACTGGGAAAAGGTTTGGTCTGCTGCAAAAGATTGCTGAACCCAAGAAAAGATGGGAGATCATCAACATGGACTTTGTAACTGGACTACCCCCAGGAGAAGCCTATTACTACAACTCAGTCCTAGTCATAGTGGATAGGTTCTCCAAGAAAGCAAAATTTCTACCTGATCACAAGGAAGACACTGCTATGGAAGTTTCCCTGTTATTTTGGAATAGACTCATTGCTGATGTTGGAATTCCCAAGATCATTATCAGTGACAGAGATCCTAAATTCACCTTTAAGTTATGGAGAAATCTTCATGAAATACTTGGAACTACCTTAGCTTTCTCTACGGCTTATCACCCTCAGATGTATGGCTTAGCTGAAAGAATGATTCAGAATCTGGAAGAAATGCTCAGGAGATTCTTTTGCTTTGGTCTAGAGTACAAGAATTCTGAAGGTTATTACCATGATTGGGTTAGTCTTCTACCTGCACTGGAGATGGCCTACAACAGTAGAAAGCACTCTACTACTAAGGAAGCACCCTAAATACTGGAAAGAGGATGGATTCCTAGATTACCCAAGGATAACCTCAACCACCAGCTAACCAATATTCACCCTACATCACTTTATTGCAAAAACATGATAGATGTAGCCAACAAACATTATGTTAAGTGTGCCCAGAATGCTGCGGAGTATAACCAACAAAGGTGGGATAAAAACCATAAGGAGCCTTATTTCAAGATTGGTGATCAAGTCTTGATCTCTACCACCAACTTTACCAACTTAGCTGAAAATAGAAATCTTAGACCAGCTTTATTGGACCTTTCACCATTAATGAACTTCATAGTAAGAATGCTGTGGAAGTAATCCTTAGCGATGAGCTTTCTAGAAAACACCCAGTCTTCCCAGTAAGTGTCATGAAACACTACCACCCAAGGAATGGAGAACATATTCCTTCACCTGAAATACCTGTTGCAGAAGAGCCTGAAAAAGACAAAGGAAAAGTAAGCAAGATCCTTAAAGATAATCAAGACAGGATCAATGGAAAAGATGTCAGACTCTACCTAGTTAGATACAAGGGAGAATCAGCTGATAAAGATGAATGGTTGCCTGAATACAATATCCCTGACGGACCCATACACCTAAGGAACTACAGAGCCAGCCCAAGGCATTGAACCAGAATTTTATTTTTCAGGTATAGGCATATCTTGGAGTGGGGGAATGTCAGCTTGCTACTATGTACAGAGCAACCTGTCATAGCAACACAAAAACTATAAAAAAAATGAAACAAGAATATCTAAATTAACAAAAGAAGGAGTGAGAAATCAATAAATATTATTGAAGAAATGGATTTCTCACCAAAAATTAGGTAGGGTCACTTGCTGAACCCACCCTTGAAATCCAAGTCCTTACATTTTTAAAATAATTAAAAAGAAAAGTACTAAAAATTACAACACCAGTATGTTAGAATTTGAGTTTATATATATGTGACTTTCACTGGAGTTTGAAGTATCATTGATTGGATTTATTTGATTTATATTATTTTTGTTATTGAAGTATTAAAATAATGGTTAAAATATAACTAGGCTGTGTTCTCAGTAGTGATTGTCAGACTGTCCAAGCATAACATTTCACTTGCCATGTCACTTGAACTGCTTATGTTAATTTTTCCTTAATCATTTTGTACTCAACCACTTGTTGGCCAATCATGTATTTAGTCTATATAAACCATGGTGATCTCAAGTGGAATTCATCATCTTTTCATTCACCAAACCACCTGGAGGGCCCATTTCCTCCTGTCCTGAGATCCGTTACGCTTGATGTTATAAGCTCCTTTCATTCATTTCTATTTACCTTTAATTTAAACAGAGCTCAAGCTCTTTTTATTTTTACATGGTTAAAAGCCTTTGCTCAACCTGAGCCAACTATACATGATTCAAACTGTCTGCCTTCAACAGTCTCATCCTGAAAGCCAATCTTTGACTCTTTTGGCAAGGGGGGGAGATTAGGATGAGCCTTGTCATTGACTATCAAACTCATCCCATCCATTCACTTTGATGTGGTCATCAAGAGATTGGAACTAGTCAAGGCCTACCCATCCAACAAGAACACCACCAAGACTCAACAAGGGGGACGTCAAAGGAGAGACAGAGTGTATTTTTTCAGATTGAAAGGAGATGATCCATTGATTCAACCAAAAGACAATCAACCAGAAGCAACCCACATCCATCACCTCGATTCTACTCCTCTGGAATCCTCAATTATCCTCATCCGCATTTGCACTCATCTTGATCACCCTGGATGGCTGTAAGACTGGTTGATTATCACAAAAAATCAGAACCAGAGGATCCTCATGAACAGAGTGTCGAAGATCAGGATTCAGCTCAACCCTTAGATACCTCCACAACCAATCCTCATCATCCCCAACCAAAATCAATCCCGAACAAAGCGTTGTCTGATTGACACAATTGATCTTTGAATCAAACAATAGAGCCAAATATACTCCCAACAGAACAATATCCTCAAGATGATGACCAAGGATCAAAGAAGGATGAAATCAATTCAGATCTCTGAAGACAAATCACCCAATACAAGACTTTGAGAGAGCAAATTTACTTTAACAATAACTTCATCAACAGTAAATCTTACAGAAACCCAAAAATCTATTCCAAACTGGTTGAGTTCTTCAACTTCAAGGAGACAAGTACAAACTTTTATCTCACGCTTTGGGATCCCTTAGGTTTTCCTGCCAATGCCTATGCTGATTCTCTCAGAAGAACAGCAAAAGTCTTATTTGGATGAGAAGCAAAGATCACAGTCCAATGGAAAGATGTCAAACATCAAGTTTGCAAGATCAAACTCAACAATGGCCTCCTCATCGCATTTGATCAGTCATTGTTAGCAGTTGTCCAAAGATCAAACTAACCGGAAGGATTGGGCCTCCAAACCCGGTCGGCACCATCCCATTCAATCCATCTCATCCAAACTTAACCCTACCTCAATTGAATCTCAACCGCTTCTTCAGAGACAGCCACTTAACTCAAGAATTGAAGACCATCCTCTCCTTCATACTCACCACAAAGATCTGCCTAACCTATTTGAATCACCATTCCATCTTGGTACCATCAAACATTATCTCAGGCCACCCCTGCCACAGGTCTTGGTCACCCGTACAGTCAGCAAGAAGAGGAAGAAGAAGAAAACCACCAACAAAGATCCTCACAAGCATGAACCAATCACAGACTATAGCTGATTTAACCATGGCTTTCAATCTTCAAAATGTTGATCATCTTTGAAATTGAACGTAGCCTAGGTTATAAGAGGCCCCAATCAATCAATCAATCAATCAATCAATCAATCAATCAATCAATCAATCAATCAATCAATCAATCAATCAATCAATCAATCAATCAATCAATCAATCAATCAATCAATCAATCAATCAATCAATCAATCAATCAATCAATCAATCAATCAATCAATCAATCAATCAATCAATCAATCAATCAATCAATCAATCAATCAATCAATCAATCAATCAATCAATCAATCAATCAATCAATCAATCAATCAATCAATCAATCAATCAATCAATCAATCAATCAATCAATCAATCAATCAATCAATCAATCAATCAATCAATCAATCAATCAATCAATCAATCAATCAATAAATCAATCAAGCAATCAATCAATCAATCAATCAATCAATCAATCAATCAAGCAATCAATCAATCAATCAATCAATCAATCAATCAATCAATCAATCAATCAATCAATCAATCAATCAATCAATCAATCAATCAATCAATCAATCAATCAATCAATCAATCAATCAATCAATCAATCAATCAATCAATCAATCAATCAATCAATCAATCAATCAATCAATCAATCAATCAATCAATCAATCAATCAATAAATCAATCAATCAATCAATCAATCAATCAATCAATCAATCAATCAATCAATCAATCAATCAATCAATCAATCAATCAATCAATCAATCAATCAATCAATCAATCAATCAATCATCAACTCAATATCAATGGGCTTGACCAATCAATCACATTTGAACTGAAGAATTTTCCAGCAAATAGTAGATATCATACTTAAAAATAGCAGTTAAATTCAAGTATGCCCCAGGAAGTTTACTAGTCAATCAGATCATCTTGTTATCAGTCACTAACCTGTATGTAGAATAATTCCAACAGTTGGTAGAACATAAAGTTAATTCAAGAAAAAGAGTTAGATTCATTTCAGACAGTAACTTCCTCCAGTGCAAGTCAAGCGGGTGTGTTAGAATTTGAGTTTATATATATGTGACTTTCACTGGAGTTTGAAGTATCATTGATTGGATTGATTTGATTTATATTATTGTTGTTATTGAATTATTAAAATAATGGTTAAAATATAACTAGGCTGTGTTCTCAGTAGTGATTCTCAGACTGTCCAAGCATAACATCTCACTTACCATTTCACTTAAACTGCTTATGTTAATTTTGCCTTATTCATTTTGTACTCAACCACTTGTTGGCCAATCATGTATTTATTCTATATAAAGCATGGTGCTCTCAAGTGGAATTTGTCATCTGTTCATTCACCAAACCAACCAGAGGGCCCATTTCCTCCTGTCCTGAGATCCGTTATGCTTGACGTTATAAGCTCCTTTCATTCATTTCTCTTTACCTTTAATTTAACCAGAGCTCAAGCTCTTTTTATTTTTACACAGTATGGAACCTTTTGGCCATTTTTACATTTCACATGTATTGTCACGTATAGGGTTTACACCTAAAATTCACTCAGAATTGAAGTGTTGTGTATATTTTAGGAATTACACGCGGAAATGTGTTATGTCACAATTCCTGCACTGTGGTGACCAAATCTGGACACCCTGGACCAGATGCAGAAAATTCAATTTTTTTTTTACAATTCTTTTATTTAGGTGTCATTCACAAAAAAAAAATCAGAATTTTTTTTATCAGTATCACTCCTCCAATTTCCTCAAACTGCCAAGCATTCCCCTGTTCCAGTGGTCTAGGACAGGCCTCTCTTGGTCTTATCACCTAGGCATTGTGTTTGATTCCTTCTCTCTTCATTCCCCCCTTCCTTTTGGCCAAACACGCGGGCCAAGACCCGCTTGGACCAATCTTCCCTTGCCCATCGTTACCTCATCATCCACCCAGTCCCATCTTGTCCTTGTCCCCAAGCACCACCTCAGGACAATTGTCTCATCACCCATCTTGAGATTCCATAACCCCCGCCCCGTCATGCGGAACTAGACAGACTGGCGATTTGGCTGTCAAAACCGTTCAAATCTCTCCAACTTGCCAATGGCCCTGCTGGTCATGGGGATGAGCAGCATCCATTGGAGGCATCGGAAAAAGCTCAATCACACCCAGACAATCAGTTTGCTTCCAACACTCCCCACCTCAACCAGGACCTTGATTGTGACCATCCACCCGAACATGTTGCTCAGCTGTTACCCGCCCTGGACTTGAACCTTTTCAACCAGACCTCTTCACCCTCTCCTCGTTTACCTTGTGCCAGTCTTGCGCATCATGAACTGGACCACCAGTCGTAAATTTGAAAGTACTCATCTTGAGCATGATCTCTTGGATCAATTGATCATGTTGTCTATCTAATCCATCCAATCCGCCCATCTCATCATCATCTTCCACGCTCCCACCCCCCTCCCATCTTTGGGTGGGGTTGAAAAGCGTTGTCTACTGCCTGCGGACATCTGGGGGCGGTCTGGTTCATTTCTTTTCCCACCCCTTCTGCCTTCAGGTGAGGGGTGGGTGATCCCGGTGTTATTGCGAGCGCCCATCCGCGGACGGACGCAAGAGATGGTGAAGGGATGAGAAGTATACTACCCCGGTCAGGGAGGCTGGATATCCACTGGCTGCGTGATCAATTTTTCTGATCATCTGAAAAAAAAACACTTTATTTGTAGAATCAGTTGTACATAGTCTAACAGGGCCTCCTGCCCATATAAGGGGGGGCTCTCCCCTGCCTTTTGGGAGGGGTATTGTATGGTACCTTACCTGAGAGAACATCATCACTAACATCCTGAAATAAATCATCCATGGGGTCTCATTCCCCTTTATCTGAGAACTGAATTCTGGGTATATCCATGATTGCCCCTTGATCAATTAGCCTCCATACTCAAACCCTGATCTTTGATCTTTATCACCAACCAATAGCTTTTCTGGTTGAAGAATAATTTGACTGATTGAATTCTTGAGTGTGTTACACCACTCCTGATCCCTTTATCCAACCATACTGGTTCTGATCATCCTTTGATTATCTTTCCAGAACCAGTCACGTTTGACTGAAGAGGTTTTATTAAGCTTAAAACCTGGAGTGTTAAACCTCCCTTTATTTCTTTTGAAGTTGAATTCCGCCACGCTACTCTTGATTCCCTTGAGAAGTGTTGGGCTATTCTTGTTTGAATCAGTTATTGTTTTGCTTCTGGAGCTTCATCAAACAATTAGCTTTGTCTTGTGCAGCCACCCACAGTTATCTGGTACCCTTCAAGCACTTGATTGCGGAGAGTTGGGCCGGTTCATTGAGAACCTGGAGGTTGTTTGAGATTGAATTGATCTTTCCTAAGCTTCTGCTGACGACCAGAGCTATTAGCTTGTGGGCGTTGTTACTTACAATTGCCTTGTCCTTTTGAACTCTGAAGAATCCTTGACTCCTTCTATTCAAGTTTTCCCCGGCATCATCTTGCCTCAGATAGTGTTGTTTCCACAGCTACTGACTACTGTCATCTTTATCCTCTTACATTTGGTCCCTTGTTTACCAGGTTCTGGACTTTGATTTTGGTTACATTTAAATATTTCTGTAACACTCAGGAGGGCAGCCTAAACAGCACCTTTCCCCTCCACAGAACTGCCACGGCCTAGCACCGTTTGGAGTTTTACAGGGCGCAGCCCCGCATCATTAAATATCCCTACGTACTCAAAGTAGCAGATTCCCGCATACTAGAGACCCGCACGCAGCTAATTCTGCCGCGCACGCAGCGGATCCTACCCCGCGTGCATCTGTACTGACTGATGCCCACGTCTGGATCCGTTGTGACTAATCTGACAACCAGGTACCACTCAGAAGAGCTACAACCTAGTTAGGTTTTCCCTGGAATATGTAACAAGTTTACATATGCATTATTAATAGTCTAAATAGATCAAAACTTAAATAAAATTAATGAAAATTAAGTTTAGAACATTTTTTAATAATAAGTCAAAGATCAAGGATTACCACGTAAATCATTGACTCTGATCTTTTAAGACCACAAAACACTACAAGGAGTTTTCATAAAAATTAATAAAACTTATATACTTGACCAGCAGATAATAGAAAATCAGTAAACATCCATATCTGTCCACTTCACAACAATACTACTGGTACAAATGAAGAATGAGTGCAGAATTATCAAATTTACGCCATAACAGATTAACAGATCCTGTGGCTAAAATAGTACAGAAATCCAGCAGATCTAAGGTCAGATGATTGACAGAACCAAGTGGAAGTGCTAAGCTTGTCCTGACTGGCTTTCCAGCATCAGCCCTTGAGAAGAACCCTCCCTACATGCCCTGAGAAGCTCAAAATCACCCCAAAAAGGTATTTATACAGACCTCTTTGGATCCATTATTCCATAATCAGTTTACCAGAAATTATTATTATCAATCAGACACCATGTCATTTTTGATGAAGTGCTTATAGGAAGATAAGCAAGTGATTTATGACTTAGTCTGTAGTAGTATTATTCATTCTTATTAACCAATCAACCCTTGAAGTTTAGTCAAGCAATCCACCCCATCTGCTCTGAAACCATTCCTATTATTTCAGGATTCTTGTGTCAAAGTTCTCAGAGTGAGTGTTTCCCTTCCTGTCTTGGCAATTGTGCTTTTATGCCTGGCCATTAGTGGAATATGCCCTTTCTAAGGCACCCATCTTCATTCCAAGGTTCTTAAACTGCCCAAGGAGGCCCCTTGAAGAGAGGTTGCTAGTCTGTAAAGATCCCCAGTAGTATAATACTGTGGCCCCTCTTTTATATTATATTGAAAACCATCTACTACCAAACCAATTAAACCTTGCAACTGCTCTTATTAAATCATTTATTTGAGATTCTAAGCGTTTATTATTGGAATAATTATTATTATTATCATTCCAGCATTTTTATCACTCTCTGTAGCTAAAGGACTGCAAGGTTCCTGGTATCAGAGAGCTGACAATACCTGACCAAGCTAACCATCTTAAACAAAAATACTCTATCAAAGACATGATTCTCCTGTTGCAGGTCACCCTGGCCAACAGAAGAATCTCAAACTCATCAAGAGATCTTTGTCCTGGAATGGAATGTCAAAGGATGTCAAGAACTATGTTTCAGCCTGCTACCTTTGCAACAGGAACAAGGCAACGCATGAAAAGAAACTAGGACTTCTAAAACCTGTTCCAATCCCTGATGGTCCTTGGACCTCACTCTGTATGGACTTCATCTCTCAACTCCCTCTCTCCAATGGATTTGATTCTATCCTTGTTGTGATGGACCGTTTCTCTAAGATGTCCCTCTTCATTAAAACAACCGGTACACTGACTGCAGTAGAACTTGCTAACCTTTTCATCAGTCATGTCTTCTCCAAATATGGCATACCTGCTGACATCATAAGTGACCGAGGCTCCTTATTCATTTCTTCTTTCTGGAAAACACTTTGTGAAAAATTACAGATCCAAAGGAATCTCTCCACAGCCTACCACCCTGAAACAGATGGTCAAACTGAAAGAGTCAACCAAGTACTAGAACAATACCTCAGAATGTATATCAGTTATCATCAGGATGACTGGGATACTTGGCTCCCCTTGGAAGAATTCTCTTACAACAACAGTGTCCATACTTCTACCCAGAAATCAACCTTCTTTACCCTCTATGGAAGGCACCCAAGTTTTGACTTCCTGCATGTGTTGGAAAACCAACCTGCCAGTCACTACCTGGACCAGATTCAGAAGAACCAGATTCAACTAAAGGAAGAATTAAAAGAGTCTATGGATAAGTATAAGTACTATGCTGACCTTAATAGAAAAGACATTCTGAAAGGATCTCATGCTTTCAAACTCCAGCTCCCTGATCAAAGGTCTTCCATCAACCCCGTCTTCCACGCTTCCCTTCTCAAACCCTGCTCCTCAGACCCAGATTCTCCTAACCATCATCCACCCCCAGAACCAGTGGAAATTGATGGCCAGGAAGAGTGGGAAGTGTCTCAAATCCTGGACTCCAAGATTGGACGTGGAAAACTCCTCTATTTAGTCGAATGGAAAGGTTTTTTAGAAGAATCTGAAAGAACCTCATGGGAACCAGTAGCCAATCTCACCAACTGTTCAGCCCTTCTCCACAACTTCCACTCACTCTATCCTTCCAAACCCAAACCCTCATAATTGCCACTCTGTTTCCCCAATCAACTCCATCCTTTTCCTTTTGTTTTCTCCATAATTCTAAAGTTCACTCTCACTCTCCCAAAACAATAAACCAAATCAAGCTTATCTCCATTTCATCCATCTAAATAAAGAAAGGAAAAATAAAACAAAACAAAATTTCTATCTACCACTCCCTTTCAATCTTATCAATCAAATCAGTAATCTTAGCTACCCAAATACTGGCCAATTTTATCTTCCTTCCTTCATATTCCTCCTTATCCTTAGCAGTAGCTCCCAACTCATATGTTACACCAGAAAAATATAAAAAATCCTCTAGCTCTGCCAACACTTCCTTTTTTGCCTCCTTCTTGTCCTTCTTCTTCTCCACTTCTTCCCCACCATTCAAACTCCATCCAAAAATTGCATTGCTCCTGCAATCCTTTGAAAACCTCCCAAGATGCCTTTCAATCTCCTTCAAGTCCCCCACTGCATCATCTTCAATAGCATCCATGGGTCCAACTACTTTTCCTCCAGAGCAAGCATAAAAACCAATATCCCCCTGAGTCACCTTCCTATATCCACCTATCACTCCATCCTCAGCCAGTAACCTCCCAACCAACTCTCCAACAGACTGAGGGCCAGGGGAATCATCCTCAAATTCTATAACTTCCTTACCCTTTCCTTTGTCCTGCTCCCCTCCACCTTTTTCCCTTTCCGTGTCTTCTGTTTCCTCCTCCCTTTCTTCTTCTTCTTCCTCTTCCTCTTCCTCTTCTTCCTTGTCATCAGGCTCTCCAGGGGCATCTTCATCCTCGCCCTCACCCTCCTCTCTCTCTGCTTTGACACACTCTTTGACTTCAGCTTTGACAGGTTCCACTTTGACTTCCACAGAGGTGGCAGCGGCTCTGGCGGGCCGTTCCCCGGAAATTCAAACCACTTTCAAACTTTGAACTTTGACGTCCCTTTGACGCTTTGGCGCCTCTTCCACCCCCGCTCCGCTACTTTGACCGTGCTTTGATCAGATGACCACCGCTTCAATGGTCCTTTGACATGGCTCAACCACTTTGACCACATCGCGTTGAACTTCAACAGGCTTGACCCCGGACCTTCGAACTTTGGCCGCTTTGACCCTTGATTGTCAAGCTTCGACAGCACCAACCTTCAACTGTTGAACTTTGACAGGTTCAACCTTTGACCGTTGAACTTTGACAGATTCAATCCAACCTTTTTGAACTTTGACCGGTTCAACAGTGCTTCGACTTGCTTTGTCCGCTTCGACAACAGTTCAATTGGCTTTGACAGGGCCAAGTTGACTTTGACCAGGTTTGACTGACCTCCTACGCCCTCAGAGCCCTCCAGCGAACTGATTGAAGACAAATATGGGGTCCCCCAACGCACTTCCATTGTGTTTGAACTGGCTGCCTCCTTCTTCAACGTGCCGTCCAACGCCAGCTGCCCCCTCCTCCTCAACTCTAATCAACGTTTCTCCAGCCTTTTCATCTTCTCTTTCAACGCCTCCACTGCAATAGGACAACCACGGGCGGGAATCAGCCTCCCTGGACATCCTCAACCCTAAAACCACTCACCGTCCAAAGCCCCTACCCTGCTCTCCACGCCTAACGACACGCTCAAATTGTCCGGCGCCTCCTTCACTTCAAACTTGGGGCAAGACTTGTCCATCACCCAAACAACAGGCCCTAGTACCTTCCTTCCGGCGTTGTGGGCTCCAGAAAAAGGCCTTTTGTATCGTCAACATTACTCACACTTCCCAGACTTGGGAGTGATGCTGGTGATGCAAATCTTGTCAGTTTCTGCGCACCTGGAACAAGGAGGAAAGTACTGGTTGACAGGGTGATAGCCTTTGGTGATTTCCATACTGAATGAGGGGGTGGATGATCTATTATAGGAGGAAAGTGATGGACAGGTATCAGGTGGTGATGGCAATGGATATGGTTATGGGAAAGGCAGTATAGGCATGGTGAAGACCTCAAACTGTTCTCACCTCCTCTTATGGTTATCAGGAGCTACCCCTTCCTCTTCTGGGGGGGTACTGTCATCACCACAACTCAACTCAGCCATACTCAACCCTCAGCCATTCACAGTCCAGTACAATCTACTTTCCACCCCTGGATCTACATACTGCATGTCCCCTAGGTAATCTCCCAGGCATACTCTCCACCTCTCTATGGCTTGGTTCATCCCTATCTCTCTTCAACCCTATCTGGCATGAGGAGTACATACATTCAACCCATAGTACATACTCCTGGCTGGACAACCCATAACCCAGTTCAGTACATGACCTTCCTGGACAAGCCCATACTCAATCTGTCAAGCTACAACCTCCAGCCCCATTGGTCAACATGTAATGCCATGGGCCTCTCAGCCCAGCAACAGTCATCCCTCCTCAAGGCCTCCTCCCAGTTCTCACATATACTGACCTCTCCTCTCCTCCTGGACTAATTCCCCCCAAGGAATCAGTATACTACTTCTTATTGGTTAGTCCCCCATCCAATAGGTGTCATCTCAGCACAAGAAAGCCAACCATCCTACCTTACTCATCTCACCTATCCCTCTGGTGTTACTCTTCCAGGATTCCATCATTGCAATCCTTCAGAGCCTTACTCCTGGATTCTTCTCCTCATCACTGTCCTTATTCTACATCTCCTCTTCATATGCAATCAATCTCTTTATCTCTATCCTGAAATCTGTGAGCAGTAGTGCCTGTGCCTTCAGCCCCTTGCATTCCAGGGGCAGTTGTGACATTGAGCTGGTTGATGTCCATATTCACTACTTGCAGTGAATTTGTAGTTCATTTTGATTAATTTTGGTGAATCTGCACTACTTGTACTGCATTTTCACCAACTCCAGTGCATTTGAAATTTTCCTCTGAATTTTCTTTTTTTGCTGTGCATTTGAAATAGTTTCCCTGTTTTTGCACTGGTTGCTGTGCATTACCACCACTTACAATAGTTTTTCAGTGTTTTCTTTGCATTTTCACTGGATCTAGTTCATTTAAACTGGGTTAATTATCTCTACACCACTTAAAGTGCATTTTCACCAATGACATGGCATTGGCAGTTGTGGCATATCATCTTCTTTGGTTGGGTCAAATCTTATTTTTTTGCAGTTTTTTTTTTCACTGTTTGATGTGCATTTTCAATTTCTGAAGTACCCTTGCATGTTTTGGGGTGTTTTTTAATGGACATGTTGCATCTGTACATTTTTAATTTCAGTTTTACTGTTTACTAGTGCATTCACCTTATTTTAAGTGCACTTGCACTGCTTGAAATTGTTTTCCCTCTTTGTAATACATTTTCACTGTGTGAATTTCATTTATTTATTTTTAAGTGAAAGCAGATGGGTAAATTTCATTTTGATTAATTTCCCAATTTCTACATGAATCTGATACTCAGGATCAAATTTATAACACAACTGCAGAATATTAGCAAAATCATTCAATTGTGTCTAGAGATTACCAATTATCCCTCAGTCTTTTTGATTCATCCCTAAAATGATATTTGGTAAACAATGAAGTGTTAGGCGTAACTCCTGAAATACACAGAATTCATCAATTCTGATTGAATTTTCACTGTAAACCCCATACATGAGGAATCACGTGAAACATTAAAAATTCCCAAAAAATATTATGGCCATGCTCCCTCTGGACTTTTAACTAAATATTTAAAAACATAAATAGTTAGAATTCAGGGTAGGCGTCAGTGAGTGGCCCTACCTTAATTTAGATGGATAATTTGAATATGAAATAATATATTTTAAAATTTCCCATTAATTGATTTATTTTTAATTTTTTTTTCATTATTTTTTTTAATTTGTTACTTTTGCAGATTGCTCTGTGATAGAAGCAAGCTGACATCATCATTAATCATCATTAATCAACCATCATCATCACCTACCTCATCCATCATCAACCATCATCATCACCTACCTCATCCATCATCACCATCATAAATCATCATCAACCATCATCATCAGTTGTCAAGTATAGGCTCAACCGGTTCAGCCTTATTCCTTCATCACCTGTAACATCAAAGGAGTATCAATCATTGACCAATAAAACAAGATAAAAGAAATAAATTATTAAGACTGGATAAAGGATTCTTCCCTTACTCAGCTTCTATCCTTTAAGTCACCCATTGGTTCCAACACTTCTTCCTTATCAATCTTGAAAAATATTGATCCTAGGTCTGACACATACTACTATAGTAGCAAATCTATCTGAAAATTAGCCACCAATCTCTTTTATTTTATTTTTGTGAGACTACTATAGTATTTAGAGGGGCAGGCAATTAAAAACCACCCTTAGTATTCCTGTATCTTATAAATAGTTGTAGCACTAAATTCCCCCTCAAGTGACTGTCAAAAAGCTATTTGCTAAACTTTACCCAATCCCAAATGAGTCTCTACACCCAATATGAGAACTCTCATCTCTGTCATCAAAAGTAGTTCACCCCCTCCTGAAATAGAAAACAGCCTACCTGAAGATCTACTTAAACCTTAAAAACCAGGAAGTTTTAAAAAATGTGATGTTTTGGTATAATATAGTCACCAACACTCTAGTTCCATAGTCCCAACCCAACAAGAACATGTCAAGAATATAATAGCTAAGTTTCATTATAATTTTTCCTCTGGAAATTTGGGTTAAGATATGATACATGCTTTCATGTAGTCTTCAGGACCACATTCCCTGAATTCTTGTGGTTGGTTACTCATTCATCATTCTGTCCTCAAAAGTGACATTATCATTGAACTCTAAAAGCATATCTTGACCACTGGGAAGCAATTTTGCTTAATATAGTTTTTAATAAACTTTCCATTCACATGAGAGAGCTGGGTTCAATCCCCAGAGGACAAATATTATTTTCACATTGTCAGCTTGCTAGTTAACACCAATCAACCTTTCAAAGTAGAAAAAAATAAATCAAAATTAAAATTCATAAAAATAGAAGGAGCAGTAAATTTATAAATAATAATCTAGCAATGGATTCCCCACCCAAAAGTAGGTAGGGTCACTCATGGACCCCACCCTTGAATTCCTATTCCTTTATATTTTAAATAATTAAATAAAAAGTGCCCAAAATCCATGGCACCACTATGGAACTTTGTGGAAAATTCCATATTTCTCAAGTTTTTTCACATATTCTTTTCACACCTAAAATTCAGTCCACACTGAGGTGTTGTGTATATTTTAGGAGTTACACCCAGAAATGTGTTTTTCACAATTCCTGGGCGCAGTTCCCACGCATCTGCCTATCCCTGTAAGCAGTGCAACAGAAAGTTCACCCATGCAGAATTCACGCACAAAGCTGATCCTGCCATGCACACAGCAGATCCTGCCCCGCGTGCTGGTTTAGTAACTGATCAACGCTTCAAGATCTGCCAACACCAAAATTGTTGGTACTCGGGTGTCCCAGGATTACTTGGCTGCATTTCTGTCACCCACAGGTTGACAGTGACCTGGAGTAGGATACTCATAACTTCTCTGTGTCCCATATTAATCCAACCTAATCAATTTCCATCCCAAGTCACTACAGGTTATGAAACCTCTGCACCAACTCTAGCTCTGCTGAAGACCAATATTTTTTTTCAAAGAATCATTCCAAAAACCCTCTCTTCTACCCCCCTCCTCCATTATCCTTCTCTCAAAGTTTTGAATAACCACAGCTCTGCTGTGGAACAGGTTTTATCTTTCCTCAGTGATCTCCAAATTTTCCTTCAACACAATCAGCCCCATGTACCCTTTTATTTTTACCATACACATATTGTTCCACATGAACATAGATCAGGCCGCTCTGGAAATGCTCACCAATATTTCCAACAGGGTCCCACTGTTTACTGTCAAGCTTGGAAGCAACAGAATCCCAGATTTGCAACAGGTCCAGGTCCAAATCTGCAAGAGACCTGCCTGGATGTCCCTTGTCATGCACAGGGCACCTGCAGCAGTACTGCCAAGCATGCCCATTGCATTTTTTCCCTGCCCCCATGATTTTCCCTTCTCTTGAATATTGTGCACCAATCAAAGAATTTGTGTTGGATTAATCTGAAGATCAGGAAGATTGTGGGTCATCTATTGAATTCATAATTGACAACAACACAAATGAGTCCCAGGAAATCTGTACCAAGAATGTGATATCACCCAGCCAGATGATGAGGCTCAATGTGAGCCAAAATCTGTCCAGCCAACATCCCCCTGCTTGGATGAAGAACAAGTACCGCAATCATCCCCTGCCCTTCAAGCGTGGTCTCCCTATTGGGACCAATCTTTGTCCCCCTAATCCCATCAGAAAGATCCACAGTTTCCCTGGCCCTCATCCCTCTACTCAGAAGGCACACCAACAGTGCCTCCAGCCCCCTGTCCCTGTCTCACTATCTGGAACAAATACAAAATTGATTCTACTCTCCTGTGATGGACCAGGCTGAAGGTTCACACAGCTACAGCGGATAACAAAAATACACTATTGTGTTTGGTGATTGGGAAAATGGATTTGATTACCTTGGCAATGGTGGTAGTGATTATGATGGATGTTATGACTGTAACAATGGCTATGATGATGGTGGTGCCTACAGCTATGATGGTGGTGGAAAGCAATATCACCACTATTATTTTCCTCCTTCTTCTCTTTTTCTTTGCTTATTCTTTACCTCTTCTTCTTCATGTTGCACCAATCTTTTGACCTCTCATCTCTTATTGGCTCTACATGTTACCAGTATATAACCAAAGGGGTGGGTTTTTCTCCTCATATCTCCTTTCCCCTCACGGGTTTATGGTAAAGGTTTGGTATTTTCTCTCATTGTTTTTCTCTTTGTTTTTTAGGTTTCCAGTGTCTTTCCAAGGGGTGGGTTTAATCCTGGGACACCCAAGTCCCAACAAAAATGACCTTTGGTACTGCTGCTAACAACTACAACCTAGAAAGATCCACCATGCATATTTAATGAGATGACAAATGAATGGTAGATATTTCAAAAATGAAAAATATCAAATTAAATTATTATATGATAAATTTTGAATTATTTTTAAGTAAGAAACAAATATTGAAGACCATCACAACAAAAACTGATCCAGATCTTTAAAGATCACAAAACATATCAAGAATTTTTCATAAAAATTATTGAAAATCATCAAAATGATTGGAAGATTATGGAAAATAAATAAAGATCCAATTTCAATCTCTTTAGTCCAATATTATTAGTTAAAATTAAATATAATTGCAGAATGATCAAAATGAAAAATTAACATATTAACAGATTCTGCAGCTAAAAAAATGCAGAAATCCAGCATATCTTGGGTCACCTGGTTGATAGCACCTTGAGAACATGAAAGTTTTGCCCTGGCTTCGGTATGAGCCTTAGCCCCTGAGCCTTATCCTCTCTACTTGTCCTTGGGAGGCTCTTTTCCAACCAAAGAAGGTAATTATACAGACCTTTGTTTGGCTTATTATTCCCTGGTTACCTAGAAATTTATGGATTATTGTTCAGAGATCTTGCCATCCGTGATCACATGCTAACATGAGATGAGAAATTGATTTATGGCCCAGTCTGATATATATTTAAATTATTTCTGTCACAATTATTGATATAGTAAAGTTTATTCAATCAATTAAACCTACCTCTGCTCTGAAACCCTTTATCTGATTCTGTTCAGGCTCTCTGTGAATTATTGCTCAAAAGGTGAGTGACTTCCTTCCTTAATTGGCTTGAGTGCTGTTTTCCTTGCCACACCAGCTGGATAAGTCCTTCAAAGGGTCCTACTATCAATCTAAAGTTTTGTACTTCCCAATATTACCCCTTGAAGAGAGGTTGCTTGTCTGTAAATATCCCCAGTAGTATAATACTGTGGCCTTTCTTTTATAAAATATCAAAAAACCTTCAAAAAAACCATTTAAAATTTGAACTAGCTCTTAACTCATTTATCATTTTCAGCTTTTTACATGTTTACTTCTGGGAATATCATTATTCCGTTACTTTATCACTCTCTGTAGCAGAAGTACTGCAAGTTTCCTGGTATCAGAGAGCTGACACACATTCTTAAAATTTTTCCTCCAAAAGAAATCTAGAAAAAAGAAAAATTCAAGCTCACTTCCTGGTGGATAAACTTGAGAGACTTAACTATTAAATACGTCTCTAGCTTTGAACCTTGCCAGAAATCCAACAGAGCCACTGGGAAGATCTTGTTCCTCCCACAAAAAATTTATGAACCTAGGAACAGATGGGAATTTATAAACATGGATTTTTTGACAGTACTAACTCCTGGAGGAGCTTATTCTTACAAATCTTTCTTAGTCATAGTGGAAAGGTATTCTAAGAAAGCAAAACTCCTACTCAACCACAAGGAATACACTGCTATTTTTTTAGAAGTACTCTTCTGGAGCAATCTTATTGCTGAGGGCAATGATAAATTCACAACTCCCAGTTGTGTGGGGCCCTACACGGCCCAATGGACATTTGGGGGCCCATTGCAGCATCCAAAGCGCGCGTCTACATGGGTCAACAGTGTTATTTCATAGATGCGCTACCCCTAGGGGGTTGTTCCCCCCATACACAGCATTTTTTAGTCATGTACCCCTGTACACAGCGGTTTGGAGGCGTTTTTGGGGGTACATGGCCCCCAAGGGGTTGTTGCAAAATTTTTGGGACCCCCTGGACCACATTTGGGTTCCATAAACCCAAATTTGTTATCAATGCATACTATGTGGGACTGTTGGACCACACCTAGCAAACCTCAAGTGACAATAAAGTTAATCTAAAGTGAAATAAAGTGAAATTCAAGTGAAACTAAAGTGAAACTGCAAAAAAATGTCCCACTAAACTTGATCTTTCTCAACTCAAAAGTGAGAAAACTTGGTATTTGTTCAATTTAAAGTTGTATTGATTACTGAAATACCATTGCATTTTTTTAGAATTATGGGAATATTGGCAAGCCCTCCTTTTTGTAACATGGCTATGTTGAAGGACTACATTTATAGTGCCATGAACAAAGCTGTGGACAAGAATTATTTGGGCAATGAATCATTGGAAGCCCCAATTGCATCCTCATCTAGGGTGACAATTGAGGAACAAAATGTTTCAAAAATTGGATATGATCTCTGGTGGTGCGTAACATTTTATGTTACTTGGGTCTTTGCCTCATTTAATTTGATGGAAACTGATTGGAAGCTTGTAACTATGACTATGTAACTATGAAAGATCCGCTTCACCCACCTCCTGTGAGAGCTTCTCCTACTAGGGAAGAGGAAAAAAACTATATTCAAACTTGGGCAATGAAGCATGGTTATGCTTTAAAAGTTTTCAACTCAAAGCATGATAAATATGTGGAACTAGCCTGTGATAGACATGGTTTGTACTCTAGAAAATTGGTCACCAAATGGTCAAGGAAAACTCACGCATGGAAGGTTGGGTGCAAGTTACATGAAGGCAGACCCCTTGTGGCAAATCTCTCACAGAAATGATGAACATAACCATGAACCATCTCCATACCCCTCATTACATCCTCACCTGATGAGAATTTCTGGGCTGGCCTTAGTGAATTTCAAAGGAGGCATGAAATATGGGCTCAATACAATTCAACTCAAAAAAAAATTGAGAAAGATCAATGGTGGAAAATATTTTGATTACCAAACAATCTATAACACTGAGAAAAGGTAATGCTAGCAGAACTCAAGGTAAAAAGTGTTTTGGAGGTCCTCTTTGAAGAACTTGGTGATTCAGGTTGGGTTCACCAAGGAAAATTCAGTGGAGAGGGTCACTGGAGGCCCTATTCTTGGCTCACCCTAAGTCATTAAAGCTTTGCAAGAAATTTCATCATATTTCTATGTTGGATTGTACTTATGAAACAAATAAGTACAACATCCACCTATTGCATGTTGCAGGAATTACAGCCAACTTTAAAACTTTCACAAAAGCTCTTGTTTTTATAACCAGAGAAATTTTTGAATTCTACAGTTGGTCTGTAAATGCACTAAAGGAGCAGGGTTATGATTCTGAGAGACTTCCCAAAGTCTTTGTGACGGACCATCAAAAGGATTTGATTTGTGCTATAGAACAAAGTTTCCCTGAGTAAAAAAGACAGTTTTTCCAATGGCACTTGTCTAAAAACATACAATCAAACTTTAAAGTGTTCTTTGATAATTAATTTGAAGGGTGGAAAATATTTATTTCTCTTTTGGCTAAGTATGGGGTCTTTAAAACCAAGGAGAAGACAGAGGTAAATGATGCAGAACTTAGATTAAGTGCCAAATCACTGCCTCTACCGTTAATCTTCCTAGTGTTGGATTGCTTAAATCAAACTTTTATAAAGTGTTTCTTGGCAGACCGTGAGGATTTACTCAATTATATGGATTGTAACATCTTTCATATCAAAGAGATGTTTGTAACAGCTTGGACTTGCAAAAAACCTTACTTTGGAAATAAAAAAATGTCTTTGGTTGAGGGGGCCCATGCTACTCTCAAATTATTTCTTGCCAATTTTTTGGGAAATATGTTTGATGTTTGGCAAAACCTATAGGGAACAGTTTCCAATCAAATTAAATAGGTTCATGCTGTTCTTTACAACTCTTGAATTAAGATTTGAATAGTTCTTCCTACTGAACTGTTACTTTTGGGATAAAAGTTGTATTTAGAGGCAATTAAACTTGCTATGAAAAAATTCCAGAAATCAGAGCAGAAACATGATAGGGAAGTGTGCACCAAGTCATACTGCAAGAATATGGGTTTGCTCTGCTCCCATCAGATAGGTGACCTCCTAGTGTCAAGAGGATCTGTTGTTCCTGAGGATTTTCATTTTCAGTGGAGGTTGGATTATGAACCTTGGAGTTCTAGTTCTGTAAGTTGTTTTGATGTGATTAATCCTTTTTGAATGATATTTCCTGCTTTACTAATATTTGATCCTTTTGTATTTTGAAAGTTTGATGTTTATTAAATGCTCAGCAATTCTCAGTTAAATCAAATGCTTCATGCAATGATCTTGGGACATCCTGAAAAAAAGAAATACTGTGGGCTGTTGAACTACTTGATTCAGAAGACTGCAAAGTATCAATCAAAGCCAAGACTTGAACCTAAAGTGTTGTGATCAATTGGAGGAAGTCCAAAATTGACATAACCCAGAGATATCCTTCTCAATTTGAGCACATTGGAAAGCAGCTTAAGCGGGAAATGAGAATTAGAGGCGCACCAAATGAGAAAAGACAAAAGATTTTAAGTCTTTTCTTTTGTAAATTTTCATTTTTTGTGTTTAATAAGCTGATGATGATATGATGATAATTTTTAGTCAAAGTTGGCAGGAGCAGAATCTGAATTTCATAGTTCAGAGGAAGGTACTGAGAGTGAATTAGCTTTGCTTAATTTGGGATCCAATTCCTCTTCAGAGGAAGAAAAAGACGTGCAGGAAGCATCAACCAGAAGCTCATCTTTGGTGAGTATTTATATGATTAATTAATTTTTGTGGAATTTTGGCTGAGTTTGTCTTGATTATAGGAACCCAAAGTGAGATAACTCAATCAAATACATGAGAAATGACATAAGGTCTTGGGTGAGGTTTGGAATACAATTGGTGATGGGAATTGTGGATTTCAAGTCATTTCTAAATTGCTCGGTAATGATTTACATGGTTGGTTTAGAGTGAGGAAGGAAATGATTGAAACATTGGAGAAACATAAATCATGCTACATTAAGATGCTTGGTGGCTCAAAAGAGGTAGAAAATATTAAACAAATACTTGATGTTGAAGACATCCATGCAAAGATTCCCTCTTCAAAATGGCTGGCTAAGTTGGATATTGGTCAAATAATAGCAGACACATATGCCAGACCTATATGTTTCATTTAATTTGAGTGATGTTTTTCTTAAACTCCAAAGAAAAAAGGAATTACAGATCAATCAGAGCCTATTTATGTTTTCTTTTTTAACAATAACCACTGGGTTCTATTATTACTTGAGGGAGAAATGATTCCAACCCTGCTCATTGTAGCAAAAACCTCTGCTTTCATTCCAAAGAAAGCTTCTGGTTGAGTCAATCATCTCAAAGAACAACTGCATTTGTATTCTAGATTATATAATTCAATTATAGAGATCATTTAGTGATTGGGTTTCCATAAGACTTTTAATTCCAATGAAGCTAACTTGTAATTCTGTTAATAAAAAGGGTTATCACATTGAGAACATCATTATGTTGATTTTTTTGAGTTAACATCATTATGATTAGTGTTTTTAATGAGATTTTATTGTTAATTCATTTCAACTTGTGTTGGGCTGATCCCATCATAAAGAGTATTTTTACTTCTTGTGGTGAGATCAGCTTAACACAAGTTGAACTTGTTTTTTTGGTGCTTTTACCCCTAGGTCTGGTCAAGTTACTTGTCTTTTTTTTGGTGTTTTTACTTTTGGGCTTTTCAAGTGACTTGTCTTTTCTTTGGTGTTTTTACTTTAGGGCTTGTCAAAAGACTTGTCTTTTTCTTTGGTGTTTTTACTTCAGGGATTGTCAAGTTGAACTTGTATTTTTTTGCACTTATACTTTAGGCCTGCTCCATAGACTCTTGCATTGTTTATTTAATTTTTGGTGTTTTGGTTTTCTGCATTTTTATTTTTCATTTTTCATTTTTTTTTATTTTTTTCTTTTACTTATTTTTGGGGCATTATTTTTCTCACGCATCCAACCCTTTATTTCACGCATTTTGAGGTTGGGGCACAGGTGCGCCCCTTTGGTATTTCACGCAAAAATACTTTATTTCACACAACTTTCAAGAATTCATTTTTTTGAATTCTGACTGCGCAGCCCCATAGCAGGTTTTCTTAAACCCCTAAAAAAAATCTTTGGTAATTTTGGAGCAATTAAAACCCCTACAAAAATGCAATGAAAAAATGAAAAAACTCTGTAAAAACAAATGTTTGCATGGGTTTTTGGATCATCATTTTGGCTATTTTTATTGGTTTTTTTTTATTATTTCATATGCCATAAATTTTTTAAAACATTCAAAGTTTTTTCTTATTTTTTTTTTCATATTTTTTGGATGTCTCCTTTCACCTTAAAAAATTCTTTCAAAAATACAAAAAATCAAAAAAAAAATCAAATTTCTCTTTAGACATTTGAATCACTTTATTTTCCTTTTTATTTCATTTTTTTGGGTAATTCAAGAGTTCAAAAATTTCAAAGAACATTCAAAGAGAATCAAAACATTCTTTTCAGATTTTTTGGATGTATGATTTTACCTTATGAGACAATTGAATTTTTTGAATTTTTTGCTTTTTTGAAGGAATTTTATAAGGTATAATCATACATACAAAAAATCTGAAAAGAATGTTTTGATGCTCTTTGAATTTTCTTTGAAATTTTTGAACTCTTGAATTACCCAAAAAAATGAAATAAAAAGGAAAATAAAGTGATTCAAATGTCTAAAGAGAAATTTGATTTTTTTTTGATTTTTTGTATTTTTGAAGGAATTTTTCAAGGTGAAAGGAGACATCCAAAAAATATGAAAAAAATATAAGAAAAAAACTTTGAATGTTTTAAAAAATTTATGGCATATGAAATAAAAAAAAAAAACCAATAAAAATAGCCAAAATGATGATCCAAAAACCCATGCAAACATTTGTTTTTACAGAATTTTTTCATTTTTTCATTGCATTTTTGAAGTTGACTTTTGGATCCTTATGTTTGCCATTTAAACTTATTTTTTTTGTTCTTTCAAGCTTTGAGAACTTTAAAAAAACCATTCAAGAGCTTTTTAATTTTTTTTTTTTTTTGGATTTTTGGATTTCATTTTTGACCTTTAAAAATTCCATCAAAACCAAAAAATTTGAAAATTCACTTTTCTCACTGTATTTTTGAATCCTTTTTTTGGCCTAAATAATTGTTTTTTGGGGGTCATTCAAGCTTTCAGAATTTTTAATTTTAAAAAAACAAAAAAGCAGTTCATTAATACTTTTTGAAGATCATCTGCATTCTTGCATACACCCTACAAGCTTCATTCAAAAAATTAATAAAAAGAACAAATATGGATACAAATATTTAAACTTATTCATCTATGATTGGTTTTATTTTTCTACTTGATTTTTGTGGAGGTAAAAAACCTCATTACCAAGATCTAAATTTCTCTGAACAATGGTTTTCCAAGATTTGGGATCCTTTGTCACAAGGTTTTTCCAAAGTGGATCTAACCTGGGAGCTGATCAATGATCAGACTTGAACTACAATGAGACTATATTTTTGGATTCTTCCAAAAGAATGAAGCAAATAGGAGAAGTTTTGGAATTTGGATTGGGAAGTTAATTCAGAGGAAGATAAGTGCAAGCCATTAAAGAAGAAAACAGAACCACTGGACTCTTATATGTTTCAGCCAGAAGGAAACCATTGCATGGAAATTTGATCCAAATATTTATGGGAGCTGTGCCATAAAGGTGGTTCAGTTGCCTTCTTGCTTCTTGGAAAGTTTCACCCCAGGGATCATGCAGTAATCTTGTGTCCTTAAAGATTGGCTTTAAACCAATCTCTTTCACCATTGCTTTCCTGACTTCAATCCAGTCTTCTGAGATCATCCCCAAGCAAATGGCTGCTGCTTTAAAGCCACAGTTTCCATCCCCTATGACATCTTGAACATGGGAGATATTTTGAATGGCTGTTTTTGGGGAAATGGAATCCTTGTATTGTAACTAAAACCAAAAATCAGAATTTTTTATCACAGAAAATATGCACTAAAGATAATACTCACTTCTTTAATTGATATTGGTCAAATATTCCAGGAGAAGAAAAAGATAATGTGCAGGAAACCTAGAGGAAAAACCCAAAAGAAATTAGACAACATTAAAAAATGAGTAAATACCAAATGTACTCACTTTCTCACTGGTTGTTGGGGCTGCTAATACCTTCCCCCCAGGAGGATGGTAAGGAGAATCACCATATTTATTGGATATATTTATTCTCTTGATTCTTTTCCCAGGATTTTATTCAGCAGAAGAAACTTGCTTTTTCACAATGGTTCCAGACCTCTGATAAAGGTTTCAATGAAAAAATTAATGAAAAATAATATCCAAAAAATTAGCAAAAAATAAAATAAAATTAAAGTTCACCATATTAATTAAATCCACATCTGGAAGCTCTTTATCTGCTGAATATTCCCCTTCATCCAAATCTGGAACCTCTTCATCTTCTGAATATTCCTCTTCAGTAATAAATTGACTCTATGTTAAAAAAATGAGAAGGAATCATCAAAAAAACAACACATTGCAGAAAAAATAAGTATATTTATAAAATTACCTCTTCCTCTGATTCCTCCTTCTTTTTTATATTCCCCTTCCCTTTGATGGCCTTGAACCTTCTTTAAACCTGAACACTTAAGACAAAAAATTCATTATGAATGTTGATATATTGTTTTGTCCAAAAAATAGGTGACTGACCTTCAACATTGCTATGAATTTCTTCTCTGGCCTTCCTCTCCTCTTGGGTTCCTCTAAATATTCAAAAACAGATGGATCTCTTTTTCTTGAGGACTGAGAGATCTTGTTGAACTTATTGGCTGCTCCTTTGGGTGTTCCTTGAACTTTGACTCTTTGAGTGGAATTTGGCTCTTCAATCAGGGTAAGTTGATATCTTCCACTGTACAGCTTCATGCTTTCACCCAGATAATATAGCTGTTCTCCAGGTGGAAAATTGCTGAATGCTTCAAAGAGTTTAGTTAAATATAGCTTTTCATTACTGTCTTTGGTTGGGACTTCAAGTTTTGCTGAATCTTCAGTTGATTCAGGGTTCACAGTTGACTGGAAAAAGGAAAATCAAAATCAATCAGGACATTATTCATTTGAGCTTGAATCCCCCAAAAAAAACAGAGAAAAACTTAATGAGATGGGAGCTTTGACATGCCATTGAGTATGAAAACCATCAATTTGGAAGAGTTCACCTTTTCTGATGGCCAATTTGACTTTTTGAACACATGGTATACCCATGTAAGAAGAGTAATCACAGTTGTTGCAATTGGTGGAAGAATCAGGAACTTGATGAGATGAATGAATGATTTTGAGGGCAAAGTGGCTGATCTTTCCAGAAAGATGACCCACACAGTGATTCAAACCAATGAGATGCTTGAATTCTTTCTGAGAGGCTTCAATGGCTCTCTCATGGGTTTGTATAGTGATGGAACTGTAAATTTTTTGAACTACATTAAAGAAAGAGCCAATAGAAGAATTGATGAATCCTTTAATTTAGGAGTGAGAATTTTCTATTATTGATGTACTTGTATTTCTAAATTGAAAGTATTTGTTTGCTAAATAGGAGACAAATTTTATTTTTAGAGGAATCCAGTTTTCAAGAAGGTAGTCAGAAGTGGGAGGATTGCAGACAAGAGAAAGTTTTGTGAAGTGTTTGTGATAGCTTGATTCAGATTTTGAATATACCAAATGATGCCATTGTTTCTTGAATAGCTTCCATTCACCTTCAGATTTAAAGTTCTTCCTGCAATGAGTTTGAATATCCTTGAAAATTTGCCACACACAGAGAAAATGATGAGAGGAAGTGAAAACTGATTTAATTTATCTAATAAGTGCTTTTTCCTTGTCTTTCACAATCATGCTAGGTTCTTTATCTTCAAATATTTACTGAAGTTGGGGCAAGGCCCAATCATAGTTTTTTTTTCTCATGAGATAAGAAACAGAATGCAACTGAGAAGCTTCTAGAAAAATTGTTTTTCCCAAGAATATGAAGAAGGGGAATTTCAAATTTTTGGGTTTTTTATGTACAGTCCATCATAATAAGGGTGCGGAAAAGGTTGAGAAGTTTCATGGAATCAGGGTGTGAAATAAATAATGAATTGGTTTGACCATCCACATTTTCATTTTGTAATAATAAGACGAATTCCTGAGTTCCAGTATGAGTTCTTCTGCAGGATTTTTGCCATCAAGGGCATTTTTTGTATTTGGGATCTTCTGTTGTAAATTTTAGGGAGATTTGTATGGATGGTTGATGATGATTTTTGTATAAGAGAGTTGAGAATTTTTAAAGGGGGAACACCTGCTTTTGATAAATTTTCAACCACCTCCTTTTGCTCCCCTTGGATTCATCTGTGGATGGGATGAGTGGAAGTATCAATGGAAGGTGGATAGCTTTGCTCTGGGGATTTAACACTCACCACCAAAACACCCAATCTATTTGAAAAAATTTCCCAATAACCTGAAAGGGCAATTGGTCTTTCTTGATTTCTTTGATTTGGAGGTATCTTTGCTGGGTTTATATTCCCCAGATTTATCACATTGGTTAGTGTAGGCCTGATTCTTGCAATTTGATACTCTGGTAGATATGGAATATCCATGGGACTTTGTCAATGATTGGATAGCCTCAACCAGCTCCTGAGTTTGATTATCTGATAGCTCAGAAGGAGGGGCCAGAGGATTGGAATCAAGATTTTGTGTAGATGAATAAGGAGCAAGAGGATTTGAATCACTAGTTTGATTAGATGAGATAACGGAGGATGGGCCCGGTGAAACAGTTGAAACAGTTCTTAAAAGTGGTTGGATGCTTTCTTGAGCCATTGAAAAAGACATTTTCTTGTTTGGAAGTATCTGGAGTTTCAAGTTATTTTGATGAGCAGTTGTTGGTCTGGTGTGAAAAGGTGTGGTGTGGTGTGGTGTGGTGTGGAAAGGTGTGGTATTGTACGGTATGGTATGGTGTGGTATGGTATGGGGTGGTGTCAGCTTGCTAATATTGCAGATCAAGCTGCAAAAGTAACAAAATAACATAAATAAAATAAATAAATAAATAAAAATCTTATTGAAGGAGAAATAATATTAGAAATATTATTTCAAATTCTGCCTCTAAATAAAAATTAAGGTAGGGTCACTGACTGACACCTACCTCAAATTCTTGCTGCTTATATTGTTAAATAATTTATGAAGATTTAGAAAGAGACACGGCCTTGGGATTTTGGCCATTTTAATATTTCACATGAAACCCTACGTATAGGTTTCACAGTGAATTTTGTGTCAGAATCCAAGAATTCTGTGATTCAGAGGAGTTACAGGCGCAAATGTGATTTGTCACCATTCCCGCACGCAGCCAGGGCAACCAACACATCCGCGCGCAGCTGAGCAGCAGCACTGACACCCTGTACGCGTACCCTGACAGGCCGTGTAAGCAGCCCCAGGCATCTGACAAGTACTCAGCTGCGGGACTATGTGCTGACAGAGTGACAGGCGGCTCAAAAAGCCCAGGGACCACGTAAAGGTGCTACAACCTAGAGTGGGACATACTACATATTTAATAAATGTCCCCGTGGATATTAGATAGTCTAAAAATAAATAAAATTATATAAAAATACTTAAATAAACTTTCTACGTATTTTTTATAAAATATAATAAAAAATACGAAATATGTCTAAAATAAGATAACTACAATTTGTAAAATATCTTAAAATACTTTGTTTATACAATTGTGAGAGCTTCAAGACATCAGTATGTCCGTGACATACTAATTAAACTGAACATGTAAAAATATTACATGTATTCTAATAGCTTATATTTTTAATTAATTATTTCAAGCAAATCCACAGAATTTCAACAATAAGTAGCAAAATCAATGTCATGATTTTACTCCCATCAGCTAATACATAATGAAAGCCAACCTGAAATAAGATTACCCGTAGGAATTATTCCTAATAAAACTCATTAACATCCTTGGAATATTTACTGAGGATAATTAATTAAATAATAAACATGTGGATAGATTAGTGTTATTCACACGTCTAAACATCAATCAAAAAGTAGAATAATTCTCATACCCTCTGGAATTAGATGTTATCCGTGCTATAGCACCAAGGAAACATGACAGGATACCACCGGTTACCCTGCTAGCCTTAGAACCCGTCCCTTGGAGCCCCTGTATCCCTCAGAAGGACAGAATTGGGACTCAAAAAGATATAAATATAGAGCTCTTTTGAGGATATTGATACCCCAAGACCCCGTTATATTTAAATCCAGACATGGTGCCAAGGTAATAAAATACTTAAAAGAGATAATTAATTGATTTATGACTTTAGTCTGATTAATAATATCCATCCCCAAACCCTTATTATCAATTTAAACTGCTGAACAACCTTTTTAACCCCAGTAATAGGTTTAACCCATCATTGCACATCCCAAACAGGTACCTAAAGGATTCAATAATATACCAGTGAGTCTTATTATGCTTTTTCTTTTGTGGCAGCTTGGTTACAAGGCCCTGCCACTTCACCATCTATTTTATATATATATTATCTTTGGGTAATATCTCCTTTAAGAATATAAATTAAAGGTTCCAAACTAACCAGGTATACATGTTTTCAAAGTGAATTACCTGAAGAGAGGTGTTAAAGATCCCCAATATTATTGTGGCCCCTCTATGAATTCATTTGATAATCAATTGATCAAAGTTGATTAATAATATTAAACCATAACCAAACCAATCAACCTTGCAATAGCTTTATCCAAATAATTTATGGATTTTTGCTGCATTTATTGAATGATATATTTATTATTTATTCCATCACCTCTGGTAGCTAAAGGATAGCAAGGGTCTTGGCATCCAGGAGGCTGACAGGTGGTATGGTGGGGTGGGTGTTAGCATATATTCAATATGACTGAAAATTTTTTCCTGAGACCACCGCCCATCTTGAAGCGCCCCAAGTATCTTATAAACCCCCCCCCCCCCTTGACCTGTTCCACCCTCCCATCATCCCCCACCACACCATCCCACTACCATACCATACCACACCCCACCACACCATACAACCCCATAACATACCACACCATACCATACCACACCATACCACACCACACAACACAACGCCACACCACACCTTTCCACACCACACCAACAATGGCTCAACAAAATAACTCAAAACTCCAGATACTTCCAAACAAGAAAATCTCTTTTTCCAATGGCTCAAAAAAACATCCACCCACTTTTAAGAACTGTTTCAACTGTTTCACAGTGTGGTATGGTATGATAGTGGCATGGTGTGGTGGGGGATGATGGGAGGGTGGAACAGGTCAAGCAGGTGGTTTATAAGATATTTTTGGGCGCTTCAAGATGGTTGGGGGTCCCAGGAAAGGATTTTCAGTCATATTGAATATATGCATGTGAAGGGCTCAAAGAAGAGTGAATTTTTCAAATTTTTTGGTTTTTTGATGGAATTTTTAAAGGTCAAAATTACATCCAAAAATCCTGAGAAAAATTAAAAATCTCTTACTAAGTTGTCTTAAAATTCTCAAAGCTTGAAACACCAAAAAAAAAAAGTGAAAATGGCAAACATAAGGATCAAAAAGACAAATGACAAGATTGAAATTTTTATTTTCTTATGCTTTTTTGAAGGGATTTTTTAAGGTAAAATAATACATCCAAAAAATCTGAAGAAAATATTTGAATTCTCTTTGAATCTTTTTTTAACTTTTTTTATATCTTTAATTACCCAATAAAATTAAATAAAAAGGAAAAATAAAAGGATTTAAATGTCCAAAGAGAAATTTATTATTTTGATTTCTTGTGTTTTTTGAAGGAATTTTTTAAGGTGAAAGGATAAATCCAACAAAATATGAAAAAAATATTTTTAGACTCTATGAATGTTGGTTGAAATTTATGGCATCTGAAATAACCAAAAATTAAAAAACAATGAAAATAGCTAAAATGATGATCCAAAAACCCATGCAAAATTTGTTTTTATGGAATTTTTTTCATTTTTTGATTGCATTTTTGAAGGAGTTCTAATGGCTCCAAAATTACCAAAAATTTTGGGTAGGGGTTTAATAACCCCTGCTACAGGGCTGCGCAGTCAAAATTTAAAAAAAATAAATTCTTGAAAGTTGCATGAAATAAAGTATTTTTGTGTGAAATACAAAAGGGGTGCAACCGCGCGTTGATGTTTAAATGCGTGAAATAAAGGGTCGGATGCATGAGAAAAATAATTCCCTATTTTTTTATTTGTTTTTTTTTATTTTTTTTAACAAGCAAATCAACATTTTATGAACTTTTGGTTGATTTCTGTTTTTTTTTGTATTTTTATTTAGTTTATTTTAGCTTTTTATTTTTGTATTTTTATTGAGTTTATTTTAGCTTTGTATTTTTTCATTTTTAATTTATTTTATTTTTTCCCACAACACTTGAATCCTTCTGGCATGAAACACAACTACATTCAAGCTGTGTAAAATCCCACACAACTTGAATGTAGTTGGGTATTGTGCCACACAGCCTGGGCCGTTGTTTTGGAGCTGCACAGCTACACTCAAGTTTAACAGCGGCTACACAACTACAATCAAGCTGTGTAGTGTTCCACACAGCCCAAATGAGTTGTTTATACGGCTTGTTTGGGCCATGAATTTATCATCACCCTATTGCTGATGTTGGAGTACCCAAGATAATCATAAGTGATAGAGACCCTTAGTTCACTTCTGAATTTTGGAGAAACATCCAATACATGATAGGATCACCCCAGAATTCTTTATTGCTTATCACCCCCAAACTGATTGAATAGCTGAGAGGATGATCCACACATTACAGAAGATGATCAGAGGGTTCTGTTGCTTTGGGCTATAATAAAAAAATACAGATGTATACTGCCATGAATTTTCAAGCCTCTTGACAGCACTAGAAAGGGCCTATAACAGTGGCAAAATCTCCACAAAAAAAGAAGCTCCCTATTTTCTGGAAAGAGGATGGATCCCCAAACTACCTAAATACAACATGAAAATCCAACTGTTTAATTTTCATCCTGCCTCTCTGTAATTTAAAAAGATGATAGGTATGGAAAACAAGCAAGAAGCAAAATGTGTTCAAGATACTGTTGAGTATAACCAAAAAAGATGGGCTCAAACTCACAGAAACCTGACTTCAAAATAGGAGACCAAGTCATGATCTATACTACCAAATTCAACAACTTGGCAGGGAACAGAAATTTAAGACCCGCTTTTGTAAGATCATTCCCTATCAAAAAGCTCCATGTCAAAAATTATGTAGAAGTCATACTGAGTAATGAACTCTCCAGAAAACACCCAGTCTTCCCAGTAAGTCTGATCAAACATTTCCATCCCAGGAATTTATAGAAAGTCCCTAAACCTGAAATACCTATTGAAGCTGACCCTGGCAAATAAAATGGGAAAATCATCAAGATCCCTAACAACCACAAAGAATGCATCCAAGGGAAAGACTTCAGAATTGACCTAGTCAGATACAAAGGTGAATCATCTGACAAAAATGCATGGTTACCTAAGAAAACATACCAGATGGGCCTATACATCCAAGAAATTACAGAGCTATAAAGAGAAACTAGACCAAGATTTGTTTTCAGATATAGAGATAAGTTTGAGTGGGTGGATTTTGGCTTGCTAATTTGCACAGAGCAACCTTTCAACATACCATCAATAAAAAAATAAAGAAATCAAAATCAAAACTACAAAATAATTAATGAAAGGGTGGTGTTAAATTCATGAACCTGGGTTTCAAATGGGCATTGAACACCTTTCACAACCCATATGAGTTGTGAACCTCTCTTCAAAACTCAAAAAGTCAAAAGAAGAGTTGTTTACAACTTGCACAGCCCCCAGGGGGTCACAAACATGCAGTTTGCAGCCCAAATGGGTGGCCAACAGGTGGTTTGTTACCATTTTGGTTTGCAAACAAGTAGTTTTCCACCCCCCAGGGGTTCCCTTTTCCTTTTTTTTCTTTTTTCTTTGTTTTTCTTTCTTTCAATTTTTTCAATTTTTTCAATTTTTTTTTCTTTTTTTCAATGTTTTTTCTGTTTTTTATTTTTCATTTTTCATTTTTTCATTTTTTTTTTAGTTTTCATTCCTTTTTTCCCTGTCTTTAATCTTTTATTTATTTATTTTTTTTTCTCACAACTCTGTGGGTGGTGAACTGCACCACACAACCCAATTCAAGTTGTGAATGGGTTGTGTAGGGTTGTTAATTTAGCACTTCCCTTAATGAAAAAACAAAGCAGGAGTTGAAAAACTCCAAATATTGTTAGAGATCTTTATTCCCCACCCAAAACTAGGTAGGGTCACTCATTGACCCCACCTTTGAATTCTCACTCTTTAATACCTCAAAATAACATAATAAAAATATCCCAAAATTCATGGCACCACCATTGTGATTTTTGGCCATTCTAATGTTTCACGTGTATTGCTACATCAATTTTTCAAAATTGAAGCTCCATCAGAATTAAAGAGTTGCATATATTTTAGGGGTTACAGGCCAAATTAGGGTTGATCAAAATTCCTGCATGCAGTCCCACATCCCTGCACACAGCCTGCACCCTCCAAAAACAGCTTGCATTAATAAAATGCTCAAGTAACCACAGATAAATTCTGCACCCAAGATCTGAGATCCAGATGATCAGATCACCGCACACAGCAGGTCTGAGCTGCACATATCAGACCTGGAAGGCCCCAGAGGTGCTGACAGGTACTGCACCTAACTACTACAATGCACATGGATCAGCCATGCATAGAGAATAATCTGGAACCCTAAATTATCAAATAAAAAAACAGAAAATCAAATTTAAAATTACTTCAATTTGAAAAACAAAAAATCACAAATAGCACAAATTTAACTCATCCAGGCCTTTGAGGACCAAAAAACATATCAAGAGGTCTTCAAAAAAATTTAATAAAAATTAATAAAATGATAAGCAGATAATGGAAAATCAAGAAACATCTTCAACTGATCATGTTAGTCAAATATAGATAGTAAAAAAATTAATTTTGTGCAGGATCAGCCAATTCAAAATAAATACAAAGACTGATCCTGATCTAAAAATCATGCACTGATACCAAATATCCAGGATCAGCTTTGCTAAAGTACCAAGATGGCTTACTGAACCAGCTTTAGCTGGCTTGGTAGCCTCAGAACATGAGCCTTACCCCATCTACCTGCCCTGAGAAGGCTTTTGTAACCCCCAAACGGTATTTATACAGCACCTTTTTTTTGGTTTTCTTCCCACAAGGAATTCATTAGTTATCATCAGAAACCATGTTGTTGTTGATAAATTGATTATAAAGGTATAAGAAATTTATTTCTGACTTCAATTTTAAGTACAGTAGTATTAATTAATCACCACTATTGCTATTTGCATTGAAGAGAAATCAACAAGTACCCCACCTTTGATCTGAAACCCTTAAAATGTGAACCATTTCAGGGACCCATTAAATGATTACTGAGTACTGGCTGGTACCAAAAACTATTTTTCATATCTTGAAATTCTTTGGTTTGTGGTGGTTTCTCTGTATTCTTATTGAATGGTTTGGGGAAAAGGCTAGTCTGCTGCAGCAGCTAGTGAGAAAAGGGAAACAATGGGTTTAGACCTAGGAGTGCAATCAGCCATTTAATGAGTCAAAGGAGATTGTTGGGTGGTTAATTCTGCTAAAGGGCCTAGGCTACTTGTCAGCTTGCTACTATTGCAGAGCAAGCTTCAAAATTAACAGAAATAACATAAAAATGATAATAATAAAATAAACCTAAGAAGGAGTAGAAAAACCATAAAGATTATTTCAAAAATGGATTATTCACCCAAAATTAGGTAGGGTCATTCACTGACCCCACACTTGAAATCCAACTCCTTATATTTTTAAATAATTAAGAAAGGAAAGACCAAAATACCATGGCACCATTATGCTACTTTTTTTGCCAATTAAATATTTCACGTGTATTGTCACATATAGGTTTCACACCTAAAATTCAGTCAGAATTGAGTTGTTGTGTATATTTTAGGAGTTACAGACGGAAATGTGTTCTGTCACAATTCCTGCACTCAGGCGCGGCAGCCAATGCATCCGCGCGCGGCTGAGATACAGCTTTGTCACTCTTTCAAAGCTGTGTACGCAGCCCTGGGCCTCTGACAAAGTACGCAGCCGCGGGACTACAGGTTGACAAAGTGACAGGCGGCCTGAGAAACCTAGGTACTGTGTAAACATGCTAAAACCTACACAGGAACATTCTACATATTTAATAAATGTTCCCGTGGATAGTAGATAGTCCCAAAATACATAAAAATATATAAAAATACTTAAATAACCTTTATACGTATTTTTTATTAAATATAACTCAAAGTACCAAAAATGTCGAAAATAAGATAATGACTACTTCTGAAAATATATTAAAATACTTTAATATACTATTATGGGAAATTCTAGACATCAACATCTTCGTGACATACTGAGAAAATTGATGATGTAAAAGTATCACATGAATACCCATGGCTTATATTTTTAAGGAATTATTTTAGTAATTCAACTGAATTTCGAAAATAAGGAGTAAAATCAATATCATGACCTTACTCCAACTATTTAATACATAATGAGAGCTCACCTGACATCAGAATATCTGTAAGAATTTCTATTAAAATAAACATCAACTTACTAGGAAAATTTACTAAGGATAATTAATTAAATAATAAATAAAAAGCACAGATTAGTGTTATTCACATGTCCAAACAACAATTATAAAGTAGAATAATTCCCATACCCTGTGGAATTAAATGCTACCCGTGCTACAGCACCAAAAAGATGTGACAGGCTACCACTTGTTACCCTACTAGCCTCAGTGTCCGTCCCTTTGAGCCCCTGTACCCCTCAGAAGGACAATATTGGAACTCAAAAAGCTATAAATAAAGAGCTCTTTTGAGGATATTGATACCGGGAGACCCAGTTATATTTATATCCAGACACCGTGCCAAGGTAATCAAATACTTATAAGAGATAATTAATTGATTTATGGATTTAGTCTGATTAATAGTATCCATCCCCAACCCTTTTTATCAATTTAAACTGCTGAACAACCTTATAACCCCAGTATACAGGTTTAACCCATCATTGCACATCCCAAACAGGTACCCAAAGGATTTAATAATATACCAGTGAGTCTTATTATCCTTTCTATGTCGTGGCAGATTGGTTACAAAGCCCTGCCACTCCACCGTGTATTTTATATACATATTATCTTTGAGCAAAGTATCCTTTAAACTAAAGGGCCCAAAGTAACCAGGCCTATGTGTTTTCATACTTAAACCCCTGAAGAGAGGTGTTAAAGATCCCCAATATAATTGTGGCCCCTCTATAAAAATATTAAATAATCAATTTATCTGTATTGATTCATAAAAATACACTACATCCAAACCATTTAACCTTGCAATAAGCTTGTTCCGAATATTTTACGGATTTTATGCTGCATTTATTGAATAATATATTTATTATTTATTCTATCAACTCTGGTAGCTAAAGGATAGCAAGGGTCTTGGCATCCAGGAGGCTGACACTAATCAAAAGGGGGTATTAGACTGATGGTGGACTCTAGAAATTTCAAGTCAGGAGGTGTGTTGACCCAGGAAGACAAGGGGGAGAATCAACCTGTGCTTTAAGAATGGGTGAGGTTTTTCAAAGTATATTTGAATTATTTGCATCCCTGACTGAAACTGTGCGGGGTAACCAAGATCTTGAAACCACTCCAGCATGTGCTTTGGGGAGTCAAATTTGATTTGCTTTTGGATGTGGAGGCTCTGGCCTGGATTATAAATTCTACTTTTTTACCTTATGTCCCATTGACTTGATGGGTGGCTTACCTGAAATTTTTTTTCTTTACAGTAAGATTTGTCCTGGGGAAAGCATTTATGTTACCCAATGCTTTTTTGTGTTAAAGGCAGATTCAATGAAGAAATGAGGGTGATTATTTTGAAATTGAAAAGTGGTGTGTGATGGTGATGGTGACAATGGTGGGAAAAGAAGAGAAACACAGAAAAAGTTTGTGTGGTTTTTGGTGCTTGAGGACTATTTGAGGACTCTCAATTTTTCAACACCGTGCTGGAAACTGTGAGGAAATGTGTTCAGCATAATGCGCATCAATTTTTCTTGCAGGACAGGAAAATGTGGAAGAAAGCTTCTCTGCTTTGGTTGTTTGTGGTCACACAGAGGGAGGACCATTAGAAGGTTCTGCTGAGTCTGCACAATGACCTATATCACAGAGTTGAAGCTAAGAATACTAGGCAGGTTAGGGTTTGTTTCTGGTGGCCAGGGATATCTAGGACAGTGTGGGATTTTGTTTGGATTTTTGAAAGGTTTCAGTGTTTTAGTGCTCAACTTTCTTGGTCATTTTGTATTCCAAAAGGGGAAGGCACTTTGTTTGGGAGATTTTCACTTGATATGTTCCACATTAAGGTAGGAAGTATGTGTACCTGTTGGTGGCAAAGGATGATATTTTGGGGTGGTGGAGGCACTCCCATTTTTAAGCTTTCTGCAGATAAGATAGTCTTTTTCTACCAGGAAGACTTGTTTTCATTCTTTGGCTGTTTGTGGTTGATCATGGTCAATGGAGGTTCAGAGTTTTGGGCTGGCTTCTGGTGTGATGTTTGGGAGAGTAACTGAGTACTATCTGGAGGGTGTGGGTTTGGTGGAGCATGTTCATCAGGTAATGAAGGATGCACTGGTAAATATATGCAGGGAAGATGGTAACAAATGGTAGAAAGAGCTTCCAGTGGTTTTGCTTGCACACAGGATTTTGATGAAGCACAAGATGGGGTTTTTGGTGTATTGTCAGCTTGCTACTATGTACAGAGCAACCTGTCATAGCAACAAAAAACTATAAAAAACAAATTAAACAAGAATATCTAAATTGACAAAAGAAGGAGTTAGAAATCCATAGATGTTATCAAAGAAATGGATTCCTCACCAAAAATTAGGTAGGGTCACTCACTGGCCCCACCCTTGAAATCCAAGTCCTTACATTTTTAAAATAATTAAAAAGAAAAGTACTAAAAATTACGACACCATTATGGCACCTCTAGGCCATTTTAATATTTCACATGTGTTGTCACATATAGGGTTACACCTAAAATTCACTCAGAATTGAGGTGGTGTGTATATTTTAGGAGTTACACGCAAAAATGTGTTATGTCACAATTCCCGCGCGCAGCCCCGCATCCTTCCATATCCCTACTTACCCGTAGTAGCAAATTCCCGCGTACTAGAGACCCGCCCGCAGCTAACTCTGCCACGCATGCAATGGATCCTACCCCGCGCGCATCTGAACTGACTGATCCCTGCGTCTGGATCTGTTGTGACTAATCTGACAACCAGGTACCGCTCAGAAGAGCTACAACCTAGTTAGGGTTGCCTGGAATATGTAACAAGTTGACATATGCATTAGTAATAGTCTAAAAAGATCAAAACCTAAATAAAATCAATAAAAATTAAGTTCAAAACATTTTTCTAATAATAAATCAAAGATCAAGGATTACCATGTAAATCATTGACTCTGATCTTTGAAGACCACAAAACACTACAAGGAGTGTTCATAAAAATTATTAAAAATTATCTACATGATCAGCTGATGATGTAAAATCAGTAAACATCCAGATATGTTCACTTCAAAGCAATACTAATAGTACAAATGAAGGATGAGTGCAGAATGATCAAATTTACGCCATAACAGATTAACAGATCCTGTGGCTAAAATAGTACAGAAATCTAGCAGATCTAAGGTCAGCTGATTGACAGCACCGAGTGTATTTCCTAATCATGCCCTGACTGGCCTTTCAGCCTCAGCCCATGAGCAGAACCCTCTCTACATGCCCTGAGAAGCTCAAAATCACCCCAAAAAGGTATTTATACAGACCTCTTTGGATCCATTATTCCCCATTATCAGTGGAATAAGCACTTTCTGAGGCACCAATTTTCATTCCAAGGTTCTTAAACTGCCTAAGGAAGCCCCTTGAAGAGAGGTTGTTTGTCTGTAAAGACCCCCAGTAGTACAATACTGTGGCCCCTCTTTTATATATATATTGAAAATCTTTTATTTCCAAACCAATTAAACCTTGCAACTGCTCTAATTATATTATTTATTTGAGCCTCTGAGTGTTTATTTTTGGAATAATTATTATTATTATTATTCCAGTATTTTTATCACTCTCTGTAGCTCAAGGACTGGAAGGTTCCTGGTATCAGAGAGCTGACATGTATGAAATTCTGTTTGGGCAGAAGGCAGTATTACCATTTGATATTGATATTTCAAACTATGTATTAGTTTTATGGTGGAAGGTAAAATTTTTAGAAGAGCATGTGGCTGCATGTGAAAAACAGTTTTCACAGGAGGCAGAGTGGATGCAGAAGGTGTCTGAGAGACTCAAGGAGGCATGGGCTAAGTTGGGCCATTACTGGGATAAGAGGTGTGACAATAGGCTGAATGATCCATTGCATAAAGAGGACATTGTTCTTCTTTATAATTGGATCTTGGAAAATAAGTGAAGAAAGCTTTTTCAGATCAATGGAACAGGCCTTTTTGAGTGGTCAGCCAATTTCCATGAGGGATTTTTTACCTAGAGGAGTTGGATGGGGCTCTCTTGAAACACAAGGAAGTGGTGGGGCATTTTAAGAGGTTCTATGCTTGCAGACCCATGGATCTTGATGATAAGGAGGAGGCAGGGGATAAAGAGGGCTTCAGGGTTGAAATTTAGGATTTAATGAAATTGTGGGGGCTCTGAGGTATGCTGCAGAAGATTAATGAAGTAAAAGCAGCAAAAACTCAATACTTGGCCAAGTGCTTGTCTGAAGAGGAAAGTGTTTAGAGATGACTGACCTCTTCTCACAACCTAGCTCCCACTTCCCTGCTTCAGCCTTGAATGAGTATTACTCAAATCTAAAGATCCAGACCAATTTCATTCATTCCCCAACTCCACTCCAATATCTCCATGTAGTTTTCTTGTTGATTCATTTAGTCTGATTGCCATCTTGTTCTCCTTGCTCTTACCATGTCTGTCCCAATTTTGTCCTCCTCCATTTCATCATCCTCCTCCTCCTTTATTTTCTCCTCCTTTCTCTCATCCCACTCCTCATCTACCTTAAAATTTCCATGCCGCCTCCATTGTGATATGCTTCTCCCTCTCTCAAACCCATCACTTGAGCTGCAACTCCAACTTAACTCAGAGATCTACTCATCATTACCATCCTCCCTTGCACCATGACTTTATCAAATTGGACCTTCCACTCTCCCAACTTGTCATTCATTTCTGAGTTCTGTCTGGCAGTAAGATCTTTCATCCTGATTAACTCTTGTTTCTCATTTTCTCATTCTCTTTTTTCCTGAATCCTTGAGTTCCATTTCTTACTTGGTTGTAAATTCAGCACACTCCTTAAGCTTCTTCTCTTTTGGTCCTCTATTTCAATTCAACATATTAAACTATTCACTGGTAAAATCCAAAAAGCAAAATGTCAAACCTAGGACCAACAGACTCCAACTCCTTTCTGCTGAAGACTCTGACAGACTCCTCATCAAAACCCAATGCCACTCAGGAGCCTAACCCTCCAAATATAGCAACCGCAAACTTGCCTTTCAGCTTTGCCACAACCAACTCCTCCCACCTGTCTAGAGACCAACTTATCCTTGAATCCAGCAACTCCCAGAGAATGTTCAACAGCCCTTGCTTCTTCAACTACCTAGAGACTGATCAGACCAAAATTCAAATGGTAAAATTTTGATCCTTGATCAATTCCACTGGGATATGCTCTGCCTCAATTTTTACTTCTCACTCCATTCTCACTCTAACAAACTCTCTGCTTGTTCCCAAAATTGCCTTCAATTTCATCTCCTTGGGTCAACTAATCATGGGAGGACAATTTTTGACCAAGAATGTTCCCAATCCTTTCAAGTTCATGCTTTGTGACCAGATCATACTGGAAGATCTGATTCAAGAAAAACTCCTAATTGTGGACAAATCAATGCACCCAAGAACCCCTGAAGCCTTCTCTTTCCTTTCCCTGTCAACTCTCCACAGATGCTTTGCTCATCCTCACCCAGAGTCCACCAAGCATCTCTTTCACAACTTCCCCAAACTCTTCTGGGACAATCCTTGCTGCGTACTGGGCGCAAAAGGCAAGATTCATTGATGTCCTTTCAAAGGGACCTTTCCCCAAAGAGACAAGCAATTTGATGAACTGCATGCCAAACTTTGCAGACCCATACAGACAATATCCAAAACAGGCAATTCTTAATTTATGATCCTAACTGAAAATCACTCTGTCTTCAAAATGTGCATTCCTTTCAAAATCAAATCCAACACCACAGAAAAAATTATAAGATTTATCCATATCCACTCCAACCTTTTTTCAAAGAAACTTATGCAATTCCACTCCAACAACAGTGTTAAATTTGTGAACTCAAAGCACAGCACTTTCTTCAACAAGGAGGGAATCCTTTACTCAACCTCAAAACCTCACACACCTTGGAATAATCCGATTGGGCAACAAGCAAACCAAACACTCATCAAAGTGGCTTGAATGTTAATGCTGGATATGAAAGTCCCTTTGGAGCTCTGGGACAAAATCATCTCTAGCATCTGTGCCCTCCATAATCTCATTCCTTCTCCAAAAACAAAAAAATCTCCCTTCAAGCTCTGTAATTGCTCCGCCCCCAATTTTGATCTCATCGGTGTCCTAGGCTCCAAAAACATTGTTAATCAACGCCATCCACCATCCTCAAAATTTGACAAAAAGGTAATTTAAGGAATTTTGGTAGGATTTGACTTACAAATACTTTCCTATCATTTCTTCTGTCCCTCCATCAACAACATTATTTGCTCCAAAAATTTTGAAATACTTGAAAACCTCATTCTCTTATTCTCCTTGTATTCTCTTGAGACTCAATTTGATCCCTTTCTCTCTATCAAAAAAACACTGACTGAATTACTCAACTCTCCAAATTCCCACTCCACTTCCTGACCCACAATCCTCTCTCATCTCAACTGACTCCCTTGCTAACCATCCTGAAGACCACTCTGGCTCAAACAAATCAATTCCCACTCTTTCTGTTGCCAAAACCACAAATTCCTCCAATGGTTACTCCTCCTCCAACTCTGAGAGAAAACTAGTTTCCCAAAAACTCACCAATGCTCCCCCCAGATCCCTCAGAGACCAATTGTATCTCAAACCCCCTATATGCTACGCTTTCCTTGCTAGGATAATTCCTCAAAACTATCCCAATGTCAGCTCTCTGATACCAGGAACCTTGCAGTCCTTTAGCTACAGAGAGTGATAAAAGAACTTGGAGCAATAATATTCCAAAGAATAAACAATTCAAAGCTCCAATAATGGTATGGTAAGAGCAAGTGCAAGTTTTATTTGGTTTGGTTATAAATATTTTAAATATAATATAAAAAGAGGGGCCACAGTATTATACTACTGGGGATCTTTACAGACTAGCAACCTCTCTTCAAGGGGCCTCCTTAGGCAGTTTAAGAACCTTGGAATAAATATGGGTGCCTTAGAAAGGACTTATTCCACTAATGGCCGGGCTTAACAGCACAAGCGGCCTAGTCAGGAAGGGAAACACTCACTCTGAGCACTTGACCACGAAAATCCTGGAATAATTGGAAGGGTTTCAGAGCAGATGGGGTTGATTGCTTGACTAAACTTCAATGGTTGATTGGTTAATAAAGGTAAATAATACTACTACAGACTAAGTCATAAATCACTTGCTTATCTTCATATAAGCACTTGATTAACAATGACACCGTGTCTGATTGATAATAAATAATTCCTGATAACTGATTAACTTATTTGAAACAGAAGGGCAAAAAGAGCCTGTTTAAATATTCTTTTTTGGGTGCTTGAGGACCTCTAGAAGGGGTACTAGCCATGGGCTGAGGCTAGGGGGGCAATCAGGGCAAAATTGGCACGTCCTCAAGGTGCTGTTAGCCTGCTGGCCTTAGATCTGTCAAGGAACAGCTCCTTTTTAGCTGCAGGATCTGTTAATCAATAGATTGGTCATTTTGCTGATCCTGCACTGATCCTCAATTTGTACAGTAAGTACTGGTCCAAAGTGAGCAGACGTAGATTTTTATTGATTCTCCATCCTCTGCTGATCCTGTATGTAATTTTTAATAATTTTTACGACCACTCCTTATGTAGTTTCGTGGTCTTTGAAGGTTCTGATCAACTTATTTCGTGGTGAGTCTGGATCTTTATTTAATTAATAAAAAATACTAAAAATTAGTTACTAACTAATTTTAATTTATTTTTAAGGTTTTTGAACCATAATCTATGCTCGTGTGGTAGCTTTACATATGTAGTGTAGATCCTACTATATTGTAGCTTCTCTGAGCGGTACCTGGATGTCATAGGAGGCGCGGGGATCAGTCCATTCAAATGCGCGCGGGGACTGATCCGCTGCTCAGATGCGCGCGGGGGACTGTACCGCTGCACGCGTGACTAGTTCACGGGATTACCTGCGCGGGAATTCAGTTGCGCGGGAGTCCAGCGCTGTAGGGACGCGGGGCTGCGTGTGGGAGTTGGCGTACGCGGGAGTCCAACGCTGTAGGGACGCGGGGCTGTGTGCGGGAGTTTGCGTACGCAGGAGACCAGCGCTGTAGGGACGCGGGGCTGCGTGCGGGAATTGTGACAAAACACAATTTCCCGTGTAACTCCTAAACTACACACAACACCTGGATTTTGACTGAAATTTAGGTGTGAAACCTATACATGACATATCATGTGAAATATTAAAATGGCTAAAAGGTGCCATACTGGTGCCGTGGTCATTTACCATTTTGTATTAAATTAATTAAAAAATATAAGGAGTAAGAATTCAAGGGTGGGGTCAGTGAGTGACCCTACCTTATTTTGGGTGGGAAATCCATTTCTGCAATAATAATTGATGGATTTCCTACTCCTTCATTTTATAATAATTTTATTTATTCATTTATCTTTGTTCCTTTTAATTTTGTTAATATTATTATTGTTGTTGCTTTGTCAGGTTGCTCTGTGCTAAGTAGCAGGCTGACACCCAAAGTCCTTGCCTCCCCAGAGCAACTGCACTGGCTTAAATCAATGAAAGTCAAAATTAATTGCATCAAAAGGCTTGGTGTCTGGGAAATATTCTACTCTCTTCCTCTTGGGAAAAGGGCACTTTCAACCGTCTGGGTCCACATGCTCAAGGACAATCCCATGGACAATTGTGTGATATACAATTCTTGCTTGTGTTTCCAAGGCTTCAAACAATTTGAGCTCTTTAACTACAGAAAAAACTGTTCTCCCACTGGGCTCATCACCACTCTGCAAACTCTCCTAGTCTAGGCTTTCCACCACAACCTTCCCACTCTTCAAATGAACATAAAAGCCACATCCCTACACACCCCTCTGGAAGAAGAAAATTACATCAAACACACAAAAGTTTACCCTTTGAAAGCCCCTTATCTCCAACTTAAGAGTTCTCTCTAAGGCTTGTAACAAGCTCCAAAGAGCTCATCCAACACCCTTTGCTCCTGGATCCTCAAACAAGGATTCACCGTCTCAACTGCTGATCCCTTCCTTTTTGTAAATTGCTCCTCCTCCACTTACAAAGTTGTTTACATTGATAATCTTGGTGAATCCAAGGAATTCTGCCTCAAAATAAAGAAACACTTCAACATCTCTCACAAGGGGCCTCTAACTAAGATTCTGGGAAATCATCTCATCCAGGACAAAACCTCAAAACTCCTTCATCAACCCAAGAATATCAAAACCTCTCTCTCCAAACTGAGAATCTCCAATTCTAAACCAATAACAGCCCCAATTACTCCTGAAGTAAATCTTAGGGGGGCCTCTGATTCCAAACACAACAAATTCCTAAAGCTGGGGATCAAATTTTGCTCAGCCACTGGCTATGTAAATTTCATTGATAGCCGCACTTGCCTGGATCTATCCTAGGTGATATCTAATCTCTCTTGCTGTAACACCAAGCCTGGGATGAATCACTGGGAAGAAATGAAACACACATGGAGCTATATCAACTCAACCCAGAAACTATCCCTCTGTCTAAAATCCAACAACTTTAAGTAAAACCTCAAATTTTTCAGCAACTCCAAAGGCACCAACAATCCCGCCACTTTCCAGAGTCATACCAGCTTTATCATCCTTCTCTATGGCTGCCAAATGGCTTGGAACAGCAAGTTACAACCCACTTTTTCACTCTCTTCTACTGAAGGCAAACTCAGATCCTTGTTACTCACCACTCAAGAGAAAATTTGGCTCACCAACCTTCTTCTCAATCTAAATTCCAAACTCAATCTCTCCCACTGCACAAACATTGACAATAAAGCTCTGCACAACATTGTCAATAAGAAATCTCATCATGGTGCTCTGAAACACATTGATACCCAAATCAGATGGCTGAGCAAGCAAAAGGAATATGGAAACCTCATCCCTTCAGGTCAAATGCTGGACAACCGTCTCACCAAACCAGCAATCAAACCATCTTTCAAACTGCTCATGCAAACTATCATAAAAGCTCCCTGTTCTAGACACAGCAGCGTGTTGAGAGATTACTGACCTCTTCTCACAACCTGGCTACTGCTTGCCCGCTTCAGCCTTGAATGAGGATACTTCAAATCTAAAGATCCAGACCACCTTCATTCATTCCCCAACTTCACTCCAATATCTCCATGTAGTTTTATTCTTGATTCATTTAGTCTTATTCCCATCTTGTTGTCCTTCCTCTCACCATTTCTGTCCCAATCTTGACCTCCTCCATTTCATAATCCTCTGCCTCCTTCTTTTTCTCCTTCTTTCTTTCATCCCACTCCTAATCCAAATTAACCCTTCCATGCCGCCTCCATTGTGATAAGCTTCTCCCTCTCTCAACCCCATCACTTGAGCTCAAACTCTGACTTCACTCAGAGCTTCAACTCATCATTACCATTATCCCTTGCACCTCAACTTTATCAAATTTGACCTGCCACTCTCACAACTTGTCATTCATCTCTGAGTTCTGTCTAGCAGTGAGATCTTTCTTTCTGATTAACTCTGGTCTCTCATTTACTGATTCTCTTGTTTCCTGAATCCTTGAGTTCCATTTTGTACTTGGTTTTAAATTCATCACACTCCTTGTGCTTCTTCTCTCACCAGGGGAAAAATGGAGTCACATTCTAGCATGTGCCACCTTGTAAAAATTTTTCAACATGGTTACATCTGGGTTGTAATCTGTCCAAATTTAGGAAATCTATCCAAATAACTCCCAAATAAAACACAAAAACTTCTGTTAAAATAATCTATAACCAATTCAAATCAAATTTTATTCACTCTTGAAAGGAAGTTCAATTTTAACCCAAGTTTCCTTTACAATTTCTAATACATTTTGGTGATTTATGGTCAAAAAATGAGTTTGATATAGGTTATGCCAATATTTTTAATTTTTTCATTCTTAGAAATTGAGTATAAAATTTGAATTACTTTCCCAAAAACATTCAAAGTTACATAAATAAATCAATTTTTGGAGAATTTGACTGCTTTTTATCTGGAATTAAAAATTTGTAAAACAAAACCAGTCAAGCTGGTTCCTTATTCATTTCAAAAAAAAAATATCCTGTTTTCAAACATGTTCTTTGAACTAACATAATCACAAGGATGGGCTGGTATATTCATCAAGACTTTGATAAAAACTCCAAGATTGAAAGAGTATTTGATGAGTTTTTTAAGCTTTAAAAAGGTTTCTCATAAGCTTATTATTTCAAAAAAAATTATATTGAGAGTATAATTAGCTATTTTATTCATACTAAAAGAATATTAGTCAACTTTGATATATTTTTCAGGGCCTTTTGACCCATGTTTTTGCTTGATAGTGAATGGAACTATCAGTAATATTGTTTCTGATTTTCCATCATGGTCAGGACTTGAATGATTTGATTTTTGAAGAAAAAATGAAAGAAGTTCATTATCAACTAAAAAATAAACAAATTTCTGTAGCTAAACTTCTTAAAGAAGGAAAAAATGTTCAAATTAAAAAATAATAATTTTTATTGGTTGTTTTTGTCAGCTTATTATGAAACACTGAATCAGTAGCTTCATAAAACCCACAACATGACTGGAGTAAAATAATCAGTGATTCAGAAAGATAAACCCAATCTATAATTTCTCTCCAATTTTTTTTCCCCTTGTGGATGTTCCAGTTTGTTGACACCATTGTAGAAAATCAATTTATCAGGATTTTGAAAGATTTTATCACATACCTGCCCTCCTGATTTACCCTCAGCTTTCTTTTTTTGATAGATTTTCATGATGGGTGTAATCTGGTGTTGGTTTTTTTCATTGACTCCACAGCATCCTCTTTGTACAAAATAAATATTGAAATATCTTTCACCGGGTATTTTTAGACTACAGTATTCATACATTTGTCAAAAAGCATTTTTAAACATTCAACTATTCAAACTTTCCAGAAGCTACAATTCAAAAAACCTTGGCCCAATTCTTTCAAAATCATTAATTGTCTATAAGTTTTTATTAGTGAAATTTGGTTGTTTTAGTATGCACCCATCAATTTTCTTGTAATGTTTCTCAAAATTTTTACAGGGAGATATAATTCAGACAAAAAAATTGCATTTTTTTCTATGGGAAAAGGTGGGACATGGATTCAAGGTATTTTAAATGGGTAATGTTAAATTCACGGCTCATTGAGCTGTGCACATGGTTTTAAATGGGCCGTGTGGCACGGCACATGGTCCAATCTAAGCCGTGTACAGCCCCCCACGGCTCACAGAGTTGTGCGGCCCACCTAACCAGGTCTGCTGCTGTGTGGACTTCCACAAAACTACATTCAAGCTGGGTGGAATTGTACACGGCTCAAATGCAGTCATGTGGCATTAAACACAGCACCAGATTGCGGTGAGCAAAAAAAAATTAAAAGGAATGAAAGGGTACTAACACAACCCATAAACTAAACAAACCTTCCAAAAAAACAGAAATCAACCAAAAAATCAAAGAATGTTCATTTTTTGGTTAAAAAACAGCAAATGGATAGATAGATAAATAAATAAATAAAAATAAAAACAAACTGGTACTATCCAATGGAATAGCCCTAAAGTAAAAAGACCCAAAAAAACACAAGAAACTGGACTAGCCCTCAAGTAAAAACACCAAAAAAAAAGACAAGGAACTTGACAAGCCCTCAAGTAAAAGCACCAAAAAAAAATACAACTAACTTGACAAGCCCTAAAGTAATTTCAACTTGACTAGCCCTAAATTAAAAGGGCCCAAAAATTAAAGAATTCTTCTGACCAGCCCTAAAGTAAAAGTGCCCAAAAAAATACAAGTCTTTTGACAAGCTCTAAAGTAAAAGTGCCTAAAAAAATACAAGTCTTTTGACAAGCCCTGAAGTAAAAACACCAAAAAAAAACAAGTTCAACTTTTGTTAAGCTGATCCCATTCCAAGCTTAACATAAGTTAAGCTTGTGATTGAATCAGCCCAACACAATTTGAACTGAATTACCATTAAAATCTCATTCAAAACACTCAATATAATTATGTTAACTCAAAACACTCAACCTAATGATGTTCAAAATTTGATAACCCTTTATATTAATAGAACTCAATAGCTGCATTAGAATTACAATTTGTATGAAACCCAATGATGAAATGAAGTCAAAGTCTATTAAAATCTAGAATACATTTTCAGTTCATCTTTGAGATGATCAACCCAACCAGAGGCTTTTTTAGAAATCAAAGAACGTGGTTTTGCTACAATGGGCAGGATTGGAATCATTTCTCCCTCAAGTACTAATAGAACCCAGTGGTTATTTTTTACAAAGGACATGAACATTGGATCTGATTGATCAGTAACACCAGTTTTCATTGGAGTATAAGAATCACATGACTCCAATGAAATGAAACATATAGGTTTGGAATATGTATCTGCTATGATTTGACCCATGTCCAATTTGGCCAGCCATTTTGAGGAGGGAATCTTTTCATGGATGTCTTCAACATCAAGTCTTTGTTTAATCTTTTCAACCTCCTTTGAAACACCAAGCATCTTAATGTAGGATGCTTTGTGTTTCTCTAATATTTCAATCATTTCCTTCCTAACTTTAAACCAACCATGTTCTTCATAACCAAGAAATTTAGCAATGACTCTAAATCTGCAATTCCCATCTCCAATCGGATCCCAAACCTCACCCAAGAACTTATGGAATTTCTTGGGTATCCAATAGAGGTATTTCATGTTTGGTTCCTATCATTAAAACTAACTTAGTATTCATTTCTTTAATTGGATAAATGAAATGAAAACTCACCAAAGATGAGCTTCTGGATGAGCTTTGCTGCATGTTATCTTCCTCTGAAGAGGATTCTGATTCCAAATTAAGTTATCCCAATTCACTTTCAGTCTCTTCCTCTGAACTATGAACTTCAGATTCAGATCCTGCCAACTTTGACTAACAATTCATCATTAGTTAGTAACTAAGTTCATTAAACCAACAAAATGAAAATATCTCAAAAGAAAAGACTTAAAATCTTTTGTCTTTTCTTGTTTGGAGCCCTTCTATTTCTTTTTTCCTACTTGAGTTGTTTGTAAACAAGCTCAAACCAAGATTCTTATTTCCGCGTATCTGTCAATTTTGGCCTTCCTCTACTTGATTGTAAGACCTCAGGTTCAAGTCTTGGCTTGTATTGATATTTTGTAATCTTCTGAATGATATACTTCAATAGTCCGCTTTTCTCATGATCTTGAGATTCTAAGATCATTGCATTGAATTTTTCATGTAACTGAGTAATGCTTAGCATTTCATCAACATTGCACTGGAAAAAATCAAAAGTATCAACCATTAGTGAATTAGGATTCATTGATAAAAAAGAATTAATCACATAGTGATTTGAACAATCCAACTTAAGCTAACTTGAAGAACTAGAACTGCAAGGGTCATATTTCAACCTCCGCTGAGGATGAACATCTTCAGGTACCACAGATCTTCTGAATGCTAGACAGTCACCTATTTGGTGGGAAAAGGGCAAACCCATAGTCTTGAAATAAGACTTGATGCAGAATTTTCCATCATGATCACGTTTGAACTTCTTGAATTGTTCCCTAACAAGATTGATTTCCTCTAAAGACAATTTGTAACCCAATGGTAACATTTCAGGGGGAAGAACTGTCCCTAAATTAATTCAAGAGTTATAAAGTGATGCATGAACTGGGTTAATTTGATTCAAAACCTTTCTATCAAGGCTTTTCCAAACATCCAACAGGTTTCCCAAAGAGTTTTCAAGGAATATTTTGAGAGTCCCATGGGCCCCTTCAACCCAAGAAGTTGTTTTGTTTCCAAAATCTGGGTTTATACAAGTCCACGCTTTTACAAACATCTCTTTGATAGGGAAAATGTTATTTTCCATATACTTGAGTACATCCTCATAGTCTTTCAAGAAACACTATACAAGTCAAAAGTTCAGTACCCAAAACTAGGAAGAATAAGAAGCAGTAATTTGGACCTACTCTGAGTTCTGCATCATTGACCTCCGCCTCCTGCTTGGTCTTTGAGGCCCCATACTTTTCCCACAGATTCATAAATATTTTCCATCCTTCAACGTAATCAACAAAGCACACTTTACAGTTTGCTTGTATCTTTTTAGACAAGTGCAAAGTGAAACATTGTGTTGATGAATCTGGGAAACTAGTTTCAATTGCACAAATCAGAGATTTTACACGGTCCGTCACAAAGACTTTTGGGATTCTCTCAGGATCATAAGCCAACTCTTTTAATGCATTTACAGACCAACTGTAGAACTCAAATGTTTCTTTTGTTATAAAAACAAGATATTTTGCAAAAGTTTTGTAATTGGCTGTCATTCCTACAACATGCAATAGTGGGGTTTTGTACTCATTTGTTTTGTAAGTACAATCCAACATAGCAATATGATTTAATTGTTTTGAAAGCTTTACTGCCTCTGGATGTGCTAAGTACAGGGCCTCCAAGTGACCCTCTCCACTGACCTTTGACCGTTGAATCCAACTTGTTTCTTCAAGCTGTTCATATAGTACCTCCATAACACTTTTTTCATTTGTTTTATAAGTACAATCCAACATAGCAATATGATGGAATTGTTTTGAAAGCTTGACTGCCTCTGGATGTGCTAAGTACAGGGCCTCCAAGTGACCCTCTCCACTGACCTTTGACCGTTGAATCCAACTTGTTTCTTCAAGCTGTTCATATAGTACCTCCATAACACTTTTTTCATTTGTTTTATAAGTACAATCCAACATAGCAATATGATGGAATTGTTTTGAAAGCTTGACTGCCTCTGGATGTGCTAAGTACAGGGCCTCCAAGTGACCCTCTCCACTGAACTTTGACTTTTGAATTCAAATTTTTTCCTCAAGCTGTTCATATAGTACCTCCATAACACTTTTTCCCTTTAGTTCTGCAAGTGTGACCTTCCACTTATTGTTATAGATTTTTCAGTCATCAACATAATCCCCCCATCAATCTTGCTCAATTTTTTCTTCATTTGTAACATATTGAGCCCATTATTTGTGCCTTCTAAGAGATTGTCTAAGGCCACCCCCAACATTCTCCTCAGTTGAGGATGCACAGAGGGATGTTCAGATGGTTGATGGTTATGTTGGGTTTCTTTGTAGGAGAGGCGCCACAACGGGTCTGCCTTTGTGCCACTTGCATGGATTTAAAACTTGCACCCAACCTTCCTGGTGTGATTTTGTCTAGACCGTTTGGTAAGAATACTTCCTGAATAGGAACCATGTCTATCACAGGCTAAATCCACATATTGGTCATGCTTTGAGTTGACAACTGTTAAAGCATAACCATGCTTCATTTCCCATGTTTGACAATAGTTTTTTTCCTCTTCCCTGGTAGGAAAAGCTCTCAAGGGAGGTGGGTCAAGTGGATATAGTAAAAATTCATTGGTTAAGTCATAGTTTCATAGTTACATGAACCCATCAGTTTCAATCAAATTAAATATGGCAAAGACCAGTAACATAAAATTTTACTCACCACCAGCAGTCATTTCCATTTGTGACTCATTTTGTTCCTCAATTGTCAGCCTTGATGAGGATTCAATTGGGGCTTCCAATGTTTCATTAAACAAATCCTTTTTTTTCTTTTTCCAAAGCTTTGTTGATGGCACTATCAATGTGGACCTTCCGCACAGCCATGTCAGAAGAAGGAGGGCTTGCCACTGTTCCCATGCAAAAAAATGCAATTTTATACTTCAGTATTCAATCCAACTTTCAATTTATCAAACAAAGTTTGCTCACTTTTGAGTTGGGAAAGAATTTTTTGCAGATTTTTATATGATTTATGATTATTCTCTTTAATTTCACTTGGGTTTCACTTTAACATCTCTTTGGGATTTCTAGGTGTGGAACAAAAGTCCCACAAAGTATGCTTTAATCCCAAATTTGGGTTGAAAGAACCCAAGTGTGGTCCAGGGGGTGCCCAAAATTCTTGCACGGCTTCAAGGGGGTTGTGCACCCCCAAACATGGACAATTTGAGCTGTTTACAGGGGTACACGGCCAATTTGAGACATGTATGGGGGTACACGGCTAATTTGAGCCGTGTCTGGGGGTTTCACAGCTCCTACACAACCCCCTAGGGGTTGGGCGTGTTTGAAACTGCCCTTTTTAGTTGTCTTTGGGCCTCCACGGCTCATTTGAGCCATGTCGGGCCCTACATGACTACAACATGGTTTTCACTTTAATTTCACTTGGTTTTCACTTTAACATCTTTTTGGCATTTCTAGGTGTGGAACAACAGTCCCACAAAGTATGCCTTAAACCCAAATTTGGGTTGACAGAACCCAAGTGTGGTCCAGGGGGTGCCCAAAATTCTGGCACGGCTTCCAGGGGGTTTTGCTCCCCCAAACACAGCCAATTTGAGCCATGTACGGGGGTAAACGGCCAATTTAAGCCGTGCATGGGGTTACACGGCTCATTTGAGCTGTTTCTGGGGGTTTCACGGCTCCTACACAACCCCCCAGGGGTTGCGTGTGTCTGAAATGGCCCTTTGGAGTTGTCTTTGGGCCCCCACGGCTCATTTGAGCTGTGTAGGGCCCTACATGACTACCACACGGTTTGAGCCGTGAATTTAACATCACCCATTTAAAATTGTGGCAATTGAGTTTCAGCCCATTCAAGATATAATTACAAACCAGGGTTGATGGAGTTATGCATGTTGAAAAAATGGGATTTGGTGGTTAATTGTCTGTTTAAAGTATGCCCAAAATGAATTAATTCCACAAACCCTTCAAAATTGAGACAGAAATGTCCCCCAGACCTTGGCTTAAAGTTCTTGGGGACACTCCATGCATTGAGGATTGAAAAAATGGCATGCATATACACGGTTTCCTTGTGCATGGCTCCAAAACCTTCTTCCAAATTGGATTTAATTTTTTTTTCTGCAAATAAATCATACTCCAGTAAAAACATCAGTCAGAAAGACTGTAGCAGTCATAGAAACCAAAAACATCCCAAAAGATTTCATATTGAACAATCCCTCATCTGAAAATTTTTTGGTTCCAAATGAATTCAAATTGTTTCAAAAACTTAAACATTCATTGGTGTTCAATTTTTTCATGTTAAACTTTTTTGTTGATCTGGTTTGGTCAATTCATTCAAAAATGAAGTTCTAGAGATCTCCCCAATTTTCAATCAGCATTATTAATAAATAAAATTCTTCCTGTCCAATTAAAACTCCAAACAGATTAAATTTTTTGTTTTGGGATGAAATCTTAGTCCATCAGTCTTTTTGGTTTGTTTTGTTAAAGATGGTTCCTGTCATACTGACACCCAACCCAACTCAATCTATAGTCTAACCTCAGTCTACTCAGCTGTCTCATGGAACTTCAACCTCAGGGCTCTGGAGACTATATAAGTATATCTCCATTCAAACTACATACATATACATATGACTACATATACATATGACTACACATACATATGACTACATATACATATGACTACATATACATATGACTACATATATCTACATATGGTCTGACCTCATGCAGTACATACATAGACTCCTCTGGGCTTGCATATACTTACACATAGTTACTCTCTCAGGTACTGGATATCCTCTAACCTTACTTACCCTGTCTATCCCATACTCTCTATGGTTTATCCTTTGGGAATCCTTATGTACATCTCTCTGTAGACAATATTACATACTCCCTATACTTAGTACACATAGTGTCATAATCATTAAATGCACTGTGCACCTCTCTACTGTACACTCCCAACTTAGACAGCCAAACCTGTGGCCTAGAACCAATGTGGCAATTAGTCTATCCCAATGTAGTAGCTCACTGTATCAGCCCTCTCTGGTACATTCATTGCTCCCTTGTCATTTCATGTGTAGTCTGAGCCCCAACCAGTTGTTCACCAGTTGTTCATCTCCTTTATTCTTCCACCTCTTGTCTATTTAAGCAGACCTCCTCTCTCTTACTGATTGTCCCCCCAAGAAATCAGTTTACTACTTCTTGTGAGGAATCTATCCAAGCAAGTGTCATTCAGCACCTTAACCCCATCTACCCTTACTCTTCTTGTGATAGCCTCGTCCAGTAACCTTGCTCCCAAGCCTACTGTGAGTAGAGCACACCTAGTGCCAATCCCTGTTTAGACATCAGCAGCCCTTGTGACATTAAACTGATTTCTTCCCCAATAACCCCATCTTCACCAACCAAACACTCCTTACCTTATTTAACCTCACAAAATTTGCTATTGAATTTGTGGCACTGTTTGTTTATACTTCTACCCACCATCCTTGATTTGACTATTGAGATTTTGGTCATTTCATTGTATCCTAACCTTTCCATCATCCTTGATTTTACTATTGAATTTGTGTTCATTTCATTGTATCCTACCCTTTCCACCATTCCTTGAATTGGCTATTGAATTTTTGGCCTTTTCATCAACCCCCATCTTTCCTTTCAACTCTTGGATTGGATATTGAATTTGTGGCCTTTCCAACAAACCCTTTAAATCACAAACCCTCTTTATAATACCAAAAAACTCACTCTTTTTACCCCTACTTCAATGGGCTTTGACGGGCTTTGATGGGCTTTGATGGGCTTTGACGGGCTTTGACGGACTGCGATGGGCTTCGCCGGGCTTGGGCTTTGATGGGCTTTAACGGGCTTTGACGCTCTGCTACTTTTTGGGCCAATTCCTTCAACTAAATTTGGGTATATTTCTTTTTTATTTTTCCTATGGTGAAGACAACTTTTGGGTAACACCTCAAAGAAATAAAATGCCTCCTTGATGTTCTTGATTCACTCACATCACCAGCCCAGCTGTTACTTGCAGCTCCAGAGGTAGAGGTACCACTGAACCTGCTAACCCTTCTACACCAGGAGCTTGTGGAAGAGGAAGAACGTTCTCTAACTTACCAATCCCGGAGGTTGTTACTTCAACCCCCATGGATACTGGGTTATTGGAACCTATTCCACAAGCTTCCCTTTCTTCCATTCCTTCTGAAAATTCTAGTCTTCTCAGAATTTCAGGTCAATATACAGTGCCAGGTTACCATGGACTGGACTCCCCTGATTTTGACCCAAGCATGGTCCCACTTCCAGAATAGGATGAGTATGACGGTTACGAAGAAGATGAGGACTTGGGATTTGACTCAAGAATCCTGAGTGGCTTGGAATCACCTTCCCCAGGGGGTAATCCAAGTATTTCCTCTAATGACACAGCGGTCCCAACCACCTCTCAAGGGGTTACCAACCTTCCTCCTTCTCAGGGTACTACTACTGACCCTGCCCTGCTGGCCATTCTTCAGCAAATGACCTTAGCAATGACTCAACTTTCCAAACCTGCTGATAATTTTCCTTCTTCCAACTTTAAATCACCATCCGTAAATGCTCCAGAAAGATTTGATGGTACTAACCCCACCAAGCTCCAACCTTTTCTTCAAGCTTGTGAACTCATCTTTGCTAATGATGAGAGGGTATTTGCTAATGACAGGAAGAAAGTCCTTTTTACAGTCTCTTACCTATCCCAAAATGCTAGTCAATGGATTCAACCATATCTCTCTCACCTTGGTAACGCAGAACCTGAATTTCTGCTTAACTCCTGGTTTCATTTTACTCAACAACTCCATACTCTGTTGGGAGACCGACTTGAGATCCAACGCTCTGAAAAAGATCTAACCCTTCTTAAAATGAAAGAGACAGGATATGCTTCTAACTATATCACTGAGTTCAGGACCTTAATGACTAAGGTTTCTGGATGGGGTGAGAAAGCTTTTTCTTTTCTTTTTAGACAGGGACTACCTTCCAGACTACTGGATCATCTAGCAGGATACAACGGACCTCAAGAAACCCTTCAAGAGTTAATGGACATTGTGCTTAAGTATGACACATGTTACCATGAAAGGATGAGGGAGAAATCCCTTAACTCTCACTCAGATTCAACACCTGGTCCCAGTTCATCCAATTCCTCCAAAGCTCCTCAATCCAGTCACCAAGGTAGGTTTGAGGGAAAAGCTAAGGCTACCCCACCTGAACCAACTTATTGTCCAAACCCCAATATAGGTAAAGATGGACACCTCAAGGCTGAAGAAAAATCTAGAAGGGAAAAGGAAGAATTTTGCAGTTACTGTGGAGGTCCTCACAAATTTAAACTTTGCAGAAAACGACCAGACTTCAAAACTTTCTCAAAGGTTGACTCAGCAAGACTTCAACAGGGAAAAGACTAGGTGATGAGCATGTGGTACTCCATGACCATCACCCCTCCAATATCCAAGTAGATGCTTTGGGAGAGAACACTTCTGACTCCCATAATAAAGAATTATGTTTCATTTGTTTCCTTAATAACCAAGCTTTTAGCATAATTGTTGACTCAGGGGCAACCAAATCCGTCATTTCGAAATCTATGATTTCTAAGTTCTCTCTATCTCCTACTTCTCTATCTGTTCCTATCTTTCTTTTTCCATTTACTCCTACTAACACTCCCACTCAGGAGATCACTCATAAGGTAAACTTCAGGTTTTCCTTACCCTCATTTCCCAACTTAGATTGGGACTTCCTGGTAGTCAATACTCCTCCAAAAGAAGATATTATTCTGGGTATTGACATCCTTCACTTCTGGAACCCTGAGGTAAATTGGCAACTGGGATTGATCACCCCAAGACACCAACCAAATTTAGATAATTCCCTTCCGGTTGAAATCTCTCTGGCCATTATTTCCTCTCCGCCAGTGAACCTGAAGATCACTGCTCCTGCTCCCACTTCAGAATCTATGCAATTACAACACGCTTCTTTGAGTTCAACAACTACTTCTACAAATTGGATATTCTTTGGAAATTCTCTGAAATTCTTGAAGGATATGGAGAATTATCTATCCATTCAACTTATGCGTATGATTATTTCCAATTCTTACTCTGAACTCAAGCAGAACCCTGCTGGGGGTTTGGATGAAGATGAGGAAGCTGAAGAAATCAAAACTGTGATGGAAAAAGTTCCTCAAGCTTTCCATGAATTTTTAGATGTTTTTTACAAGGTCAAAGCTGATAAACTGCCTCCTCACCGTGCTTACAATCACCATATTGAACTGGAAGGTCTTTTGCCTCCAGTTTGGCCCATCTACTCCCTCAGTCATCATGAGAAAAATGCCCTAAAAGCCTATATAGCAGAAAATATAAAGAAAGTTTTCATTCACTCCAGTTCTTCCAGCACTGGTGCACCTGTCCTCTTTGTGAAAAAGAAGGATGTTAGTTTACAATTGTGTGTTGACTATGGCAAACTTAACGCTGTGACTTGCAAGAACCAATATCCTATTCCTCCAATGACTCACTTATTAACAGTCTTCTCTGGTTCTACTATCTTCTCAAAAATCAACCTCAGGGGTGCTTAAAATCTTCTTTGTATCAAAGAAGGAGACGAACATCTTGCAGCATTCAGAAGCCAATTTGGAAGTTTTGAATATTTAGTCATGCCCTTAGGACTGACTAATGCTCCTGCCTCTTTTCAATGTCTTGTTAATGACATCTTCACTGACCTTATGACCATCTATTTGGTGGTTTACCTTGACAATATCCTTATTTTTTCCAAAAACTTAGAGCAACACACCATTCATGTGTGTGAAGTCTTGAACAGACTTTGGAAAAACAACTTATACGCAAAAGCTTCTAAATGTGAATTTCATACCTCTTCTGTGGATTACCTAGGTTATGTGATCTCAAGGAAAGGAATTGAAATGGACAACTCCAAGGTTTGAAAAATCTTGGATTGGCCAACACCAACAAATAAAAAGGCTTTGAAACAGTTTTTGGGTTTTTCTAATTTTTATTGCAGGTTTATCATTGATTACTCCAGAAAGGTTCACCTTCTCACTGCTCTCACTGGTTCCAATCCTATTTTTCCTTTATCACCAGAAGCTTTTCAGCAGTTTAACAACCTCAAACAGGCTTTTGACAAAGCACCTTTCCTAAATCATTTCAATCTTTCCTTAAAAAATTTTAGAAACTGACGCTAGTGACTATGCCCTAGGGGCTGTGCTTACCCAAGTTTCTCCTGATGGATCCAAAAACCCAGTTGCTTTTGATAGCAGGAAATTGGGTAGTGCAGAACTTAACTACAAAATCCACAATAAAGAACTCCTAGCCATTGTATGTTCTATCAAAATATGGAGAGCTTACTTTCAAAGCCTCTCTTCTCCTTTTGAAGTTCTCACTGATCACTTATCTTTGAAATATTTTATGATTTCTAAAGTATTGACTCGCCATCAAGCATGGTGGGCAGAATTCCTGTCTAAATTTGACTTCACTATTGTTTATAGACCTGGAAAGCACTCTATTGTCCCTGATATCTTGTCACAACAAGATGAAGTTTATCCCAAGGAGGGAGTACCCTATGCAGAAAAGAACCCAGAAAATGTCAAGCAACTCTTGAAACAGATTGACTTTGAAACTTCCAGAATTTTCTTCATTTCCACTAAACAGGTTGGTGGATATTTGGAAAACTTAATAAAACCCCAGCTTTCTAACAAATCAACTCAACAGATTATTCAGAAGTTACACAAAAAAGAAACAGTCAAGAGCTACTTAATAGACCCAGACACTGATCTTCTTGTTTTTCAAAATAGGATAGCAATCCCTAAGGAAGATGAACAGCTCCAATTAGAAATTTTACAACAACAACATGATTCTCCACTTTCTGGCCACCCTGGTCAAGACAAGACGATTGATCTAGTCAAAAGAGATTTTCATTGGGAAAACATGACCTCCTTTATGAAAGATTATGTTTCTTCTTGTTACCTTTGCAGCAGAAACAAGTCCAGCCACCACAAGAAGTTTGGACTCCTGCAAGCCTTACCAATTCCAGATTCTCCCTGGACTTCACTCTCTATGGATTTTATTTCACAACTACCATTATCAAATGGTTTTGACTCAATTCTAGTCGTCATCAATCATTTTTCAAAAATTTCTATCTTTATGAAAACCAGAACTGATATCTCCTCTGTTTAATTAGCTAACCTACTAATCTCCAAAATCTTCTCCAAACATGGACTCCCTGCTGAAATTGTCAGTGACAGAGGATCTTTATTTTTTTCTTCCTTTTGGAAAAATGTATGTGAGAAATTACAGATAAAAAGAAATCTCTCCACAGCTTATCACCCTGAAACAGACGGTTAGACGTAACGCATAAATCAGATCCTAGAACAATTTCTTAGGATGTATGTCAGTTATCACCAAGACAACTGGGATACCTGGATCCCTCTTGCTGAATTTGCCTACAACAACTCAACTCATACTTCAACTAGGAAATCTCCCTTCTTCACCATTTATGGTCTACATCCCAACTTTGACAGTCTGTATGTAGTAGATAATCAACCTTCCAGTCATTACATAACTCAGATTCACCAAAATCAGACGCAGCTGAAAGATGAACTGGAAAAAGCCATTAAAACCTATAAGATATATGCTGACCTTAAAAGAAGTGATTTTCCTGACTCATTTGCTGTTGGAAACAAAGTTTGGCTTTCTTCAAAAAATATCAAAGCTAATTGTCCAACTCATAAGCTTTCAGAGCAATGGTTAGGTCCTTTTTTGATTAAAGAACAGATTTGAAAGAATTTTTTTAAGCTTCAACTTCCTCAACAATGGTCCAAAATTCACCCTGTGTTCCACTCCTCCTTGCTCAAACCGTATCAGGACAACTCATTATCTTCCAGACATCAACCACCAATTGAACCAGTTCAAATCAATGGGGAGGAAGAATGGGAAGTCTCTCAGATATTTGACTCAAAACTTAAGAGGGGGAAACTATTCTACTTAGTTGAATGGAAAGGCTTTCAAAATGATGAGGAACGCACCACTTGGGAACCTCAATCTAATCTTACCAACTGCCCTGCCTTACTTCAAGATTTCCATACACTCTATCCTTTAAAACCAAAAGCTTCCTTAAAATAAAGAAAAAATAGATATCTTTTCAAATCAAAAAAAAATACATGAAAATTTATAATAAAAATAAATAATCCATCTCAATAAATTCAATCTTAAACAAAAAAAAATATCAATCTTTAAAAAATAAAATTCAAAAATTTTCACACATAAGTTCTTCCAACTATTTCACTCTATTCATCCAAGAATTAACTAACTCTAGTTTTTTAGCCTGATAAGATATAGGTCCTCTAACAGTAGTTCCCATCTCAAATGTATGGCCTGCAAAAGCTAAGATATCTGATAGTTTCTTCTTGATCTCCATAATTTTCCTTCTTCTGTTTTCAAAATAACCATACTTCTCTTTTCTTATTTAAGTACCCCAACCTCTTTTCAAATCCTCCTGAAAATTTGAATCCAACAACCTTACATTTCTATTATAAACTTCAAAAGATTGATTCACCTGTTCTTCATCCAAAATTGAATCGTCTCTAAACCTTTCACCTATTTTTTCTCCTACCATCATTTCAACCAAACTTTCTCCATTTTCTATTTCTTCCAACATAACCACTGAGGCTTCCTTCATTCCAATTCCTTTCTTCTTATTTTTTCTATTTTCCACATTCTTTGCTCTTACCTCCAACTCCTTTATTCTTTTCCTTAAATCTTCCAACTCCAAAGAATTGTCTGATCTTCCTCCTTCTTTGAGGATAACTTCTCTGTCTTCTTTCCCTTTTCCTTTATTAACTTCTATGTCCATTATCTGCCTTTGTCTTCCTCCTCTATGTTACTTAAATCCATCTCTGAACTTCCTTCAACATCTTCATCTTCTTCAATGCTTCAATGGTTTATTTTGATGCTTCAACGGTACCCTTTGATGCTTCAACGGCTCACTTTGACGCTTCTACAGTCCTCTTTGACGCTTTGACGGTCCTCTTTGACGCTTTGAAGGCCTAATTCAACGCTTTGACGCCCTACTTAAATGATTTGACCGCCTGCTTTGACGCTTTGAAGGCCTCCTTCAATGCTTTGACGGCCTGCTTCAACGGTTTGACGGCCGGCTTTGATGCTTTGATGCACTTCTTTGACAGGTCCGACAGCCATTTCAGATGCTTTGTTGCGGAATCTTTTGGACGGTGATTCTTTTTCTTCTTCATTGGATTCTGGGTCAGCAACCCCCCATTGTACAAAGGCCTCACCCATTTCATTGTCACATAATCTTGAAGTCCCATCCAACGCCAATTGACCTTCTCTATGCAACTTCTCTCTTTTGGCTTGGACCTTTTTCAATCTTTCCTGCGTCAAACAAACTGTCCAAAACAACATATCAGCATCCAATCACCCTCAACAAAAATTAAAAAATACTCAGTTTCACTTACCTGAAGATTCATCCAACCTGGATGAACCACCTAAAGTCATTGCATCATTGTCTGGAGCTTCCTTTACCTCAAAAGGTTGACTCTTATCCTGGACCCATAGGGTTGTCCCCATGGCCTTCCTCTTCCTCTTATCCATTTCACAGGGCCTTCCAAATTGACAACAACTTTCACACTTGGTGGAATTATAGCGTATACTGGTGGTACAAATTTGATCCATCTTCAAACATCTTTTGCAGCTGGGGCAATATTGTTGGAAGGGGTAGTAATTCTTGGTCTTCTCCATTGGATATGTAGGTGTAGGTGATCTGTTAAAAGGGCTTAGTGATGGTAATGGGGTAGGTGGTGGTGATGGTTGAAGGTAGGGTGAAGGGAATGGTAATGTGGTGGTGGTGTTGAGTGGGGTGGAGACAAACTCAAATCAGACATAGCTGAAGGATCAAGACTGGATGGCCTCTTCAACCTCTCTTTTTATGGTCATCAGGGGATGCCCTCCTCTTCACCAGGGGGTACTGTCATACTGACACCCAACCCAACTCAATCTACAGTCTAACCTCAGTCTACTCAACTGTCTCATGGAACTTCAACCTCAGGGCTCTGCAGACTATATAAGTATATCTCCATTCAACCTACATACATATACATATGACTACATATACATATGACTACTTATACATATGACTACATATATCTACATATGGTCTGACCTCATGCAGTACATACATAGAATCCTTTGGGCTTGCATATACTTACACATAGTTACTCTCTCAGGTACTGGATATCCTCTAACCTTACTTACCCTGTCTATCCCATACTCTCTATGGTTTATCATTTGGGAATCCTTATGTACATCTCTCTGTAGACAGTATTAAATACTCCCTATACTTAGTGCACATAGTGTCATGATCATTACATGCACTGTGCACCTCTCTACTGTACACTCCCAACTTAGACAGCCAGACCTGTAGCCTAGACCCAATGTGGCAATTAGTCTATCCCAATGTAGTAGCTCACTGTATCAGCCCTCTCTGGTACATTCATTGCTCCCTTGTCATTTCATGTGTAGTCTGAGCCCCAACCAGTTGTTCACCAGTTGTTCCTCTCCTTTAGTCTTCCACCTCTTGTCTATTTCAGCAGACCTCCTCTCTCTTACTGATTTTCCCCCCAAGAAATCAGTTTACTACTTCTTGTGAGGAATCTATCCAAGCAAGTGTCACTCAGCACCTTAACCCCATCTACCCTTACTCTGCTCCTGATAGCCTCCTCCAGTAACCTTGCTCCCAAGCCTACTGTGAGTAGAGTACACCTAGTTCCAAGCCCTGCGTAGACGTCAGCAGCCCTTGTGACAGTTCCCTGCTATGAATATTTTGTTGTTTTACAAAGCCTTGGCACACACAAAACTGGACTTAAAGAGCTCAATGGATGATTTGATACATTTTTTTAGAGAGAAAATGAAAAAAATAATCAGGCAGACAAAAAAAACAGAGAAATGATCAAGCAGACAAAAAAAAACACAGAAAGGATCAAATAGGCCCAGGATGAAACTCAAAGTGGATTGATTTTGTAAAATCATTCCACTATTTGAGAGCCAGTTTAATTTTTTCTTTAGTCTTTTGTTGAAGTGTTCATGTCAAAAATCTTTAATCTTGGTGAAATTATTATTAAGTAAGCAAGTTAAAATCAATTTCCAATTTTTTTCAGCTGGAAGAGATTTTTTGATAAATGATAGGTTCCATCAATAATTTTGAAATCAAAAAAATTCAATGTCATCTTCCTGTTCCAATTGAAGAATTCAATTGATTCCCCCATCTGTTCTTTTTAATGCTAAAATTGAGCACTTGTTAAGTAAATTCAAACAACAGGATAAATTCAAAAATAGGTTAAATTATTTTGGAATGATAGAAGAAATGAAAGGCCTGGTTATAGGCACAATCAAAATTATCAGTTGTGATAATTATGCTTCATTTTTTATAATCTGCCTTTTTAATAGTTTAGATTAAATTGCTACAAAATTTGAAGCTAATTTTCCCTGTTAAACCTGGGATGCATGTGCATTGTATTGGAGTTAGGACTGAATTTGCTGTTTGTTGGAAAAGAGTTACATGTTTTGTATTTTGGAGATATGGCTTTCTTCACCTCCAGTTACCCCAGAGTTATTTCTTTCAATAACACCAACATTACAGTCAGGCACATGCTAGCATGTGCCTCCATTTTTCACCTGGTGTTTGTTGGTCCTTTATGGCAATTGTACATATTCAACTCCTCAGAAAGTTGGGGGCAATGCTTAAAGTCTGGGGGGAGTGTTTTTGGTGTCTTTATTTTTTGGGTTTTGGGGTTACATGGTCTGTGCCTTGATATTTTATGTTTTTGGTTTATGTGTTCTGTGTCTTAATGTTTGGGTTTTGGGGTTGTGTGGTCTGTTTTCCTTCTGTTATATTATGGGGTTAGTTACAGGGGTTATGAGAACCCCTTTTCTGGGGCAGTCAAGGAATCTTTGATTTTTTTCTCATATATATTTTGTTCCATATCAGTTTATCATCAAAATGGAGCATAGGGCAAGATTTTATTATTATTTCTGTTGAAAAAATATAAAATAAATAAAA